>LS923005.1:71064-97991 GCA_900490955.1 Micoletzkya japonica
TAAAAACTTCGAATCTTCTTCAAAAACCCACTCAGTCCGAGTTGCCGTAGAATCTTGAGTAGTCCTCTCGATCCTCGTTTGGAGCTACTCCCCCCGTGCTCCAAGTCTTCAGGGGGGAGGATCCATCCTCTTTTCCGCGATTGAATAGACGTGGGGCACTCAGATGACAGACGAAATGGAGAGCCGACCGCGCGCGAGGAGAACAGAGAGAATGAATGAATGGAACAGAGAGAATGAATGGAACAGAGAGAATGAATGATTGTATTGAGGTAGCGAGGCTTAACCTTTTTTCACGTTTTTTAAGCTTCTCGCAAGCCCATAATAAGACTACGCATAGCGTTGGCGATGCGAATCACGAATCTATACCGTAATCGCAAAATCCTACCGTACTACCGGGACACTACCTCTCTGTCCTCGTCGTGGGTGGTCGGCTCACTTCATTCTCTCTCATTGTCAATCAAGCGCGCCCTTTTCAATCTCGGACAAGAGGACGAATCGTTCCCCCTGAAGACTTGGCGCACGGGGGAACTAGCGCCAAACCAAGATCGCGAGGATACTCAAGATCATGGACACCGCGGGCTGAGTGAGTATTTGACACGAAGATTTGAAGTTCCCGACATCTCCAATCAATCAAGTCTCTCTCCTTTGGAACCCCTCCCCTGTTAGCCCAGATAAACGGTGTAAAACTAAAAAAAAACAACTAAAACCACGAATCTACCGCAATCTCAAGAGCATACCGTAATACAAAAAATCTACGTAAAATAAAACTCTATGATGCCAAGAATATACGGCAATATCTATAATGACTAAGAATCTATCGTAATCTCTCCTGCTACCGTACCCCTCTCCCCTACCGTACTCCCTACCGATTGGCCCGATCGTCCCACGGTCGCAGCACGTTCGGTCCCGAATCGGGCGTCTCCTCGTTGAGTACCGTAACCTACAGTATGCCTTCTTTCGTGGCAGGACCCTTCCGTAGCTACAGTATCCCTCACATTTGTCCTAGAAATAAGTGATAACTAGATTTCAGTCGCCAAGCTCTCTAGAAACAGCGCGGAAGCGGATGCCTCCGCTCCTACCGTAATGTCCAACTAGGTAATGCGAAACTATACAAAACATGCGCTTTCAATTACCATTTCTGCGTGGTTTTCGTATAGAATCTCCACAGTCCCTCACCTTATCCATATCTATGGCCTGCACCATATCATACCGTACGCCTTCCGCAGCCGCGGCCGGAGCCTCGCCGGCCTCGTGGCCGCATCCGGAATGTCCGTGGTCGCACATCTATTTCCCGGCTTCCAAAACTACACCAATTCCCGGCTCTCAGACATCATTCAAGGGCTTCCCGAACCCGTTAGCCTTGCCGCTACGCGTTCTTCTCGGTATTTCAAGATGTTTATCCCTCCAGCTTTGGCGGCTGGTCACAGCGAAAACAACAATAAACGAGTAACAAAGCTGGTTTTGGATGGGGAGAGGAATTGGCTTACAGCAAGAAAGTCAATGCACAATGTACGAGGCTAAGAGGGTACGCAAATTGCCAAAAAAAAACTATCAATCGATTGCACCTTGTACACAATTCTTACACGATAAACGAGCTGAGAGAGTCGCGAAATTTGGCTCAAAATAATTAGGCTTAAAATGCCTGATTTCGTTACCCTCTCAAAAATGGCCTTGGGGGTTAGTTGGACAGGGGGTAAAGTCGTAGTACTTCGAGTAAACTTAGGGGTGGGTTCGTTGAATGAGGTGGGTAGATTAGTGAACATTAGGGAAAAGCCGATTCCCGGCGCCGGCTCCGGCTCTCGGGGACAATAAGCCATCTTCTAGCAATATGTAGCCCGCACTGGTACGATATATATAGCGAATCATCACACAACCACAGATTAACATGATAAATACAAAAAAAAATTGAACGAGGGCGTGGGATTACGGTAGTTACCTATAATTCCGCGTCAACAACTTGAAGCTAGTTTAACGGTTATCCGTCTAAAACGTATATTAATGCACCCCGGAGCTTCGCTTGCATATTATGGCATATTTCGGCCGGATAGGTGAGTTTTAGAGTAATTTGCCGACTAACTAAGGTAATAAAATTTGGGGGGTGGGGAAATTTTGGATAAAAGTATACCTATCCAATGAAATGCACAATTCTTTTTACAATGATGACGGGTATTTCTTTGTAAGTTTGGTGGGAAACGCGGGCAAGAAGACGTGTTTACTAGCCAAGGTGCATAAATTAAGACGAGTTAAAGGGGTAGGAGTCGGGGAATATTATAATATACGCAAAATTCCGCTCAAATTAGGTCCTACAAACCGCAATCCGGCCCAATTTATGTGATGGGATTCAGTGAAAGCGCCAATTTACGGTATCAGAGGTATATTCGCACGATATATAGTCGGGGAAACGGACGCCAATTAGTAGATGTATATTATATATATATTTCTAGATGCACTTTCCGTTTGCTAATTGTAAGTGTAAGTTAAGGGGGGGGAGGGGAGTGGAAATATTAAATAAGTTAGGAGATGACTACCCGAGTCTTGGGCTTGGCCGCGAGATTCTCCGAGGAATAGGACAACTTGTGGCCGCCCAGTCGGTCCTCGTACACGCGAGACATGGCCTGGAATAGGAAACGATGAGTACAGTACAGCCATAAGGTAGGCAGGGTATGCCGGCTGCTTGCTAGAGCTGTGCAGACTGCTCATTTTGGCGCGAATACGTTTCACTACTTGAGGCGACGAGACGCGTCGCGGCTAAGAATGCTGCTGCATGAAGCATAATCGTTGTATTGACCGGTCTGCACATCGCGACTGCTTACTGCAGTGGCTCTCCCGTACACCGAGACCTCGCTTGTTGTCTAACCAAGATTTCATGCTGCACCGAGCTAACCAATACGTGCTAAAATTCTGCAGTGAGCTTCCCGACCATGGTACCGTCAACCATGCCCCCCCCCCCTCCCCCCTATGAGTACCGAAAACATCGCTATACATGGGCCCGGCCGGACCCGACTGTCGGATGGTAGGCGCCTCATTTTGCCAGAAACTTAACTTGGTAGGCGCTTTATTATTATTATAGATGCCTCATTGGTAGCCTAACCAAAACCACAAGTTATTCACGGGTAGGCTCTAGGTCAGAATAGTGACCGGTAACGCTGCCCACGTATGAACTTCGCGCACTCATCGCGACTACGCCGCTACGCCGCCCTGTAGCGGCTGCGGCGTTTAGCGAACTTTTCACGCCTTGAAGACGCCATTTCATCATTCCAATTGTCCTACGCATGAAGCGTACAACGCCGCGCTCTCATTAAACAAGTTTTCTAGGGAAACTCGTAGGGAAACTTGTAGGGATATTGCGGGGAAACTACCGTACCTCCAACTTCTTCGCGCGC
Organism: Micoletzkya japonica; assembly: GCA_900490955.1. Lineage (NCBI taxonomy): Eukaryota > Metazoa > Nematoda > Chromadorea > Rhabditida > Diplogasteridae > Micoletzkya > Micoletzkya japonica. Next base: position 74,448 of record LS923005.1, read on the forward strand.
TCCCGGTACAGTGGCTGGATGGGCAGGTGCAGGTCGTTGGCGATGGCCAGCGTTCTCAGGTCGAAGTAGTATCTGGAGAGAGATATATATATATTAGAGTATGGAGAGCATACGTGCGCAGCACGAATTTAGATGAAGAACACTTTTTGGAACGGGTGTCCGGAGGGAATATTATGGTGAATTCCGCGTGTTTCCGGCGCAAAATACGTAGACTTTTGCCGTACTTGGTTTAATTCTGGTTGAAAATAACGGGTATCCGATTACAAAGTGCGTTTGAAGTACGGGTGCCCTGCTTACAATTAGAATCTAATAGGGCTGCGAAGGTTTGTTGAGTATCTAACAAAGCAAGAGTAATTTTGGCAGACCGTGTCGTGTCTTTTGTGAGGGGCTTGCTTGACGCTCCATATGATAATAAGCAATTGTGCTATTGATCATGAAACATGTCCATTAAAAGGACACGGATGGCGTGCTCCAGATTTGAGGGGGGGGGGGGGTGTACTTTTGGTGCTCATACGTGGGCAAACTTTCTCGGCAATATTTTGAGAAACAAGCCTACCAATGTAGGACCTCTTAAATTGTCAAGAATGCCAATTGAGCTTTTCTAGCAAATATAAGTCTACCAGAGTAAGATGTCGGGAAAAAAGATAATGTGTGCCTACCACCACCCGTACTTCGGTTCGGTGCCCCCCTTATGCTGATGCTAGAAGAAGAAGAAGAAGAAAAAGTAGACTCACTTCGCGTAGACCGACGACGGGACGTTGATGTTGAAGTCGAGACACTCCAGGAACCGTCGTTCCAACTCGTTCCTGCACACGCATACACATCATACACGAGCACGGGCCCGACAATCGGGTGGTAGGCCCCCCTCATTTTGCAAGTAACACTCAACTTGGTAGGCACTAGACTGCACAAGACTCCTTACTGGTAGGGTACGCAAAACCTCCATTTTTACACAGGTTTTTTTCAATTTCGAAATAATAGACGGTAATTCTACAAACGTATGACACAACATTCACTTATAGGCGGCTATAAGTTATAGCGGAATCAACCGGCGATCCGCCAGTTTCTTCCGTTCCAAAATGAGTGTCTAATTCGCTCACTTTCGCACACTCTCTCGTCTAATATTCGGCATGATTTTCCAGCGGACCTTTTTAACGCACTATATATGGAGAGTCATGCCCATGTTGTTATCTGATCGTTTTCCGTTTCATGCTGGGCATGTAGATAATTTACTATTATTATTAACATTTTCACAATTCATTCTTTATTTTCTCGATCCACAGTACATTTACCATCTTTTCCGCAGCTCCCCTATAAAGCTCTCTTAGCAAATTCTAAAAATAATGCAGATATTGTCTTTCCATCGCTATCAATGTATTACATTACACTCTTGCAACATATCCCCCTCTCCTCCAAATGATTAAGTATCCTGGCCTTCTCCTTATCTCTCTTCCTGTACACTTTCTCTATCTTTCCTCTCATCTCTTCCGACCATCCATAAATCAGTTAGGGGGGCGGACTCCTCTCTGCCTCCAACCCGAAGTACAGGGGAGATAATGCAAGAGTGGATAAGAGAGATTTCAGAGGATATTATTGACGAAAACATTCCGTCAGTAAACTCATTCCTACTTCGCCTCTCCCTCTTCATACCGCTCCGCTCTCTCGTCCGAAGTAGGAATGAGGCAACTGACGAAACATTTTCTCTCAACCATAGGCAGAGGGTGGGTTGTGAAACATATGTTGAGCGGGAATGCGGAGTGATGATGAGAGAGTGTTGCAAGGCAACCGATGAGCAAGAGGAACAAGTGCTTGGGGGGGGGGAATTCTATGGTGGCGATTGGCTGATCTATAATATTATGCTTTTTTTCAGTTTCTAAAAAAAAAGCTACGAACTTGTTTGCGGTAGTAAACGCCATTGTGGTACATTGCATTCCGTTTTACTCCATTCCATTTCACACAACAACCATTAGAGAGCGGGGGGCCTTACAAGGGCAAAAAGGGCTGCTACGCAGCGCAACGACCATGCGTCGATAAAGCGGGAATTCAAAACGCTGCGTCGCAGTCCCCGTCGTATGTACCTGCCTGGCACGCCAATGAACAATTCGCACTAGCGTTTGACAACCAAGCCTTGTAATCGCATCATGAGACCGAGAGTGCGACGATGCGCATGAAAGAATGAAGAGAGTCAGACGATAAATACTGCTAATCGCGCTTGGTTTTCACAAGCCCTAATTCGCACACTCACATGTCGTCCACGTTCATGTCGCCCAGAATCTGGCAGTAGTCCACGTTCCAGACAGCCTGGTCGTCCCACACCTTGAAAACAAAAAAGCCGTTCATCAGTAGCTTGTTGCCATAACACTAGAGGATACGTGCACTTTTCGACGATATGTTTCGTTGTTTTTCATGGCCAGACGCGTCGCGGTTATGAATGATGTGTGAAACATGAGCATCAAAAGTGTACGAATCGTATATCCTCTATACAACACGAAACAGATAGCTCGTAACTGCGTTGTTTGTTTCGACCGCTATTAGTAGGCCATGTATTCTACACGTAGACTAACGCATTACGCTAAGAACAACCAAGCTCACAGCCGGATGACCCTACCGGTGACGCCTGGAATGAATGGACTTTTGTATTCGGCAATTTGCCAATTTTTACATTTAGGAAAAAATAAGCCAACATGCTACATTATCCAGTACAATTTATTTTCCATTCAACGACAATAATCGGATAGGTACCTTTTTCTTCTCATCCGGCTGTGAAGCCTACCGTGTAATCCTACCGTAACCCCCCACCTTGGAAGCGAGCATGATGCTGGCCAGGACGGCCCTTCGCCAATTGGACGGACACAGGTCCATCTCAGCGTAGTTGAGCAACCGTTCGAGGTAGATCTGCAAGCGGTCTGACCGAAACTATATGATAATTATATTTTGTATTTAAACATATAGATTTTAATCATAAATATAAAAAAATACCTGCACTTCAACGGCTCTAGTAACGACTTTACAGCCTATGAGATTCGCCCACACGCTAACCCGTCAATTACCCGTTTCAGCTCCCATTTATAAGCACACCAGCTTACAAGAAAACGATTCAATACGCCTGTAAACGCCAATATTGCTCACTGACAATGAAGCCGTATTTAGCGCATAACAAGAACAGAATTTCACTACCTACATGCGCGGACACATTATAAAAAGGGTACGATAGAGCGCAGGCAAGGTAGGAATGAGTTTACTGAAGGAACATTTTCGCTAATAAAATTGAAAAAAACCATTTGAAAAATATCCATAAACAAGGCCCAATTCCAGCGCAAGTGTAATCACGCATTCATACGCCTGCCCATTCCACCGCTTCAGCTCCCATTCATAACTACTACAGCTCGCACGAAACTGATCTTCTGAGATTCGCGTGCTTACATTGGCAAAGTCGTACACGGGCATTATATATTAGAGATGTGCATGCGAGTTCTTTTTGGCAATAGCTTTCATCAAGTTTTTAACCTCTCCCGTCTATATCAAAGCCCCCTCCCTTGAATCGCCATCCACTGCTAGTCCCGATAAAAGTTGTAAAACTGGAAAACTGGAAAACTGGAATCTTGGCGACGAGATGCGAATCTCAGAAGATCGAATGATGCATGAAACATAACCGCAAAAAGAACTCATGCACAACTCTAATAGAGCCCGGCAGACCTCTCAGTTTTGTTAGTATTATAAATAGTTTAGCCTGGCAGGGCACGACATTGCAACAGAAACTTCGCATGGTAGGCAACTAAACGGCTCAACGCCTGCACCGGTAAGCGCCAAATAATACGAATTGTCGGTAGTTGTGGCCTAAACTTGAATTCGAAAGATTCGACTCGACTAACAAGTAGAGCATTCCATTCGGGTCTTGTTGTCCAATACGTTTCTCTGCTTTTAGTGACGAGACGGGTCGCGGTTACGAATGGTGCACGAAACATAGTTATCATAACGACCCGAATGGAATGCTCCACTAAGTAACACGCAATTCGACCGTAACTCAAGATTGCCTCAAGATTACGCATTCAGTGCGTCGATAAATTATTATTATTATTATTATTATTATTATTATTATTATTATTATTATTATTATTATTATTATTATTATTATTATTAAATGCCCCCCTCCGCGAACCAGCGTGATGATGGCACACTCGGCGGTCAGCATGGCCGAGGTGAAGAGGTTGCGGACGAAGCGGTAGATCTGCCGCTCGTCAGGATCGCGCGTCATTGACTCGAGGGGCAGCGTGTCGCGCTGCAACAATATGGCCCCTGCCCGTTTTTTGATTGATTGATTGATTGGATTTATTTTTTTTAAATGTTTATTATGCACTCTTTCATATAATACGTTTGCCTGGATGACCGACAACCCAAGTCGAGAGCAAACATTGCGCTAATATCGCCATGAAACCGTCCTCTGGGATTGTTTCCAAAGCTTTCAAGGGCGTTAGTCGCGTATATTCTCCCCAGCCCAGGATTTACATTCCTAGGATTACGGGAGTTTTTGTGCGTATGTCAGCCCAACGATCAGGCTCTTCTTGCATACTACAGATAATTGGCCCGTCACCAATTTGGGACAAAGCCGCCTACCGTAATACCGTAAAACCTACCGTAATCGGGTGCAGTCGCTCCTCGAAGATCTCCATTAACCGTTCGTGGCCGCGGTTCTTCCGGTTCGCAATGTGGTAGTACATGGCGAGGGCGATGCACTGTAAATAATAATAATAATAATAATAATAATAATAATAATAATAATAATAATAATAATAATAATAATAATAATAATAATATGATTAATATGATAATAATAATATGATTGAAGATAAAAGTTCCGTCAGTAAACGCCATTCCTACATTGCCTGCACTCTCTTCATACACGATTTGCTCTCTCGCAACTGACAAAGCTATTTCATTGGTAAATAATCATGTTTTGAGCTGGCTAATAATAAGCTTCCGTTCCACGAGAAGGTAAGGTATATTGATTCACTACGAGTTGAACGCATACGTGGGCACCGACCCGAAGTACGGGTGGTAGGCCCAAATTGCTTTCGGAATTTTACCGTGGTAGGCCTATATTTGCTACAAAGTTTCAATTGGTAGGCTTGATCTCGTGTACACTGGCAGGCCGCCGTTTCTCAAAATATTGCGGGGAACTCAACTCGTGAACGCAGGAACCCCCTCGGGGTGCAGTTACTGGTAATAACGTATGAAAGCCATGGAAAACTGTTCATAACAATGGGTCCGTTTGTTCACGGTTGGTAATTGAGAAAAAAAAGAGATAATGTCGTGAGAAGGAAGGGCTGTTCGGCATTACATATAACAGCGAGGTCCTGTGCGAACGGCATTATGAGCCCCCCCCCCTATCATGGCCATAGATGGGCACAGTTCCAGGCGGCACCGTGGTGGCGTGGCTTACTGCAGAATTTTTCCAAGCATTGGGTAGCCTGCTGCAGAAAAACAACTTTGACTAAAACTCTCCATCTTTATGTATGGGGGGGGGGGTCATTGCAGTAGTAACCTACCATCAAACCCTGCCCATCTATGCTCATGGCGTATTTATTTATTTATTTCGTTTACGCCGGAGCGTGCCGTCAAGCAATTACATATGGTATGTAGTTTCGACAGCTCAGATATCTACCGTAATCCCGTCGTCGAGACTCACCTTGATCGTATTCTTCAGATGCGGCTGGGAGATGGTCGAGTCGTCCAGGTAGATGGTCGAGCAGGACGATGACTTCCTAAACTACCGTAACCCCTTAAACTACCGTAATCCGTTGCATGCGAAAGAGGCAATCTATTGCTCTTAGAAATTTCTTTTTTTTCTTTACAAAAAAACGAATAACTAGTACAACACCACTGCGCTGTTTTCAAGTACCACTATAATGACTTTTTTCTTGTGAGTATATCCTCTTCCGTAATTTGAAAAAAAAATCGCGCCGAGATCCGAGGGCGGGAAATTCAAACCTGAGCGAGGCGGTGCCCAGTCGGGGTCGAGAGGAGGCCAGGGCGTCGAGCATGTACAGAGACCGGCGGTTCTCCTTCACTGCAAAGATCAAGGATCACTCGTTTACTGCACAAATCAAAGATCAGCTACGAATCACACACTTTAGCGAATAATAGCCTAATTTGTTTCTAACAGGCATCTTCCCGTTTTGACTACGTAATAAATGACTCTACAGTGGGGGGTAAATTGATGTCTGACCAACAATGAGCGGAGCGCAGAAAGTGTTATCCTACTATCCTACCGTAGCCGAAACTCACATTTCATCTCGCTCCTGCTTCGCTCCATGAAGGTTGGCCGTACCGTAGGATGCGTAGAGGGGTCCTCTTCATCCAGGCCTGAACTTGTCAATACTTGGGTGCTCATCTGCGGGTAACCTTCCTGACCATATTTTTTTGAGAAATCGGCCTATATACGAAATTGTACATTAATAAGCCTCACAAGCCTTCGACACTATGATTTCCTAGTGCAGTCACCCATCCTATCTTCTGATCGGACAACCGCGCCCATGTATAGATCTCCCCTTCTTTGCTTCTTTCTTGTGCTCACGATACTTTGGAAGTATAATAATCTGATGAGCTTCTCAAGCATAGCTATACGTAGCATCACATTGAATGGGGAGAAAAGCGCATAGCTCCGCTAAAACAACAGCTCATTTGCGGTGACTAATCTGGTCCCGATGCGCAAATTGACTGCAATTCGATGGTGATTCAGTCACGTCGAAAGGCCGCTCAATAATTGTTCGGAAAGAGCTGACGCTTGAGGCTAAATTTATCCAGCAAGAGCGGAAGCTGGATAGATATGAGGAAATGCAACTATGCATACTGTCGATTGGAAATCAATCTTGCAATGACTAATAAATGAAGGAATGAATAAATAAATAATAAATGAATGAAAGAATAAATGAATAATAAGGTCAACGCGAATATTCGGATACCAATAGCAAGGTAGGAGAATGGCGTACCTTCCCCCATCTCTCGCTCGCTGATATGCGGCAGAAAGTTAGTCGAGGTCTCATCGCGCGGAAACGACTGATTCACGTACTGGAACTGAAATCCAATTAATAAAAAAAGCCGGAAATTAGAAATTAACCAGTCTCTTGTCGAAAAACCGACAAGAATTTCGTCCATCGTAAGATTTGAATGAAAAGGGCGGGAACGTTTAAACTTAAATAACCTCGACGTGATCGTCGTGGCTGCGGCGGGCTCCGTCGAGCGCGCGGCCGTTCGATGCGGACGACGACCGCTCGCCGCGCACGCAGCACGAGGCATTACCCATCCTGGAAGAGATCAAAGATCAAACTACAAAGATCAAAGATCATACTGGAAAGATCAAAGATCACTCGGCGCGAAAGTACGCAAAGGGTGAACGGGGAGAAAGTGAGAGGATGATCGCTGGGACCCCGCAAGAGAGAACGGCGATAAATTAGGGGAAGAGTTCCCTCACTACTAATCGCTCATGTAAGGACGCGATCGTAAAGAGCGGGGTCCAGTGAGGGGAACGAGGCTGGCGAGGCAGCGAATTCATTAAAACCCGGAAAAAGGGCCGCCATCCAACCAATCTCAAAGAACTGGAGGGATAGACTACGTTCCTATCACGGTATTACCAGTAAGGGGACTCACTAAATCTATCGGACAGCCATCAATGCGCTGTAAAGGGGGGATTATGGCCGGAAGAGATGAGTGAATTGAGTCATAAAGGACCTCCCGAGAGATGGGCCTCAAGACAGAGGGATCGGTGAGCACTTTACAACGTATGAGTGACCGGATATTAGTAAGCGGAGAATGAGAAAGTCCGGCGCTAGCTTATGGGAAACAAGAGTGTAGGCTAGGGAGGAAACCGAACTACCAAATAGGGGAAAATGGAGGAGAACTAGGCGGAAATGAGAAAGCGGAGAGCAAAGGGCAAGAGGTGATAGAGAGGGAGGGAGAAGCGTGAGATGCGGTCGTGCGATGCGGCCGACGCAGCCCGGAGGGGGGAGTGTTAATGAAGATGAGCGCAACGATCGTGGCATCTGCTGTCGCCTGAAGCAAGGCCGCGACGCGGACCGCAGCGCGCCAGACGTCTACCGTAACCCGATACGGTGGGTCAGAGGCATGACGCGCTTCGGTGAGAACACATTTTTTGTTTCTATATTTTCCACTAATTTTCCGTGCAGAAAGTTAAACGCAAAAGGTGATAAAGCAAGGTAGAATAAGAAAAGTTATTTTTCGTTCCGCAAATAATCTCCGAAATTCAAACAGGTATTTCGGAGGGAACAATTTCGCAACCGGTCAGCTTCATTACTTTCCGGTTTTCGAGCGTATTTGAACCCGAAAGCACCAGTTTCGTTGTTATTGCTGCTTCTTATGGTTATTTTCTGCCTAATAATTATGAAATCACAGTTTATCGCTTTCAGAATGTCGTCTACCATGACAGAGGAGGAGCGGGCTCGGTATATGGCCAATCGTGCCCGGGCATTGGCCATTCGCGAGGAGCGGGAAAGGGCTGCGCGCACTGCTCACTGTCAGAATGCTGCTGCAGCTCCGGTTAGTCCATTTCAACTATAATTCCATCCCGGAAAAATTGCAGTTTAAAGTATCTGAGTGCGTGGGAGCACTACGTGATACCAGTTCGAATTTCCCAAATTGCGACTGTCTCTGCGTCTCTCCAATTTCCATGCTCTCTCACCTACTCTCTCTTAATTTGCATACGAATCTATCCTATGGAGCAGAACGTCGTGTGGGAGAATGGGAGAAATCGTCGATGAGATTTAATCGCTAGATGCTTGCTTTTAAAATTTTTCTTTCGCAAAATGTCTCGAATAGTTCCGCTCAGGCCCCGACTGCTCAACCCTCCGCGCCTCCTATCGTGCCTCCCTCGATCCCGAGAATTACCGCACCCCCGCCGGTCGCTGCGGGACCCACCACATCCACTACCGTAACCAGTGCTACCGTATCGAGTGTCCATCCGCAACCGAATGTGCAGTCGATGGTCTCAAGTGGTCCATCACCCTCCAAGGCTACCTCTATGGGTATGTTCACGAAGAGGCAACTAAACTTGAGCAAAAATATAAACGTTGTTCGATGCTGTAGCAATTTTTGGCTTGCTGAACTTATAATTTAAAAATCGGCAAGCTCAAAAATGAGATTCTGCACGCATGTAAGCTGCATTGTCGCAATAAAACTCTTTCATTCTCTTTCATTCTCTCATTTTCTCATCGCGGACGGTCGGCTCCCCCTTTCGTCTCGTCTTTCGTCCCGCGCCCATTCCACTAAGAGGATAAGGTGATGAATCCCCTCTGACCTTAGGCAAGTCAGAGGCGTCCCCTAGCCTAAGTCGACTTCGTCTACCCCTTTTTTTCTTCTGCTTCTCTCCCGCGGCTGCCCATCCCCATAGAAGACTCGTAAGACAAGCATCGTCCCCGTCCCCTTAGAAAAGCTTTTCTTTTTCAAGTGAAGATACCCCCCCTACCCCTACCCCAGAGATTTCCTACCTGCCGCACAACTCACGGTGTATTCGATAAATAAAAATAAAAGCACTGATTCGTTCAGATTACTGTATCCGTCAGTGATATTTTGATTTTGCATCCTCAATTCTTGTTGAAGGTGGTCTGACGGCCGAGCAACTGGCGCTCCGCGAGGCTAACCGGCAACGGGCCCTGCAGAGGAAGGCTCGGGCTGAGGCCGCCGGGCAGCACGGTTTGCGTTGTTTTCGGCATTTTCGGGATTTTTTGTATTTTCGGAATTTTCAGAATGATACTTCTCAAGTGTTCGGCTCGATAATGTAGGAGTTAGCGAACTGATAGGCCTGCTTCTCAAAATATATACAACTGGGTGTCCCACATATGTGCTCAGTAAGCAGCCGTAATGTAATATAAGGACTAAGGACAGCCGTGCCCGCCTCTGATCGCTCAGTTCAGTGGTCTCCGCAGCCGCGGCCTCCGCCAGCACTGCCCTGCCCGTGGCTCCCGCACGGAGTACGAGCGAGAGTACGGTAGGCCGCCGTTTATTGACTACCCAGGGTTACGGTAGTTTGGAACAGCTGTTGATAATCTGGCAATAAAAAAATGACGTTCATTGTGGGGTGCAACGTATTGCAACGTATGCTTTCTTAGTTTTCTAGGAAAGACTAATATATTTAGATTGAGAGAGAGAGACAGCCTTTATCGGGGTTTCGTAAGGAAGGGAAATCCAGAGAAGGGAAGTGAGGAGTTCTTCGGTAGAAAGTAATCTTCAAAAACCAGACCCGAGGCTCAGAAGTCTTGAAGCAGAATACTCCTTGATCTTCTCTTAGCGATACTTCCCCAAGAACGCTACATCTTGCTAGGGGGAAGGAGACGGCCAGACTGTTCTTGGTTGAAAGGCGAAAATGGGAGAGACGAAGGGAGATCCGACCACGCGCCACGAGAACACAATGACACAATGAATTATTATTATTATTATTACTTAAGATTATTATTAAGATTATTATTAGTATATTTAGAAAAAAATATTTAGATTATTATTTGTTTCAGGCCCGCCCCGCCCCTCCCCCAGTCGCCTCTCCTCTTCGCACGGCTCCTCTCGAAGCACCGCTGTTTCGATCGGATATCCTCGTTACATTTACTGCCTTTAACGCGGATCGGTTTAAGGTATATTTGAATTTCCGTCATGAGTTCATAAATATAATAAATATGAAAAAAAACAGGGATGACTGTAAATTAGTATCGAGAACCAAATCGAAGTTTTGGTTATGTTTTACGAACCCTTTATACTTTGGTTGTTGAAGCCGCATGGTTTTTTTAAGAAAATATACTAAAGATGTGAGGACTATGCTTGCCCCATAATCTTGGCGAAACTACAGTACTCCAGGCCACCGTCTTGCCCTTTCACCGGTGCATCATCGAGGCCTTCAAGCGGGTGCCCTCAAGAATGTGAGTTGATCTTTGATCTTTCCTGAATAAAGTATAACCTGATCTTTGATCTTTTCTGTATAGCTGATCTTTGATCTCTCCAGCTACGATGAGAAGCTGCGAGTGTGGACATTCCTGTACAGCGATACATCGCGCGTCAAGATGGCGTTAGCTGACATGAAGGTAGCATTTATACATATTATATTTATAATTTTTTATACATTTATACATATTTATTTTTTTATACATTATTGCATATTTATAATTTACATGTTTAAAGTTGTCAGGTTATTTTTCTACCGTAGGCCAATACTTGATTTTTTACATTTGTTTCTCAGTAAGTTAGTCAATCACGATAACTGTAACGATCGTATTATACTCGTATCCGAAACTAAACTGATGAGTTGCTATTCAGGAAGCCAACGTAAAGATCGACCCGATTCCCGACCGGGCACTGGCTATTCTGATGCGACAGGACAGTGGGGGAAAGGAGAAGGTAGGGGGGGGGGGGGGTGGGGTGGATCATGCATGGGCTCGGACCCGACAGTGGGGTGGTAGGCACCTCATTTTGTCAGGAACGTAGCTTGGTAGGTACCACGCTATACACGATATCTAATCGTATTATACTCATATCCGAAACTAAGCTGATGAGTTGATATCTAATCGTATTATGCTCATATCCGAAACTAAGCTGATGAGACTAGAATGTAGTTTGATCTCTAGACATGTCATGCGTGGGCACCGACCCGAAGTATGGGTGGTAGGCCCATATTTGTTCGGAATTTTGCTTTGATAGGCTTATATTTCCTGCAAAATTTTAATTGGTAGGCTTGATTTCGTACACTGGTAGGCCGCCGTTTCTCAAAATATTACGGGGAAGGCTGCCCATGTATGAGACCGGCCAGTTTGGCCATTACATTTGTTGCATTACCTTTGGCGACGAGACTCGTCGCGGTTAACAAATGACACATGACACGTAATCTTTGCGCTGACCAGCCTGCACATCTCTAGTGGATACGTTAACCTGGCCTAGAGTAGCTCTAAAATGCCGCGGTACTCGCAAATTTGCCGTGTAATGTTTCCTCCTAGTTTACCGCATACACGTTTCCTACCAACTAACGAATTTCGTACTAAACAAGGTATGATCGGAGAGCAAAAGTGCATGAAATGGTTCAGACCGCCGACAATCCCACGGGCGACATCTCTTCAGGCGTCGATCCCAGCTTGCTCAATAGCCTCTTCCCCTACCAGAAGAAGGGCCTGACGTGAGTTTGTCATCTCATTGTTGGGTTACTGTACCGCTTTCGAGCTATCGGCAACTGTCAATTTCAACACTAGCTTTGCCTTAAATCGATGCATTTTACCTGCTACGAGATTTATTCTGAGCTAGTTTGTTGTGATAATTTTAATTTGGTCCTATTCCCCGCCCTTTCAGGTTCGGCCTGGCCAAAGCAGGAAGGTTGCTGATCGCGGATGAGATGGGCCTGGGCAAATCCGTACAGGCGCTGGCCATTGCACGGTGCGCAACTTATCTGCCTTCTTCTTCTTCTTCTTCTTCTGAATTATCTACAATGAGAGTATCTGGGCGCAGGTTGCGGCTTCCTTCCGTGGGCGGGTAGTGATGCTGCGTAGAATAGATTCGCATGCAAATTAAGAGAGTGGATGCGAGAGAGCATGTGAAACATAACCGTCAAAGAGACCCGGAATGGAAGAGTCTATTCTAGGGCATTCCGTTCGGGTCTTTTTTGAGGTATATGTTTCATGCATCATTCACGACCGCGACGCGTTTCGTCACCAAAAGCAGCGAAACATATCGGTGTCAAAAAGACCCCCGAATTGGGAATGCTCTAGTCCATTCCAGGTACTACCGCAAGGAATGGCCGCTCGTCATTGTATGCCCCTCCTCGGTCAAGGCTGCCTGGCGAGGCGTTCGTTTTCCTAGTTTTCAGTATTTTACTTTTTTTCCGCTTTATTAACGAACAATAAGCGTTTGCCTTTCCTAAAAAAAGCCTTTAGGGTAGTTTGCTTTGATGCTAGCCTAAAAGCCGGACGACTCTCCGGAATCGAGCAATAATCCCGAGTATTTGTAGCAGATCAACCGGTTCCTCCCGTGCATCCGCAATCTGTACGTGCTGGAGGGGACGAGGGACGAGATTCCGGCGGAGCGAACGTCCAATGTCGTCATTATTATGAGCTACGAACTTATGATGAGGAGGTGGGCGAGTAATTCGGACTATTATTCCTGCAGTATTAGCTCAAAGCTTTAGTCTTATATATATTTGAGTATACTGCGTAGCTCACATAAGTCTCACATAACCCCCTGTGTAGTATGACAGTTAGTTCACTCTTAAATGATGCTGATGAAACATGGTTCTCAATAAGCTCCGACATATGCGGGGCAAACCGTTCCCCGCAATATTTTGAGAAACGACGGCCTACCAGTGTACGAAATCAAGCGTACCAATTGAAATTTTGTAGGAAATATGGGCCTACCAAACCAAAATTCCGAACAAATATGGGCCTACCACCCATGCATATCCCCTTCGGGGATCGGTGCCCAGGTATGAGCTCCGAAGGGCGTACGCATGCGTATGCTCGTATTCTCTTAAATATACGCTGATTTGTGTTGTCTGTCAGGTCGGATGAGCTGTACAACCAGCGGTTCTCCGTGTACATCTTCGACGAGTCGCACTATCTCAAGGACGGGAAGTCGAAGCGGACCAAGGCCGCTCAGCTGCTGGCGGTGAGCTTCGGCGGTTGCCCTCAGGAAATGTACGAATGCCCATATTTAGGCAGTAACCTGGCTAACCCGGGGTATTCGCACATTGGCATTACATTGCTTGGCCCGATGTGTTGTGTGTGTGTGTGTGTGTGTGTGTGTGTGTGTGTGTTTGTGTGTGTGTGTCTGTGTGTGTGAAAAGTATTGCCGGAAAGGCTGCCCAATGATCATGCCGATCAGAAACGCGCCCAGCGTATCATCCTCCTCTCGGGAACGCCCGCCCTGTCCCGGCCCGCGGAGCTGTACACGCAGATCTGCCTCATCGACAAGTCGTGAGATTTATTTATTTTTTTTAAAAATTATTTCGTAAAATGACCTTGTCATATTTCTAATCTAGCTTACGATCCGAATTTGGAGATAGTAGGAAAGACGAGCCAGTGCTTAATTACGGACCTCTCCAGCCCTGGGTTATACGATGAGCGTGAAACATGATAGGGCAGAATGTCGTCAGAGAGTTTAATGGGTTACGGCTACTAATGGCTCGCCTTTAATTATATCATTTCAGCTTATTTCCTAACGCGAAGGAGTTCTTCCTGCGGTATTGTGACGGCAAGGAGGGCAACTTTGGATTCGAGGTATACGGTAGTTTCGCGAAATAGTTGGGGGAGGGGCACGGGGCGGCACGGCTGCAGTTACCATGGAGGGTAGCTTATTGGACACGTTTTACAAGTATTGGTAAACTTGTTGTAGGAAAAAAAGCGCAATTTGGGGAGATAATTGTGCACAGTACGCGGGAGTTGATAATTTTAGTGATTTTAGGCCAAAGGTTGCACGAACAGCGAAGAGCTTTCGGCGATTCTGCAAAAACGACTGATGATTCGTCGGCTCAAGAGCGAGGTGCTCCAGGACCTGCCGGAGAAGCGGAGGGAGGTACGGTAGATGGGGAAAGGAGGGATACGGTAGATGGGAATGAATACGGTAGCTAGCACGCATGGCTTCCAAATGCCTAGGACTTTCTGGTGGCAGGCCTTCATCATTAGCATTTCAAGATATCTCCATAGATAAAATAGGGAAACGACGTTAACAATGCACTTGTTGCTGTGAAAATTTAGAAAATCAATTTTGCTTTGGCCACCAAGCTTACCGTTTTACGCCAAGTTCAAAGAGAGTGGGAAATAGAGACGTGCATGAGAGTTCCTTTGGTCAATACGTTTTATTGCTTTTGGTGACCAGAAGCGTCGCAGTTATGCATGATGAGTGAAACGTAGTCATCAAAAGAACTCTTGCAGAATGCAGAACTCTAGTGGGAAAGGCAAACTGAATAATCGTGCTATCCATTACAGATAGTCTACCTATCATCGGCTGATATCGACACGAAGATAACCAAGGCCCGCAGTGTGCTCAAGAACTTTGACGCGGCCACGTGCTCCCACTTTGTGAGTGCAAACTACAAACTACATTTTATTAATTTATTTATTAATTTCAGAATCCGAATGACGAGGGTATACTGGAGTACTTCACGATGACGGGCACAGCAAAGGTATTAGGGTGTCCCATAATTTATGCACCACTTTCTATATATAATTATGCAGCGAGTAGGAGGAAGATGACATTTCTCGTTTATACAATAGTACTATCGTGTCCCATGCTCAGTACTTCTGGCTCGGTTACCTCGTAGCTCTGACAGAAGCGATAATACTGCTCAGTCCGGGCCTGCCCAACAAAAAGCGCGTTATATGCAAATCAATAAAAAAATAACTTTCTTATTCGAAAGATCCAAATAAATCGTTTAAATTTTAAAATTATATAACAAGCCTCTTTAGCTTTCTACGGCTGGTTCGGAGAGAAATTCTTTTTGTGAATAATAGGAAAAAAGTGTGTAAACCCACAAAAAGTCGTTTAACTGTACTAGTCTAGTTGATTCCTCGGAATTTCGAAAATGAATGAAACTTTCTATGCAAAATATTTTTTCCGATCCCAGTCGTAAGAATGTACAAACTTGTGTTCAAATCTCCAAATTTCTAAAGTATATAGCAAATTAAAAAATTTAAACATTGAAACATATTCCACAGCCTGGCACAGCGAGCAGTTAGAAATAGGCAAAGTCTTACTGTACTGAATATCGTAATAAAAACGAGACGGAAAGATCATCTTCTCAGGAGTCATGCAAAAAATTCAAAATTAAGAGGTACGATAGTCCAAAAGGAGCGTAAAGTTGATCAATAATGCTTAAAAGGGTTGCTACGCGTATGCTAAAAGGGGCTGCTACGAAACGACGCCTATACTGCTATAGGAAATTGAAAATTTGGCAAATTGCCAGCTTGCCCATTTTGCTTAGCTGTTTACTGCCTTCATTTAGCTTGCTCTGTCAGGCCGTGATATTCTATATTTGTGCTCCACGAAAGCTCCTAGTTGTATAGAGACGAACATCGAAGAGGTAGACTGTTTATCGCGAGGGGGGAAGGGTGAATGAGGGGAACGTCCGCCTTATATACCCGCGGCGGACGTGACTTCTTGGAAGAATGGAATGGATAGATCTTCATTATCGAGGGGACGTGAAGAATTAGTTTAACCCGACGAGTCAATAATGGGATTACCTCCCTTCTAGAGTCTAGTCTGTAGTTTCATCTCAACTCCTCCCCAAGTGGGGAACCCACTTCACTTGTACAAATACGGTACTTCGAATGAGCCTTTATTCCTACTGAATAAGGGCCAGGTAATGCAGGGGGAGCGGACTTGACTTGACTTAATTCATCCCCTAATCAGGGGGTTCCGCCTGTCGAGCCTCTGCCAAGACCAAGAGAGCATTCAAGATTTGCCCCAACAAATCAACGACATCCGCATTGAGTAGAAGTTGTGACGGGGGCGGTCCTCCACGATGGGGGGGACGCCTACACCTGTAGAATTGTCTACTCCCCTCTGTCCGTTATTACCGTAGGATTTTCTGGACAGTTTCACGCCACACTACAGTACTCCATTGCTCTCTTGTCCATCCTTCACGGGGACTACGGTACTCACGTGTAGCAGGCGCAATTGCGCGGATGCGGAACAGACATCGAGCAGACGGACGGGATACGGACGAAGACGGTACTAGGACTGAGTACCTCTCGTCTTCACGGCCGTGATATTCCTGTCTATTATTTAGCTGTATTAGTTACCTACATAGTATACCAAGCTAATTGAGAAGAAGAAGTTTGATTGAGAAAATAAAGATTAATGAAGTGGTGCATAAATTATGGGACACCCTAATATTTAATGGGGGAGTGATCTTTGATCTTTGGTTCGTAGGTTTTCATCTTACGGTAATGGGAAGGGGCCCGTTGAGGTGGTGGTTGGAAAATGAAATTGAAAAAAAAACGGAGGGGACGAAAAGCACGTCGTTCGCTCTCTCTCTGTTCCGGTGGTAGATTCTGATCGTTGTAGTTTGTAGTCTGGTCGTTGTAGTTTGTAGTATGATCGTTGTAGTTTGTAGTCTGATCTCTCCACATGCAGGCTACACCAGTATGCGAGCATATCTTCGACAACTACTTCTACGAGAATGCGCCCGAGCGAAAGGTTTGTAGTAGTTTGCTCTTGGACCTCTGGTCTTTGTAGTTTGATCTTTGATCTTTCCAAAAGGTTTATGCATCAAAACTACGATTTGAGGTGCTCATCTTCGCACACCACCACGTCGTCCTGGACACGATTGCGATGCATGTCAGTACGTAGACTAGAATGTAGTTTGATCTCTAGAGATGTCATACGTTGACGCCGACCCGAAGTATGGGTGGTAGGCACCCATATTTGTTCGGAATTTTACTTTGGTAGGCTTGTTATATTTCCTGCAATATTTCAGTTGGTAGGCTTGATTGAGTTCGTACACTGGTAGGCAGGCCCCCCCATCTCGCAAAATATTGCGGGGGAACGGTTGCCCACGTATGAGAGATGTAGTTTGATCTTTGATCTTTCCATCTTTCAGCTGAATACGAAGGGCATCTCGCACATTATGATCGACGGTCGCACTCCTGCCGAGAAGAGGGGAGGGCTGTGTGAGCAGTTTCAGGTGGGGGGGATAATAATAATAATAATAATAATAATAATAATAATAATAATAATAATAATAATAATAATAATGATAATTTATCCGCGGGATGAACACGGGTAGGAATGCATACATACGTATTTTATCGCGTTTTCTTGTCTATGTGAACAGTTTAAAAAAAAAGTCACAAAGCATTACGACAATGCGCCTTGCGTTGTTGTTTTTCTTTTTACATTAAAGCTGCCGTTTTCATGGTGGCGCTTCTGAGAGTAGCCATGACCTCGGGAGACCAGCATTTCATCAAATCAGTTCGGCCAACGCTAATCGTATGCAGATCAACGATGATGAAATGACCGCTGTGATGAAATGCTGTTTTTTCCCCCGTAATTTCTGTCCAATTCACAGACCGACCCCACCATCCGTGCGGCGGTCCTGTCGATCACGGCGGCCGGCCAGGGCATAACGCTGACCGCGGCCTCGGTCGTCGTCTTTGCCGAGATCTACTGGATTCCCGGGTCGCTGCTCCAGGTAATATTAATTAATTAGCCTGGGATTACGGTAGTCCCACTGACGGAAGTGTCGTAGCCCCTTATATATATATAATGATGGATAGGGTTCGGGCAAACATGTGGAACACACAATGTATCCGCTTATTCTTCAACGTGCCGTAAAACGTAGCCCGGAAAAGGATCCAGCCATAATTCGTTTTAACTATCGACATAGCCGTAGCTGTTCCCTGGCAGGCGGAGGATCGGGCCCACCGGGTGGGGCAGAAGGACTCCGTCTTCGTGCAGTACATGCTGGCCAAGGGCACGGCCGACGACCTGATCTGGCCTATGGTGCAGTCCAAGCTCAAGGTGGGCGCTTTTTTCTATATTATTGGAGGTTTGGCGGGAAGCGAGGATACTGTATGACGCTCTTAACGGGATGTGTTGTGGCGCAAAGCAATGCTTGTTAGTGTTGCACAACTAACTAATTGCGTGCGCAATAGATTTTATGATATGTATGGTATTCATTGGGGTTGTCAAAATGATTCTTTTATCCGTTTTCCCGGATCCAGTTTGCCAAAGCCAAAAAAAGTATTCATTGATCAGGGGGGCGGGAAAGATGGCTGTTCAGATCCTGGGCCAAGTGAGTCTGAGCTCGTCCGAGTGCCTGTCGAAGGGCGCGAGTACGGTAGTGGTGGGCGATGGCGAGGACGGGGAGAATGCCGGGCCGAGTCGAAGGAAGAGGAGGAGGAACTAGGGTGGGTTACGGTAGTTTGGCTAGAGTGCGAAGAACGCATACGATAATTTGATTTGGAAAGAACGACGAAGAATGAGGAGAATGGAGAAATCTGTATTCGGGTTCGCACTTTTACCGTGAGCGAAGTTGTTTTCGTTTTTTTTGTGTTTTGCAAATCTAGTCTTCTCGAGTTGGTCTCTCATTGGCTGTTATTGTAATCGCTAAAAGCAATGAAATGGTCAAATCGAAGAGAAGTGTATTCCTGCTTCTTGTGCTTTGCTTTGTACCTAGTGCTTGTATGTATTCGAATTGATCGTTGTATTCTTCAGAGGGTATTCCTATTACGGTACTGGGTAGATTAGACGAAAGATCTTGATCCATGTGTTAACCTAGGCATATCGCACATGTCAGGCTCAAACTCTTACCCAATTCCACCTGTTTTTTTTGGCTACACTACAATAATGTGCATTTTATGTGCAGCTGTGGGGACATCCCCATTTTTATCGGTTTTCCTGATTTATGAAGTCTTTTTAAAAGAACCGTGTATTGCCACTATTTGTGTCAAGAAATGTTCCCGCATCGTTCTCGAGATTTTTTGGACAAGTTGTATATTTCAAATCATTTATGAGGCAAGCATCAACTCACAGAGTGTACAATACAGCATATTTACACATTGCAATGTAGCGTAAACTCCAACAATTCTTCTCAAAGCTAAAGTCTACAGGGGGTAATCTCAAACCGTAACTAGATTAACGGGAACAGTGGGTGGCAGTGTACCGTAACTGACGGTCCAATCGAAAGTATCTGCGGTGCGACAGTGTTTTTTTGTATCTCTTTGTGTGGTGAAGGCACTACGGGTTACGGTAGGCGACGGATCCGAAACGTCGGCCGGAATGCACGTGGGCAAGACTATAAAGCGGGCTTCCCGTAAGCGAGCGAAGGACTACGGACCGGAGTAGTGTGAGGAGGAAGGCTAGGAGAGATATTGTGAAGGGGCTAACGAAAGGATTAATAACAACGTATATGAAGCGGAGATGTGCAATTGAGTCCTTCGGATGGTTATGATAACCGTTTAGTTGATACATATTGCTTCTATCTAGTTAGGGTGGAACCAACCATCGGCAGGATCTATTGGACATCTCCTGTATGAGGACAGTGGGTTATTATACCGATACGAGGGGGGCCGTAGTATTGCAGAGAATGAGGCTACAACAGCTACGTGAGACCGTAGGCGAGTGAGACAAGGCCGGAAAAGCATCCGGGTTTTGCGAAATCCGGCATCCAGCATTTAGAAGCGTCGACGGACGGACGCTTGGCACAGCTGCTGCTTGGTCTGGTTGCACCAGCCGCAGGATCTGCAAGGGTGTTTATTTTACTTAATATTTTACATATAGAGGAATAAAAGCATCCGTCAGTAGATCATTCCGAATATCGCGCAAGGGAGTATGCAAAAGTGAGAGAGTGTTTTGGAATCAAATCACCTGACGGTCCGGTTTAATCGACTATTTCACAAACCCGGCTATTGGTATGTTTACTAATTCCCGGCTATGGCCCTACCGTTGGCAGTTCTCGCTCATCCACTGGCGGCGCCGCGTGCAGAAGCCCTGCGTGCGCCAGGCGGGACACGACGAGTGGCGGTCGACGCAACCTGCACATCGAAGAATTTGAATTCGAAAAAAGCGCGGGAACCGGTTACCTGTCAGCCCGTCGAAGGGGTTGCTGCAGTACTGGCACGAGCGGCGGCAGTAGCGCGACATGTACGCCTGAACAGGGTCAGGAATTAGCTATATATAAATTATATATAGAAGCCTGATGGCTATGCTGCTGTGAGCTGAGGAATGCTTCGCTCCTCCCCTCTCATACTACGGTATGAGAGGGGGCGGAGAATATGGTTCTCCTTTTGACGCTTTTCCACGGTAATGTTTCAGTTTTCATGCTCTCTAGGCATATCCCGGTATGTATAGAAGCCTGAAACATAGCTGAGTAAAAGCGTCAAAAATGGAGCCCGCGAATCGATACCGATGGCCGATTTTCACCGGCTATGTTTCACTACCAACATTGTCAGAATCACATCTCCCAATACGTATGGAGTGAAACACAACCCTGGAAAAAGTGCCTAATTGGATTAAATGGTATCGATTCACGAGCTCTAGTCAAAAAGAGAACCCTACTGTGGACTACGGAATGCTTCGTTATTTCATACTACGCTATGAGAGGGGGGGGGAGAGAAGTGAACGTACCACGTTCGTGCGGCACTCGCCGGTCCGCGCCCACGGCTCGCAGCAAGGGTCGTCGTTGAAGCAGTTGGCGTCCTGGCCTCCCTGCAGGGGGGAATACGTCTCTTCGACGAGCTATTAGCTAATTCCAAAGCTCAGAAAAGTCGTGGATAGAGTGCGCAAAACGAATACGATAATTCGATAAAAAATGGAAAAAGAGAGTGAGAAAGAGTGAAGAAGAAGAGGGACGGAGAGCATGCAAATATATTCGTTTGTCGCAATCTCGTCGTGGAGCAGTTTGCGTGGGCGTAGAACGTACCCGACTGACGGTGGAGGGCGACTGCGTTGTGAAACGGGAGGTCAGCGCCGTCGTCTGCGTCTGCTGGCGGGTCGTCTGGCGAGTAGTGGCGGGAGTCGTGGGGAAGGTCGTGCTGAAAGGAGCAACTAGTTGGTTCACTTCTCCTGCTAATCTTTAGGCTTAGCGAGGAAACTCGAAGACTCCTCAACATCGTCAGCTTTATGCATGACTTAGCGATACATCGGTTAGCGTGCTGTAAAGGGCCTACCGCGAGGTTCCGAAGGGCGTAGTGATGGCGTTGGTCTGGCCATTAGTGGTCGTGCCGAAGGTGGACTGCAAGGAGGAAGGGTAGAGCGTGTGATTAATAATAATAATTTATCTACATGCGCGGGTATGCAACGATAACATGTAGTCAAAAAAGTATTGTGACTCTCCAGTAATATTACAGACAGATTCGGTTCTTTTTGATGGTCATGCTTCACCGTCTATGGGATGAGAAGCCGTACGCCCTAGTCCTGCAGATCCCTTTCATCGAGAGAGAGAGAGGGACTTACTCCGCCAAAGTTGCCGGCTCGACAGAAGCCCGCCTGGCAGACGCCCTGGAAGCACGCGTCGAAGCCCTCGAAGCCGTTGCACCGACCGCCCATCTGAAAGTCGCAGATAGCTACTACTTATCCATTTTATTGCGTCACGCCTTCAACGTCATCCGCTTGGACAAGGCTTAACTTCGGCAATCCATAATATAATTTGATCAATCGGTCGTTTCATCAACTCTAATTGTGCGCCGAACTCGGGTACTGACCTTAACCTTGGCGACACAGTGGGCGTTTCCTCTCGTATCGCAGAAGAGGTACTGCGAGCCGCACGTGGGCCTAGCGGCCGCGCACGTCGGACGGGGCGCGTACGAGAAGAGGTTGTCCGTGTAGTAGTTGGCGATGCCTGCGAGGGGGAGCGTTATGGTTCGCCTTCATCGAGGAGAGAGAATTTTTTGTCTTCATCTTTAGTAGACGTGAGACGCGAGAATGAAGGTCTGTCTACAGATTATCGCTCGCTTAGCAAGTTCTGGTCACACCTTCACGGTTGATCATGTCCCACGGACGCATCGGCGCGTAGGAGAAGTGCTGCTGGTTGGAGCACGTTCCGATATCCGGCGGGTATTGCTGTAAAGGGGGCGATTCATGGAAATCTGATGAGGTTCGATGCTGGACGTAGTCTAAGGAAGCATCCATTTCATAAAATCGGCCATTTCATCAACTCTCTGCTTATGTTTGTTGATGAGATGACCGATTTGAAGAAATGCTGTTATTCCAAGGCTGTGCTTTAGGGGCAATCAGCATTCTAAAGTCCAGAGGGACAGTACCGTCTCCCTCATGGCGCGGCTCTGCCGCATCTGCCGCCAGTTCTCCCAGATGAGGTCGACGAAGGTGTGATGGAGGAAGAAGATCGGGTCGTTGGCCGACGTCGTGGGCGGCTCAATTCTTCTTTTATTCTTCGATCCAAATTCGGATTTCCAAAGTTTTTACTCCGATCCAGATTCGATTTTTCTCAGTTTTACTTCGATCCGGATTTGGATTCGTTCATTTTTGCTACGATCCAGATTCGGAGTTGTTCCGATTTACCGGAATCGCTCACCTTCATATCGCCTCCGATCCACAGATGCACGGAGGAGTGCGTGTACTCGAGCGCTTGGAAGTTGGTTGGGAATGGGCAGCCTGCAAATGAATATTCTCTTTACGGCATTATTTCCCGGCTATGTCTAACGCATCTCTTCATATCAATGCGTTCATACAGAGCATGACCGAAACATGACTGCTAATGAAACTTAAAAAGTTTGCAATACAATCTTATAGTTTCTGAACCTCTCACCTCCTTGAGGCGCGGTGTAGGCGAGGACGTTCTGGACGGCGTTCTGCGCGTAGACTGCGTTGATGTTGGCCTCGCTAAAGCCAGATTTAGATGATACTTGAACCTTAAGGTTCCTAAAGCCGCCTAAGGCTTAAGGTTCCTAAAGCCGCCTAAGGCTTAAGGTTCCTAAAGCCGCCTAAGGCTTAAGGTTCCTAAAGCCGCCTAAGGCTTAAGGTTCCTAAAGCCGCCTAAGGCTTAAGGTTCCTAAAGCCGCCTAAGGCTTAAGGTTCCTAAAGCCGCCTAAGGCTTAAGGTTCCTAAAGC
>LS923005.1:98640-113155 GCA_900490955.1 Micoletzkya japonica
TTAAGGTTCCTAAAGCCGCCTAAGGCTTAAGGTTCCTAAAGCCGCCTAAGGCTTAAGGTTCCTAAAGCCGCCTAAGGCTTAAGGTTCCTAAAGCCGCCTAAGGCTTAAGGTTCCTAAAGCCGCCTAAGGCTTAAGGTTCCTAAAGCCGCCTAAGGCTTAAGGTTCCTAAAGCCGCCTAAGGCTTAAGGTTCCTAAAGCCACCTAAGGCTTAAGGTTCCTAAAGCCGCCTAAGGCTTAAGGTTCCTAAAGCTGCCTAAGGCTTAAGGTTCCTAAAGCCGCCTAAGGCTTAAGGTTCCTAAAGCCGCCTAAGGCTTAAGGTTCCTAAAGCCGCCTAAGGCTTAAGGTTCCTAAAGCCGCCTAAGGCTTAAGGTTCCTAAAGCCACCTAAGGCTTAAGGTTCCTAAAGCCGCCTAAGGCTTAAGGTTCCTAAAGCCGCCTAAGGCTTAAGGTTCCTAAAGCCGCCTAAGGCTTAAGGTTCCTAAGGCCTCCTAAGGCTTAAGGTTCCTAAAGCCACCTAAGGCTTAAGGTTCCTAAAGCCGCCTAAGGCTGAAGGTTCCTAAAGCAGCCTAAGGCTGAAGGTTCCTAAAGCCGCCTAAGGCTGAAGGTTCCTAAAGCCGCCTAAGGCTTAAGGTTCCTAAAGCCACCTAAGGCTTAAGGTTCCTAAAGCCGCCTAAGGCTTAAGGTTCCTAAAGCCGCCTAAGGCTTAAGGCCTAAAGCCTAAACGTACCTGAACAGCCGGCCCTCAAAGGCCATCTGTCGGACGATGTTCGGGCGGCCTTCGAGCGTGCGGAAGCCGGCGAACGCGCCGCGGACCACCTACATGAAGTTTCCTTTTCAACAGAAGAAAAGTCGGTTATCATGGAGCAAGCCGTACGGTATTATGATCATAGCATTCCATTCGGGTCTTTTTGATGTATATATACTTTTCACACATCATTCATAACCGCGACGTGTCTCGTCATTTGATTGGACATCATAATGGCATTATAATTTTCTGGCTGCGGTGCAAATGTTAAGCAAACGAGATGCCGAAAAGTAACCCTGATTTCGGTAAGAATTGCCGCACGGAAAACATTTCTACCCAAACATCATTTTGGCTAACATTTTGAGTATTGTCCTGCTTCTGACCTGTCCGGAGCCGTCCGCCTCGCCCATGAACATCGGGTGGAACATGATGGAGTCGCGGGGGTCGGGCAGGTACGAGTCGAGGACGGAGTCCCAGTAGGGCATCGAGATGCTCGGGTCGATCGCGCGCAGGGCCAGCTCCATGCTGTAGAGGGTAGCCTAGCCTCTGCTGATTATGAGATGGCTCCGTTTTAGATCTTTTATAGGAATAAAGGTCACAAAGGGAAAGCGTGATCTTGCTCACCGCTTCATGTACTCTCTGTGCCACGGCAGGAAGCCGGGGCCGGAGTGCGCACCGGATGAGGTTCCGACCTAAGGGTGGAAGTTTATTATTTAGCATCAGAAGCAACCAATAACACCAAGAATTAGTCTCTATAAATTGATTTCAATGATGGATATAGATTGGAAGCTCTTCAGCTCATCACAAGATGGCTTCATTTTTCTTACTTGTCTGTGCATGATGCTCAGTCGATCGTACTCGCCACTGCTCTTCAGCTGGATGAGTGCCGAATGGAATCGTTGTCTTTCTCCTGCAGGAAGGCGTATATTATTGAATACTTCGCTTTTGTACTCCATTGATAAATCTATGTATGAGGTGGAATCAATTACGATCTAATTGCTGTCAAAGCTGCACCAGAGCATCCTGTTATACAGCCTGTTCGACTACTGCTATATGCAAAGTCAGCTATCGTTATGTTATCGTAAAGCTTCACCGTCCGACAGCATCCTGTACTCTCTTCGGTAGGCTCGCTGGTTGCATCCGGGTCGGTTCTGGAAATGACGGAAGTTGTTGTTGTTCTCCCGACCTTCCTTTTCCTTCTTCACCCGTCAACACTCCTCGCTAGTTCCTCTTTCAGCCAGCCCGCTATCAGTTGACCTACCGATCATTTTTTACTGTTCGTTTCGCAAGCGAAATGGAGTGGGGTGACCCGGTATGTCTGTCTGGGTTGCGTATCTCCCGCATTGCATGAGTCAACAACCATCAGCGGTGGATCTTCGATCCTGTACACTCGATTGTACTGTGCACTGGAGAAAGGCGCGACTACTTCCGAATGCGACAGGGGTAACCTAGTACAGGTGCCCTGTTCCTGCGAGTAATTGGGTCACATAAGCGCGAATGTGTCGATCCTACACTGTTGGGTGGGGTGGAATGCGGCGCCTCTTTCTCGGTGCAAGCGCTCGTACTAACAAGATGGGAAAACGGGAAACTCGGGTTTTTTGTCCAAGAACGGAACAAATATCGCCGATACTTGGTTTCTTTTCGGCGGCTACGCTCCCTGCGCGTGCAGTAAAGAGAGCTCCTACGGTCACAAGATTTCCGTTCGACTTTGAGGTTAATGAAACCGTTCGGCTAGAAGAGGTCGATTTCGCTGCCTTGTTTACTATGTCATTGGTTAGATGGGTCCGAATTGGAGCAAACGGGAATAGATGGTCTCTGTGTCCGGATTTGCTGCATCTTCATCACTTACGCCGATCATCGAGCAGAAGCATTGGAGATTGCGGCAGCCCTGCGGTCCGCCACCGCCCACGCCTCCTCCGAAGCCGAAGAGCTGCAAAACGGCCCGATTTGGCATTCTATGCGATTATAATCCATCTGTGTTTTCTTCCTTTTCAAGTAGCCAACACTGCAAACATTGCAAACACTTGCATGGCTGCATTAGACCTATAATCTACTTGCTCGTGAGCAACTTTCACTATCATAAGTCGCGGAGGAGTGAGTGAAAGTAAATTAGGCACGGCTGCTCTTCCAACAATAATCTCGCCCCCCCCCAAATGTTCTACTCTCGATCAGCGACGACTATTCTCGACCTAAGCGCGTTATCTGGTCTAGTGAACAGTACGAAAGTGGGGGTGTAATTGGCTACGTCTTTCCCCGAATTGACTCATACCGATCACTCCTATATGATCTCACTGAAACGTTCTAAGCAAGGGGAGCGTATGCTACTGTTCTCCTGTTGGGCATTATCTTTAAGAATTGTTTATGGAAGAACAGTTTTGCAGAGGTTAGAAATTAAGCGCAGCCAAGACTCGATCTCCATACTGTGTACAAAAAAAAGTTGTAAATTTTACTCCTTCCTACATCATCTGCACTCTCTTTATAGCACCCGGCTCTCTCGTAATAAATATGGTTGACGAAAAAGTTCCGTCAGTCGTCTCATTCCTGCTTCCGACGAGAGAGCGAAGCGGTATGAAGAGAGTCCAGTCTAAGTAGGAATGAGTTTACTGGCGGAACGCTTTCTTCAACAATACAACAGACACAACACTTTCCTCAATGGCATATTTACCTGTCGTTTGCTAATTTCCTTCCGAGCCGTCTGGTCCCATTGCTGCATCATCATGCATGCCTTGACGATATCTGAATGGGCACCATGAATCTGAATCTGAATGGCATATGAATGGGTCTAGTAAGCTGTCTAGTGTAGTAGTTTGTCTACTACCTTGCAGGCGTGGTCGAACCGGAAAGCACATCGATATTCATTCATTCGTTCGTTCGTTCATTTTGATGTGATGTTAAATATTGCACCACTTTCCTTGACCAGCATGCGGCATGACCACACCACAATATAACTGGCATGACCCATACACTGATCAAACCTAACCTCTATCCCAGTCGCCTACCTTCATCGGGCGCCTGACTGCAGAAGGACTCCGAGTCGATGGAGGAGACTGCAGCGAGGAGGGCGGACAGCACCACGGCCAACAGGCTTTCCCGCATTCTGCAAGATGATCGAATGTGATGAAATTATGATATTCGACGATTCAAGGGGTTACAACAGCGAAATATCGACGTGATCAGGATAAATGAGGTTGTGAAGGAAATGGTACGACAAACAGAAATGAACTACGAAGCAGGCCAAGTGTTATCAAGATGAATGCATTAGATGAACGAATACGGAGGAACGCGAAAAAAAGACAACTCCAGGTGGTCAGGATAAGACGGGATGGACAGAGTACGTGAGTCTCAGGGTGGGGCTTTGTAGGGGGTGATGGGGAGGAGGAGGCTGCTGCGAAAAGTAGCACAACCCGAGTTCGCTATCAGTAAGTACATACGCTCTCCCTCCAGGCGACCCACGTACACTCTAAGGACATCACAAGCTTTCTCTTGGCCTATGCACTAAGGAACGTGCGGTTTTACATCGGGTTGCGCGGGGCGACGCGCGGAAGGCGCCTAGTGATATGTAATCCTTAAGATTCAGGGAGCGCATCCTTAAGATTTTCACTTGCTTGTGCTTTGTGAAAGTTGCAATAATTTGTGGTTTTTAACGCAATGCCTTACCCGGGGATCATAGGTAGGTGAATGGGCAGTTCACCCGGTCGCGGCAACGGATCGCGGTGTTGTTGAGGAGCGCAGTGCGGGGGTGACCTAACAATAAGGTCAGCGAAGTCGGCCGATATTGTGCGACAGTTAATTCGGGAATGGCACACCGGGTGACCAGGAAGGGGGGAAGACCAGAACTGGAATGAATGGGTGCCCCCCGTTGTTATTAGGGCAAGGCGGTCGGCCAAGGGTAATCGTATCCTGGCAGAGAAGAGGATTGTTGTGGGGGGCAACTTAGTACCCCCCCCCATTCTAAGGAATGACAGCGAGGGGTTGCACACGACACTATTCTTGAGGTTGAAGAGGAGGATGGAATGCGCGCGCGAGATAGAGACGAGCACGGGTGTAGTGTACCAAATGCGCTGGGGTTTGGCGGTTTGGCGAGCTGGTTCTAATGCTATCATGCTATTCTCGGGGGGAAGCTTATGGTTTAGCTATACTGTACGATTGAGAACGTGCCACAACACGCACCACACGTGTGTGGCTGGCCAACCGCATCTAAGCTATACTACGAGCGTTTGTGGCTGGGCTCTAAGCTGGGCGCTGGGCAGTATTCGCTATGATAGTTCCCTATACGAATATGATCTTACGAGCTGCGATCGTGAGAGTGCTAACTCGATCTCGAATAGACTACGTGGAGCCGGAGCAACCGCGTTCCGCGAAACCTGGTCGCATAAATAACCGAATTGGGAACAGCTTGATGGCCGTTTCTCTCCTTCCCGCCCAGCTTCGAGCAGTCCATCCTGAGCGTTGCTTAGTAGGCCGCGCTAAATTTCACTTCCGTCGGGGGGACGGGGTTTAAGCTGAGCGAGAGGAGATGAAGCTCGACTAAGTGGCCGGCGGTCAATCCATTTCAACTCTATTACCCAACTCTAACGTAGTGTGTCCTAATCCGCGATGGAATGCACACGGGAGCTCTTTGCTGGAGTGGGGCCAACCCATCTTTAGCTTAGGCTCATGTGGACTGAAGCCTTCAGTGATAAGAACCTCTCAATTGACCGCATACTAGTAAAAACTTTTATATGGTTTTAAAAAGAAAATGTTCCGCCACTTGCCTCATTCCTGTTTCATACGAGAGAGCTAAGCGGTGTGAAGAGAATTCGGAAGAAGTAGGAATGCGTTTGCCGACGGAACTTTCTCCTCCGTAATAGGAGCGGTGCACCTTTGAACTCTCTGGTCCTTTCACGTATTCCGCCAACTCTCCGTTTGCTATGAGCTGCTCGGAAGAACCGCAATGCCGTCTCCTTCACCCTCCCTCTTGCTCAAGATGCTTGAAATATCATCGGCCAAATGTGTGGTTGGCTGGTTGGCTAGGTAAATGCTTGCCCGGTTTGCGCGATGCGCGTAGAGGTGTCTGTGCAGAGTTAGAGAGTGCGTGTGAATTACGGAGATTGCTAGGGCTCTACACGCTGCGTCTCTTACTAGCCAACGCTCCCTCGCTAGTTCAAGTGCCCTCTCCCCCTCCCCCCCGTGCTTATACTTGTACGATCATCCCTCATACGTTCGAAAACGCTCCCCTCTCCTCCTCCTCGTTCTCTCCGCATTCGCGTGCACTCTAACCGTCTGACTCTCCATCAGCCCGCTTCGCTCTCTCGCTGTCCAGAAATCGGCAAAAACTCGTTCAACCCCTCCGACCTCAAGTGGCAGCAAAACTCACTGTTGCGTGCGGACTCGAGATTCCGGAGCTGAAACGTAGATGTTCTGCACTAGTGCTCCGTTTCAGGCATAGGTTGTTTTGCCCTAAGTTTTGGTATCTACCGAAGCGCGTAACATAGCCGGGATATAGATGCAGTAAGAGAACCCTGAGCTCTACCCATCAGTTCTATCAATAAGATAGCGCGCAACTGTGAGGCGGAGAGAGGAAGAGGAAGAGATAGAGAGCGAACGTTTCAGTTGGGTTGGAGGGTGGACCAACCAGTAAACAGTCTTTCCTATCACACGCATACAACACACTAACACAGTAACGCGGTGGCGGGTTGAGTCACGGTGATGTACTCTGTATCTGAATCAGCGTTCCGTCATAATTTAACCTCAGACATTCCTTGATTGAGAAGATTGGAGGTTGCGAAGACTGCGCAAGAGAATGCTATGCAGAATCGCAGAATACGTGTTGTTAAAGGAGGACCGTTCAGTACCGTAGCTAGGCTAATTCAGACTAATTTGCAGAGCGAGAGAGCGAAGGGCATAGAAGGAGAAACTAGTCGATGCCGTCAGGATGCCGTCAGGGATTTGAATAGATTACGGGGTTCCGAATGCGAGGTCCTTTAACATCCTTTTTTGATATCAGAAACATGAACATAAATATTATTATTATTATTATCCAAGGATGATGCCCGGATGGATCGCATCCCAACCTCACTAGCTACGTGAATGGGACGCGATAGCGTGCACGTGGGCGTGTCAAGAATCGCAACGGGCGATCAGCCTAGGTGCTCAACACTTCAAGGCTAAAAATGGGCTATCAGTATGAACTAGATCGGCACGTATATTTGGAAGTGTAACCTAATGGGGAGGTAATGGGACCGAAGCACAATGATATATGTGACAAGAGTTAGGTAGAGGAGAAGAGGAAAGCAGATCAGATGACGGCGTGTGGGTTGGTCGGGTTCGGCTAACTACTGCCCTCATGGAGATGATGCTGAGTGTCTGACTGTCTGGCGTTCTCTCACCATTTCTCTCCCTCCCTCGCTCCCCCTCTTTCTCTCCAGAGAGAGAGAACACTCTCTCCCTGAGCCAGGTTCGCTCTAGAAGTAGTATGTGCTATTCTGCTATGCCAAGCGAGGAGAAGAGGTTAGGGTGGGAGAGAACCGGGGCGAAGGTCAGAGGGGCGAAGAAGGGGGGGATGAGATTGAGAGAAGCGATAGGTCGCAGCACGAGGCTTTTGTAGAGGTAAACAGCACAACATGGCGGGAAATGTTGCCCTACTTACAATTTTCCATGGTTATCTTTTTCTCTGTCCAAAAATCGGCGAAGGCTCGAGACCGGTGTCGTCTACATTAAGATTTTAAAGTTAATATCAGTAGCATAATAAGGAAGTTTATAGGGTCGCACGCAACTCTGGATATAAGGCGTTATAGCTGATTCCGAGAAGAGATAAAGTGATCGGAGACCTGCCGCGCGATTAATCTCCCCCAAACGTAGGTCACCGACTTTCAAACAGAGGCATGTAGTTTAATTATTTCTGAAGATATCTGAATGAAATTTGCAGGAGCCGTGTAATTCATACTGAGCTAGCTCTCTGCAAAATTTGAAATTCATAGCTCTTTTTATTCTTGAGTTATTCATAGCTGTTTGAAAGTCGGTGACCTACGTTTGGGGGAGATTAATCGCGCGGCTGACAGACGTGCGGGCGAGTTGAAAAGTTAGTTGAACGGGATCAGCCTTCTCGCAGTAATATATAGGGGGGGTTGGGTCACGTCAAGGATGGGTACCGTGATACGGTCAGGGACGACGGCTATATAGTAGAGAAAACGGGAAGATATAATCGTTCCGTGTGTAGTGCTCATTCCGGTGCCTTTCAAAACTACATATCCAATCAACTTCTAGCGTGTTCCATGCGAAAGTCTATGTGTTACTGATCTCAAAAATACGTTCATGTTTCTGATATCTTTTCTTTGCGTAAAATGGCGCTGTTTCAAAAGCGCGAAAAATTATTCGCTAAACACCGTAGCGGCGGAATCACGAATTATACGTTCGGATTTCCTAGACTATATCCTAGATTAGCACCGGTCGCGCTACACAACACTCGATTCTAGTTAAGAAGAATGAAGTATATCAATCTATACTGATAGAGTGATAGGTTGCAAGTGGCCGGGAAGCGCGAAAGCAAACATGCACTCACAAAACATGCTTCGTCGCCGCCACCCCGGAGGGGAAAGTAACGGCACAACCACAGGCACACAGTATAACGCGCTAAATGACACATGGAATTAGGCAGGACGGACGGTACAAGGGACTCGAGGAGATGGATTATGCAAACTCTCGCTGAAGAACAACTCATTGGGAGACTACGGAGAAGACATACGACAGAACGGGCGAACACCGAGGCTGCTAAATAGGCGCTAGGTGAGGAGGTAAATGAGATCAGTTCAGGGAAGAGGAGAGGCGCAAGGCTATCCTAGGCGAGAAGATCAAACGCGATTGCGCGGGATCTCGTATCGGGAAGGGGTTATGGCCCGGAATGGTTGGTAGGTATTCAAGCTGAGCGCGCAATGAACTCGTCGAATTGGACACTTTGAACGTTATCGCGGACATGATTTTGCATATTGGGATGATGAGTTTACGTGGAATATGGCTATGAAAAGGACCGATACCGGCTCGCCTAGAATTGAAAATGAACTGTTCTCTGCTGGAACGCGGTGGGGTGGACGAAGGTTTTTGCTAAAGTAGCGCAATCGATAAGAGTAGTTGCGGAAAGCATGCGGTTCATGAGAACTTCCTTAGAACCCTCCTCGATATGGAGGAGGGAGTGGGTTAGGGAAAGGGAGACGGGAGGAGGGGGGGGGACGCAGAACTGTTTCACCCGCGCTACTATCAGCACCGGGCCACTCCGCTCCTACGCTAGCTTACTAACCGTTACCTCGCTAAGATGAGCTAATGCTCCGGAACTATTCGCTTCTCGCGGTTTTCTCGTTGACTCATGCTGCCCTAGCCGTGGTTGCACGTGAATCTTTGTTGTATTTACTTAGGACGGCACTATCACGCTATTTCCCACTGAAGGACTAACCTTATCCCGAGATACCAGAGGGGTGTCCCACCGTAGTCGTAGAGGCAAGAGTGAAAGTTGCTGTCCACTGCTCTCACTCTCTTTCTCTACTCTGGGTATACTCGTCGCGCTATCTCCGCCTTCCTTACAGGAAGAGGAGGGGTCTTCCCGCAAATAGTGGCTCCAATAACGGTAGCGATACAGCAGCAAAACAGCTCCCCTCGCCTTTTCTTGTTTGAGTTCTTTTAGGGCTGGAAGGCGCAGGAATGCGTGCTATGCATAGTTACTATTTTGGGACTCTAGCTGCAGGTCGCCGGGTTCCCTAGTACATACTAAGTCTCGGTTCGGCACATTACTCACGAAAGGTCGAAAGAACTGCTAAGGTGGTGGTGGTATGGGTCGAAAAACCAAACACACACGAGTTCTTGAACCTCTTGATCTAACGGCGCTTACTTAGGAGGTGGGAAAAGTGGCGGGGGGTACACTCTTGTTCCCGTTTACCCGTAGCACAGTGAGTAACATGCATGACCAAGAGCAACTATTACCTGACCAATAAAGCAAAACGATGCGTCGTACTTATTCTGGTTGCACCACCTGACAGCAAGGCATCGAAAAAGTACGTACTCATGCGAGATCAACACTACTAGCGCTATTGAGCCTTCAGATGGAATGAGCAGCTAAAAGATCCGATGCTTATATAGGAAAAGAGTGAAATGAAGCCGGGAGTTCTTGTAACTAATGCTCGCGTCGTCTTATATATGAGGGAAAATTCGCGGTGTAAGGGAGGAAAGGCATCCTTTCCTCTGCTTCTCCAGGACGGACGGGTATGCGGAACACGACGTGAGGAATGCACTGGAGGGACGGGGAATCTGTCACCTCTGTGATGTTTCGAGAGCGAGTGGGGAGAGAGCTTGCTTCGCTGCTTCATTCCTTCATAGGAATGGATGGAGTGATGCGCGCGGTCTCGGGAGGTCGTGTCTTTTTGCGCGTACGCGTTGTCGGACTTTATCTGGTTTCTGCTATTTCCAGGTCTCATACGCTGAGATGATGGCTTAGCTTTGCGGATGCTGTTGATGATTGCGTTTCCTAGACGGCTACGCTGTCGGATGACATTCAGAAGAATGGATTAGTTTCTCAGTTTTCTAGTGATCTCACTCTGACAGCGAGACAGAGGATGGCAACTTTAGGAGGCCCTAATAGCAGTCCCTCTGCCACTCTTCTATCACTTTCCTCAATCACCTCTTCCAGGGTAAAGTCTCACGTTGATGTTAGACGCTGAGAGCCTGGAGTTGCCTGTTCCGATAGTATCCGTACTATCTCTTTTTTTGCATCAGCCTCCTCTCACTTTCTCTTTCGCTATCGTCGCTTCTGACTCCTTCTACAGTCTCCCTATCTCCCTCCTCCTCCTCTGCCTCTCCCACTAACCTATCACTTTCTTCAATTACCTCTTCCAGCATTCTTCGTTCCATCGTGCTTTGCGCTCGGCGATACCCATCATCTTTCCTAGAACATGCTCGATATTGCTACTTCTGGCGACTTGTTGTCCCGTTGCCTTTCCATCTCTGGAGTCTCTCGATTTCCCCTATTCTCTGTCCTCGATACGATGCCCCCCTACTGCGATGCCATCAATGGGGCCCATTCCGTGCATGTATGCGCGTGCTGCTTCCGCGTATTATACCTCCCCCATTCCCTTAGATGGAGTTGTTGTGAATGATGATGAAAGGACAGTCAGTACAGGGAATGCGACAGGGCGAACTGTGATCATCTCCTGGAGTCACTGTTGATAGGTATACAGCCACAAGTTCCCGGTTGGGCGGAGGTGTCATGGAACACTGTCAGTTATTTTAGTTCCGGGAATACTGTGCGGTCTTGTGTGGCACCTCAATGCAGTCCTGATCGGATGAGAGTGCGAGCATGGCCAATAGTCGCGTAATGGAGCAGAAGAAAATCTCTGCCAAGCGGCGTTCCGCCCGTACTGATTAGCCGTTGTGGCTGTGTGGCGGTCCGGTTCTTCATTCTCGTCGATGTTGTAAAGCGTAAGCAGTTCAGCGTTGACCGACGTTCCAGCAAGAACGGATCAACCGGTGATCATAGGCCTCGCAGGTGAAGAAAAAACGGCGGTTGCCAATCATGCTCACACCGATAACTTGAATGAACGCTCCAAGTCCACGAACAGGAGGCAATCATGCTGATATCTTTGAAGGGACCAAGCGTGATCTTGTGAGTATGCTTGAAACATCGAATAAATATCCCGCCCGCCCCTTTCGCGCCCTTTCTGGTCAGCTGATTAGCGGAGCTGAATGTTCAGGTACACTTAAGCGCAAAATAAAAATATTGTTCACTGCTGCCACAATTGATGGGAAAGCCAACTGAGAGTTCTACTGTGCGATTGGATATTATTGACGAAAGAGTTAACGTCAGTAACCGCATTCGTACTTCGTCTGTACTCTCTTCATACCGCTCCGCTCTCTCGTCAGAAGTAGGAATGAGACAACTAACGGAACTTTTTTCTCAACCATATACCACTGCATCTTAGGAAAAGGTTCAGCGAAGCGAATCAGCTGTGATGGTTGACGAGGGGAAACTGGACCCAGCCATTACATACATTTTAAGATGTGGCTTTGATATTTGCTTATTCCCTTGAATTCGCGATAGACTTGTGCTTCTAGATAAGAGAGATTCTGATAAACAACACAGAAAGCCTCCTGAGTACACTTGCGTGATCGCGAATATCCCGTACATCAGAACATACTGAACTGGAACACCGCTGGAACAAAGGTGCAAGATTGAACTGAGTGAGACAAGACGGAAGCAGGATTACAGTTGTAATTTATCGATTTGGCCATCCACAGAGCTTTCTAGCTATACGAACAGTGCTAGGTGGTACCAACGTGAATGTTGCTTAGAAGCATGTCACCATGTTTTTCGGAAAGTCGGAAATCTGAAAGACGACGGTAAGTATTTGCATCAAAGTACATCACGCGTTGTCTGTGTTGACTTCCCGTCAGACCGTCTACGCTGGTTGTGGTTCTCCGTTGGTCACTATCATCGTATATTTTGCGAGCTTGTACCAAGCACGGGAAAGAGGGATGTTAAGCGAACTGAGATGCGATGATAGAGGGGGAGTAAGTGAGTGAGGGTGGTGACATTGTGGGGGTGGACGAGGAGCAGGAGAAGAAACGAGTGGGTGGGAAAGCGTTTTTGTACCTCGTTTTGAGGGATCGATCGTGAACTGTATGAACCATCTTAGCTACCAAAAGACAAAGCTATAAAAATAAACTAAATTTATCGCAATAGCGTTCAGTTTTCTCGTCGTGACTAGGAAAGAGGGACGGAACGTTTCGCTCAACAATATACATGATGATCGCATCTTCCACATTAGGAGGTGTGAAGCGGCGCTAATTGGGTGTGGTCAGAGGTGAAGGTGGGGGAGGGGTTAGACATGCATGTTGTGTATAAGTCGGGAACGTATCCCGATCCTGCTTTCACTTACTACCGGGTCTTCCGGCTTTTACTATCTGTTCAGTCGAAAACGGAGCCAATAATCGAAAGGGTAGATGAAGACGAGAATAACAGGAATTACACGAGGGAAAGGGCTTGAGCGTACGTTCGGTAGTCTGATCAAAATACAAACATTCGAAACTATTCGCTTCTTGCACGGGTGCAGTTCCACCCACCACTGGGGGGTTTCCGCGCAATTACTTCCGCGTTGATAGACTATCACTGTCTTGATTCATGCAGTAATTGGAAAAAAATGGATGCGTTCCACAAAAACCAATCAAACAAAGCGTGCCCACTACACTGAGCGAAATTACCCCGGCTTACGCCTCATGGGGTAAATTCAAACGCACTTTTACCCCAGATGGCTGATGTAATTTCAGACTTACCCCAGCCAGTCGGTGTAAAATTTACCCCATAAGGCGTAAAGCTGGGGTAATTTCGCTCAGTGTACCTATTGTCATGAGATGAAAAACCTTTCCCTCCTCGTTTTCAGCAAAGTCGCTTTTTAATCGGTCGCTCTCATCTCTCACGTTCGCTGTTGCTTTCCCCTTTTGTTCCTTTTACTTCCAACCTGTTGTGAGGTGTCGTGCGGAGAAACACGCGCGGGAATGTACGGTGAGATGCGCTGCGGGGCGCAAACACAATGTTCTAAATGTTAAGCGAACGAACCAAGATGCTCAGGATACGGTGTTTTCCGTGCGAGAGTTCCTACCGAAATCAGGGTTAATTTTCGGCATCTCGTTCGCTTAACATTTACACTGCTGCCAGAACTTAACATTTACACTGCTGCATTGTGCAAAGGTCAAACTGAGTTGGAAATAGCCTGACATTTTTATACATGTGTCATTGGACAACTTAATAAATATAATAAGCTACAAATACCAAGTTATCAAAGTGGTAAAGTGGAGCAGAAAAGGTCATGTGCCTAAGTCAAGGGCAGATAACAGCTCCGAGTTATTCTATGAAATAGGGCTCCTAGCAATAAATAACCAAGGGATAACCTACATCAATCTTGCGCTATCATCTCTGCACAGATAATATATCTGTCCTACCATGCCACGCAACGCGTACGCGCCACGTGGGACTCTAGCTGGCACAACGTTCTGCTCCAAAGGGTAGATCATGCTTGCACAAGGAGAGAGAGGAGGTGAGAGAGCATGGGAATTGGAGAGACGCAGACACAGTCGCAATTGGTCATAATTCGGACTAGCGGTACGTGGTGAGCTGGAGGAAAATTCGAATGTTGAGTTTCTCCGTTTACGCGTTTCTCGCCCAAATGTTCGCACTCCTTTAATGATTATTCATTTAAGCTGCACACTCGGACAATTTGCTACAGTTAGAGCGTTCGCCATGCATTTCAACTCCTAGAGCGGCGAAATCAAAGGTGTGTCAAACAAAGGTTAACAAAATTTTTGTTCTGTGATGTATCGATACCGGTTTGAGGATCTTTTCGAGCGCAAGGTTGTGGAGAATCTACTTTTGAGGGAAAAGGAAGGGCGCGGAGTTAGGAGGATGGAGTTGTAGGAAATGAAGGGAAAACTGGTGAGATCCTTAGCTTCTTTTAAAGGGAGGAAGCAGCCTCTAACCAAAAGTTTTAAAATTCGATGAAAATTCTTCTAAGGTTTCAAAATGTGAGAAAAAACATAGTGACAATAAAAAAATTGAAGAAAAACTCGAAAATCGCATGTTTTATTTTTTCGTTCCGGGCTTCCGTCGTTAAGAGGAATGTCGCTTTTGGCTTAATTCCTTTCGCTAAACACAGTAACGTCGTCGTTGGACGAAATTTCAAAAAATCATTTCTCGAATACTATTAATTTTTATTATTTTTCCTTTTGGTTTTATACTAATTACGACAAAATCTTTCAT
>LS923005.1:134918-151531 GCA_900490955.1 Micoletzkya japonica
TGATTATCCAAAATAGGTATAATGCAATTAGCCTATATACAACAATTTTCTTTCGACTAACTATTCCTACGAGGACTTCGATCACTGGCTCGTTGTCTTGTCTAATTTGCAATTCGCAGGTCATGAGACCATCTTAAAAATTTTCTATCATTTTCACTAAAAACTTTTATGGCTCTCAGGGAGTACATAAGCAGCATGCAGAAGCGAAATTTCCCAAGCCGGTTAGGGAATATTTCCCCACGACGTGCCCCTGGGGAATATTTCCGCAGTTGGCTGGGGAAATTTCGCCTTCACCTTACTTTTGGGGAAAATACTCCCCAAGGTCGCGCGTCGTGGGGATGTTTCGCTCTGTGTGGCTGGTTCAGTCCCGGCACCTCACGCGCCATAGCGCTTTTTGCTCTGTTCAGTCATACTTTTTTTCCTAATGTGGATATGCACTAAGCAAACATTGGCTAGGCTAAAATGTCTAACACTTGAAATTAAATGCATTCGAAAGAAAGGTGGTCCCGCACGGAATGTTCGCTTACCGTATCTCGTCCGCCTTCAGCTTTCGTAGCTCTCCCCGCAAGCGACTGTTGACGATGTTGCTGTTCTAGAAGGGCAAGCTTACTAAATAATTCCGCGTATTATTTGAGCATTTATTATTATTTATTTGAGCGGACGACACACTTATGTTTATAATTTTTACTTACAAACGTTCAATAGAAAAGCAGTTTCCATGCTTCTAAATATTTACGGCCGGCCAAGGCCTTTGATGCTATTTCGATCCCGAAATAGCATTTTCATAGTGTTAATCTCTCTGATGTCACAGGCGGCGCGATCTCTACCATTCTGGAACGCTTCTGTTCGCTACACTTTGAAGTGTGGGGTCGCGTATTGGTGATTGTTGAGCTGTCGAGTCGGATAGCGAATAGGCTTCATGAGTGCACGCGTGCTTTGAGATAGCATTTTTAGAGAATAATCAGGTAAACTATTTACTCTTACCGGCATACTAGATACATTGTATGTGGATGTTTTATTATTTCGCATTGTGAAATGGGTTTAAAAAGTTATTTTACTTCCCAGCTACAGGGGTGGAGCATATTTGTATGTGAAAGAGAACAATTTTGTTGAACATCCATAAATTAGATTTAGGAATCCCCGGCACTCCACAATAAGATCAGAAGGATGGGTATATACTTTCCCTTAACAACGTGATATAATAATCGTTAGCAGAGCTTCGTTATATAGCATCACTACGTAACTTACACGAGCATAATTCGGCTAATTTATTAATTTTCAATTGTTTTTTTCAATGGAACCGTCTCTGAATTCAATCCACATATATGTGAATATCTCGCTGTAGCCGACCCCCAATTGTCCATCCATTTCATTCTTCTTCTTCCCCGTATTCCTCAAATCAGCTGTGCACTCTGATCGTGACTTTCACTCAGAGAACGACTAAAATACGGGCAATTCTAGTTAATTTGAACCCGCTTAGTAATAGACTGCGATCGGAGTTCGACTGGTCTTTCTGACGTTGCAAAACTATCGTCTGCAATCGCACAGTTCTCGTTCACTCTGCTTGTTCCTTGTTTACCAAAGGAGGGGAAAGTGGTTCGCTGTACCGATAATGCATGCTACTGCAGAGCGCCCGTTCTAGATACAGCTAGAAGGTTCTCCGCAAATTGAACCTAAAATTGAGATAAATGTTCCGTCAGTCGTCTCATTCCTACTTGTGACGAGAGAACGAAGCGGTATGAAAAGTGCGGACATAATAGGAGTCACAGCATTCCGTGAAGAATGTGTCTAATAGCGAATTGACCACTAATTTTGAATTTTCTCAAGAGTGGCTGAACCAATCTACACCAAAATTTCAGAGCTATTGGAAATCGTAGTAATGAACTTAAGTTTTTAAATTTATAAGTTTCGGTTCACTTAGTCGCCTACAGGATCAAGTCCTATGTGCGGAAACCGCTATTCGCTATTAGAACGCTTGGAATGCTGTGGAGTATATTTACTGACAAGGAGGGAACTTTTTCGTAAATAATACCTAAATCCCTGCCGCTACTCAGCTGCGGACCTTCCAGAAAAGTAGAAATTTGATGATGAAAAGCGAATGTCGTGAAAAGCCTTTCATGCTATAAATGTTCCCAATGTGTAATAATTATCATACAATCAACGTAGACTTTCAATATTCTCAAGCAGGTGAATGGTGTACAAAGCGAAAACATTGCTAATTTGGTCCCCTTCTTAAAGGTCCCCTCCGACCATCTCATTCATTTCTAGGTACATCCAATTAACGTGCGGTTGATTGATTGCGAGAGACAAGAGAGGAATGAAGAGACGCAGGAAACGAGAGAAATGTTTGC
This sequence comes from Micoletzkya japonica, assembly GCA_900490955.1. Classification (NCBI taxonomy): domain Eukaryota; kingdom Metazoa; phylum Nematoda; class Chromadorea; order Rhabditida; family Diplogasteridae; genus Micoletzkya; species Micoletzkya japonica. The sequence goes on from LS923005.1 coordinate 137,270, forward strand.
ACTGCTTTTTCTAAGAAACAGCGAAATTTCATACTTTCAACTTTTGAGTCGGAACTCAGGACACTGAGAGCTATCCAATGATGTCAAAAAGCATAGGGTAAAAAAGTGGTCGTTGGGGGCCTTTAAAAATGGAGTGTTTTCACGTGCCCCCAGCATTATCATAAATCAAGCGCCACCTATCAGCTGCAAACATATGCACGAGCAAATATTTTGCAGTGCGACGCAGATCACACGGGGGGTTTGTTATTATTTCGACTGCATTTGGTGCTTTAAAGCTCGTCGCTCCAACACCCAGTGTGACTGACTGTGTGCGTGCTTAAATAATAGGTAATATAGACAACACCAACCGTCGAGCAACGTGAGCTCTGATTATAATCTATAGCAAGCGAGATAAGAATGGCACCGAAGCCACCCTATCACGGCGTTGTTCCACTCTAAAGAGAATTCTCAATCGAGAGATGCGTAATATAATGACAAATGCTTTATCATTGCTGCATAATGTTACCATCGCATAGTGGAAGTACTCCGTGAGTTGCGCTGGTTCAGAATGTCTCTAGTCCGCTCACTCTCGCACGTTGTGTCGCCTTATATTCGGAATGCGTCCACCTACGGTTCTTTTTATTCCACTATAGGCCCCTGTGATTGTTACAACGGTCTTTATTCTCGCTCACTGAACCATTTTGGTTCAAATTCGCGCCTTCCCGCATCGTTTGGGCAGCTGCAAGGCACAATAAACCGTAGTAGAGGGTGATCAGACCATGTTATGGTGCTATAAGCGTTTTCGTTTACTGCCATAGACCCCCATGTATGACACAATGGCTCAAAGGCTATAGGATGGCGAATATTCCCTTGTACTCATGTACGGGATACAGTGCCGCTATTCTCGAATAGAGCCTCGCTAAGCCGATTTGGCTTATGCTTGAACGGTTTAGTGGGGCACCGCAGATCTGCCCCGATTGCCGGTATTATTTGCATTAGTGGCACGATTATTGTGATCCGGATCAGGGCTGCTCTTTTGTGTTACAAAAAACATAGCTATAATATATAATCGTTCGCGTTGTACAACTATTCTCACTCACGAACCCGCTCATAAATCTATCAGTGGTATTCAGGGTTTTTTTTGCTACAAAACACGCGGTTGTGTACCCTGAACGCTTTGATTTCAAGAAATAATCAAAAAGTTCAGGGTACAGAAATATGATCCCGGTGGTTCGACCCACTACTTTCCGAGGGTGCTATCTAGGACACTTCGTTCTCTTTATAGATCCACCTACAGCTCGAATTAGGTAGGTCTAGTGATTCACTAGATTGGTACCGGTCAAATTAATGTCCATCTGGGTTGTGCAAGGTTGTGCGAGAGACTAGGCCTGTTGAATCTTTTCTTTTCATACGTATACTGCACGTCTACAGTGGTGCTTTAAGGCATTTCCTTTTCCCCGAGTTTTCCTTTTCCCCGAGTTTTCCTTTTCCCCGAGTTTTCCTTTTCCCCGAGTTTTCCTTTTCCCGAGTTTTCGGCAGCTCGAGATTCAGAAGACTATTTTTGGTCATGGAAATACTCCCTGATTCCCTCTGGAGACCCGCTTACGAACTGTAATCGGGCCCTGCACTGCAAACGATAAGAGGGGAGGCGAACATAAGATGATCGTAGATGAGGCGCCAGGGCTAAGCCTTTCGCTGGACTTTCTGTCAGCCTTCTCAACCCTTCATGCTACAAAACAGAATGAGTATCGTTCACCGAAACTCGCGTTTTACTACAAAGCATGCGTCTTTTTCCTATCATGCACTTTTCAATTCAAGGAAGCGGAACAAAAGGCATCATAGTTCGCACTTTAACGCTTTCGTGTTCCACATAACATGCCAGATGCATAGTATCTAAAATTGAATCCCCAGTAGGCTGCGATCCCTTTCTAGTTATAGGATTTTCTCTTTTGAACACCGCTCCCTAGATCGTTGTTCAAACCCCTCTCTCCACCCAGAGTGAATACACTCCAGAGATCATCGGTGATACTCTCATCGAGAGAAAAACTTTCTCAACCCGCACGTTGGCGGTGTATATAGCGGAATAAACGGCGATCCGTCAGTTTCTTTCGTTCCAAAATGAGTCTAATTCTCTCACCTTTGCACACTCGCTCGCCGGATGTTCGGAATGATCTACCGACGGATCTTTTTATTCCACTACAATATCTCATCCTCTAAAGATCGCGCAATCGCGCTCTCACAAACTGATGAAATTTGCGCAGCGGAGGTGCCCGAGACAAGGCAAACACGTTACGAGCGCGCGTCTATTTTGTGGCGGCTCTTTGGAAGATTTGCTGTTAGTCATTGTTTGCTATATTGAGACGACTCGCCGTAAACTCGTCGAGCATAGTAATGACAACGAAGCAGCATTTCGACACCCGGGCAACAAACGCCATGAACAAGTTGCGCATAGCCGGTAATTGCGGCACGGGTTTGAAACTAACCAGTTGCCTATGACACAATCAAGAATGCTCTAGCTGTGAGACACGGCCGATACCACCTACCTTGGTCGCGCATCGCAGTGGGTTTTTGGACTTTTTGGGCTTCGGCTCCGTGGGCTTCTTCTGGCGGTGCATCTAGGGTAGGCAATACTATTCAGGAGATACCGTTTCAGGATCAGGTGATAATGAAACATAAAAATGTAAAAAAAGAAAAACTCGTTGACATGCTACATATGGTGCTATGCCGGAAGAGAGCAGTAATAAGCTGTGTGTGAGGGCTCAGGGAGAGAGGGATGGAGAGCCCTGGCCGCCGCATTAGTGGGGGGAGGGGAGGGGAAGTCATCCGTACTTCCCCAGTAAAGCCGGCGATGCCGGCCTTTTGAAGAGTTATGCTTTTCTCGCCACACACACACTGTTCTAAACGTTAAGCGAACGAGCCAAAATACGGTTAGGATACGGTGTTCTCCGTGCGAGAGTTCCTACCGAAATCAGGGTTATTTTTCGTCATCTCGTTCGTTTAACATTTTTACTGCTGTCAGAACACCGTCGTGGCCACTGGATACGCTGCCGTGGTGGGCTGCCGGCGAAACAACATTTCCTAAACGCAATTGAAGTAGATCCCCTTTGAACTTCGAGAAGCGCCCCCGTGCGAAAATGAACGAAAAAATCAGGCCGAGCTTTCGAGAGCACAAATCTTGATGCAGAAGTGCGATAAAGAGTTCGTAGTTCTGCATTCGCGCTTCTTAATAGGGCCACTTCAAGTGCAGATGGGATATCTAGATGACCAGTCTTTTCTGTAGCATAGATAGATACTACAACTTGCACGAATTACCGATTCGTGTAATTCAACATGTTTTTGTCCTCAATCATCGTATCTCCGGCTCAATACATTCTTCGCCTTCATTTTGTAGCCCTTTCCCCTTCCCGGAATGCGTACCACTGCACGAGACTTTGAGGGAAATCAACTTTATATATATATATATATATATATCCAATCACCAACAAGCAATAATAAGCATGAATATGTATAGTGAAGCTGCAAGGTTTGTGAGTGTACGTGTTTGTGTACTTGCTTGAGTAAAAGACGGAGGAAGACGGAATTAAAGGGGGGAAGAACATTTAAAGCATCGGACATGAGGCGGTGGGGGGGGGACTGTATTGAACACCCTTGAGAGATATGTTTCGAATGAGTTGTCTTGCGTTTTATTTTCAGGAAATGCCGCCGGTGCGTAAATAATGTACGTAAGGCTACGCCGAAACATACCAAGGGAACGGTCAGCAATCGAAGTGAAAAGAGCAGCGGAGGGGGGGGGGGTCTATGTACATATATCCAGTGTGGACAACGTATAGGCTATCGTGAACGGAACCGTACTGTAGCAAGGGAACGATAAGTATCATAGGGAGGCCATTGCACTACTACTACTACTTCTACTGGTACTACACTACCGACTAGACAAGAGTACGGTATAGCTACGAAACACCGAGTACATGATATAAGACCGAATAAGGGAGGGGGGAAATTGTTTGCTGCGGTATCGCGAGATCGGGAATATGCACGGGATGAGAAAAGGAGAAGAGGAACGACAACCAGGCGGAGTGCACAACGTTGTACTGGTGGAAGTGAACAGCAGAGGGAGACGATTAGCAAATCACAGAAACCCATGGATGCACGCGCAAAAATAGTCACCGCTACAGTAATCTATGAAGAAGAACCGGGATTAGGGGGTGGGGCGAGAACAGTAAAAGGAAAGTAGGTAGCCTGGATACGGGAGGTTGTACAAGTACGAGGAACAAGGCGGAAACCCGAAAGTACACGAAGAGTTTTGTTTCGTAACGAGAGAGAGAGAGAGAAAGTTGAGAACCGGGAACTAGAAGGCGGATAACGGGGAGGGAGCCGGGGATTAGGCGGCCGGCAATTGCCTCAGCCCGGATCACGACGCGCCGTTGATGACCGTACTGGTGGACGAGCCGTGGAAGGCCTTCCGCCGCTGCTTCTCGATCGAGCCACCGCCAACTGCAAGGCCGCCAAATAGACTTTCGGTTCTCATTCCCGGCCCCCGGGGGAAACCCCTCGTCGATATTTCCAGGGGGTTTGGTCTGCGTGACTTGTGCAGAGCGCGTCCCAAGCGTACAGCCTAAGCCTATTGTCTGTCGATCCGTGCCTATCTATTCTGATGTCTGCCTAGCCTCTCTATCTCGCGTCGAGTGTGGCTTATCGGCCCTATCACACCTATCGCCGGCATAATCTCCAAAGACTCGGCCTATTATCAAGCAGCGCTCCGACCCGGGCCTGATCAGAAACTAACACACACACACACAGCGGACTCTTCCCTTGCCAAAGCAGTACAGTCTGAGTCAGCGCACACAGACACACACACACTCACAACGGCGCCCGCATTGTTCGCCAATATTCGGCCAATTCTTTCGCCTAGCGCGCGCTATCACTCTCCTTTATGGCCGATGTAATGCAGCACGTGGAAAGGCCGCTAGCGCGCATACAGTTCAGGCTGAGCCTTTCGGAAAAAGGTTTCCCGGCCAACATTGACTTTACTTATGGAAAAGTATCATTCAGGTTTATATTAGTAAGAGACGGTAACGTACAGCTAGGAGTGGGCGGGGTGTCGAGCTGGCCTCTGGAGACGGCGAACTTGCCGGAGCTGGTCGAGCCCTGTCGGATGGCCGAGCCGTTCCAGCGCGCGGGCGCCTTGCGCGCGGCCGCGGCCGAGCTCGCGGACGAGGTCTTAAACGACTATCGTAAGGGCGTGAGCTACAAGGGATGATGTACATAACATAATCCATATATGCAAGGGTATGGTCGTGAAAGCGTGCGATAAGAGATTCTATATTATTCCAATACACTATAGTTGACTGCCACGGTCCACGCTCTGCATGATGATGAAATATAAGTAGAAGAAATGATGAAATATAAACAGAGGAGGCGATACGGTACCTGGTTGATGGACGGCGACCGTCCCAGCTCGCCCTTGATGAACCGCTCGACCTTGTCCATGCACGCCTCCTGGTAGTCGTGCACCCACCGCACACCGTTGTACTTGGTGATGTTGCGCACGTCCTGAAGCGACAACTTGGGGTTACTGTAGCCTAGTTGAGGCGACAACTTGGGGTTACTGTAGCCTAGTTGAGGCGACAACTTGAGGTTACGGTAGCCTAATTGAGCCCGGCTAAAGAGGAGCGAGTTAGATCCCTTATCTACCTGCGGAATGTCCATCTCCCGTTCGGGAAACTCGAAGCACTGGTCGAAGATCGGGATGACGTTCTTGTTGTGGTCGAAGGCACAGCGGAGCTGCAAGAGAGCGGGGGGTTGAATGACGAAATCATGGCTAGCTATTGCTACTGCGTGCGTTATTACGACGTAGTATGGTTGAGGAAAATGTTGTTCCGTCAGTTGCCTCATTCCTATTTTCGACGAGAGAGAGCGGAGTCGGTGTGAAGAGAGTGCAGACGAAGTAGGAATGAGTTCATTGATGGAAAATTTTAGTCGTCAATAATAGATGTGATACTATCGGAAAGGCGAAGTGCCAACCTCCTTGTGGATCCAGTCGTCGCAGTTGTGGTCGTTCAGCAGCCGATCGAGGGACTTGGGTGTGAGGACGAGGATGAAGTGCTTGGCCGCCTGGATGTTCTTCAGCAGCGACGAGTCGAACTTGCCCGCGTACAGCTTGTCGACGTCGATGAACACCTATACAGTACGCTGGTTTGTCCGTTTGCGACCAAGGGAGATGCACATCTTTGAACTCTACAGTTCTCTGGATCCTCAAGAAATTCAAGTTCGGTACCTTGTAGCCTCGGAGCTGGAGCAGGACCTTGATGAGGGAGGCGAGCTGGTTGCCGGTGCTCCTTCGATACGAGATGAAGACGTCGATCTGCTGCCGCAGAATCGCGATCTCGATGTCGTCGATGTGCTTCGCGTCTGGAATAGCCGTTTTCCGTGAGTCTCACCACTCCCACCTCCTGATGCTTCCTATCAATGGTCCGTTAACTCGCGTTTTCGCGTTCTTGAGGGTGACGACTGCTCGTCAGTAGTTGGGAAGGGAAGGCCTACCTTGGAAGGCCTGCTTGAGCTTGAGCCGATGAATGGGGTTGGTGATGCCGCAGGCGGTGCTCATGTGCTCGTCAGTTAGCGACGGCAGCATGCTGCGGTTGATGCCGGCCGTCAGCATGTTGTACGTGTACACGGACAGCTCGGGGGAGAGCGACATGAGGAACTGGTCCAGCTGCGAGTCGTCCACGCCCGAGTAGTCGGCCGCGATCTGCGAGCGTACGGTAATCCTACGGTAATATTACGTAGTATGAGGTAATATTTATGTACCGTGCGCTATAGGTACTATTACTATAGTTCCTTGAGCAAGAGCAGTTGTGCGCACCTTGAGACTCTCCAGCTCGCGGATGAACCGCTTGCGCAGGATGCCGGAGGAGATGCCGAGGTCGACCTCGAGCTCCTTCTCCGTCAGGTGGAGCAGCAGGTCGCCGTCGACCATATGCCGGTGGAAGGCGGGGGCGAAGTCCTCGAAGCCAATCTGCAAAGAGCGTCTCTAAGAGTCACAATTACTTACTAATTATTAAATTACATAATTACTAATTACATAATTACTAACTAATTATTCATAATTATTAAAGGAGTGGCTGTAAGCATGCGGAGAAATGTTGCTATGAGAAACACATTGCATCTAGGATAGTTTGTAAGGCCTTTTCATGCTTTACTGTGCATAGTATCTATCAACGAGAGGGCTGGGAGACTTCTGGAATCAGCGCGAATGCTCGTGTCATCGTTCGAACTGTCTCTCTCTCGGGTCGGTGCCCTTGCCCCGTGGATTAGCGCCTAATCTTGGTGTGCGGGCTTGGCTGTTGTGCGTTTCAACTCGTGGAAGAGTGTGTGCTATCAGAATGGGGCTGAGTCATCCCCTTGTCAACAGGGATCTAAAGAAGGAAGGTGTGGCGCCGGCATGTCGCGCCTCTCGGCACAGCCCTGAGGGACAGCAGGGAGAGGGGAGAGAATGAGTTCCAACTAGCAAGTAGATACTTGAGGTGTCCACCCTGCCTAACTTTTTGTAAAGAGGAACAGACAGAAGAGCGAAGGGAGAGCGGCGGCAGACAGGGTTAGGAGGAGTAGAGGGAAAGAGGGAAGGAGAAGAGGAGAGGGGGAGAGGAGAGAGTGTGTGTGCGCCGTCTCTTTGTCTTGGCATTGTCAGCGCGCTTCGCGCTTTGCGCATTAGCGAAATAGCGTGGCGCACGAGGAGAGATCAGACGGCAAAGACGGAGGAGAGAGAGTTAAGAGTAGAGCAAAGGACGAACGCACGAGGTACATATCAAACAATTAAATTGTGCCGAGGCTCACTAGGTAGTACTTGTTCTCTCACTCTCACACACAACTGGGCACAATCAACCACTACACGTAGTGCCGCAACTTTTATTTTCTCGCCAATATCGCGCTACTAACTCTGTCACAACGTGCGCGTGTTTTGTGACTACGGAGTCACTTCACGAGGGAGAAGAGATCAATGGATGATAAGTTGTGAGCCGAAGAAGAGAGACGGAGAGATAGGAAAGGACCAGCGCGGACACAAAGGTACTAGAGGGTACTAGATGACAAGAATCGAAAAGCGCAAACAGGCTACCTTCTTCACCCAGTACTGGACGTCGTTGATGGTCCAGGAGGGAACCTGCTGGGCGAGCTTGTATGGGACCTGCAATCGGGGCCACCTCATTTAATTTAATTTAATTTAATTTAATTAATCGACGCATTTGCGTAATAGGTGAACCGTCCACCCTTACTTATCCTCCCCTGTTCTCTCGTTCCGGTCCCATCTACTGGTTAACGACCTCCCAACCCCTTCCAGCAAAGAACAATCTCTGCTCGGGTGAGCGACGCCCAGTGTAACCCTCTGAGCGTACTTGATCTACCGTACCCCTACCGTACCTCTTCGCCGATGACGGTCAGGGCTTCGGAGGCGAACTTGGCGGCGACCTCATCCGGAGACGAGGCGACCTCCTTGAGGGCTTGAATCGCACCAATCTCCTGAAAAACGAGAGGAATACGGAGAACTGCCGCCCGTCTAAACTTTCAGGATTAAGTCGCAATTAATGGTGACCTCCGACGAGAGACTATAGAAACGAGAGGTTAATCGAGGAGGTCACCATTAATTCGCAGTTAATGAGTGAGATTGGACGCGCAGCTGAACCAGGTTCAGGCGAGAGGAGCGAAAGTTTTGACCACGGCGCCTGGTGGCAGAGAAGCGCTTGCCATCTTCCAACCGGTAATGACGTCTGGGCTTGCGGGGAAGAAGAGCGCGGGTGTTATGGACGGTTGGCACTCTAATAACTCGTAAGTGACAAACGGCCACCGTAATGCGGAACGATCCAATGAAGGCGGGCGCGGGTGATTGATGTGGTGTTTGCTTTGGGGGCCTTTGCCAGCAACCCTGACCCACGGGGGGATGCCTAGTCATCCAAAACTGAGTAACAAGTAATCTCGCGCTATCTGAGAGAAACTGGCTAGCGGCGGCAGTTTGTTAGCGCGATGGTCGCGGTGCCAACTCTCGAGTTATTTCCATTATGTGCGCGTGTGCGCCTCGAGGGGCTCCGATCGAGAAGAGCCGTCCAAACAATAAAGGCAGAGGGCACACCGGGCAACAACTGACCAGTACTGTCTAACCTCCTCCTCTTCCGCTTATACTTCGCTCTACTTCGCTTTCCCCCTACTGCTGCTCTCCCTCCCCGCTTTGCCGCCCTCATCTCGACCGCCCCTCTCGTCCCTTTGTTCGTGACAGAGTTTGAGAGTAGGAGGGCGAGAGGGAGGGAGCGGGGAGTAGCAGCTAGACTGTTCCGAACAAGTAACAAGAGAGAGACGAGGAGGAGGCTCGTCGAGAGTCAGAGGGATGAGGAACAACTGATAGATAGATGCGTAGCGCTGATAGCGGTGAGAAATCGCCTCTATCACGGCCTTTCATCGCTCTCCCCAAGGCCGGAGGCGCGGCGTAAGCAGACTGTCTGGCTGCTATCCGTCACGCACTTCTCGAAGCGTCCAAAGTCCAGAGGCCTCAGAGGTACAGACGGAAGCGCGCGGTAGACATCATACAATATTTACGACCTCCATGCCGTCCCCCCGTCTTTCATTTTCCCATCTCGCACTGAGCCGAGAATAGCAACAACAAGGCGCAGACTACGCATACATACACACAAACAGAAGGAGAGCCTCTCGTCGCAGCTGCGGCGAGATGAAACAACAGGCGAGCAGCAGCAACACAGACCGATTGGCACGTTCCCAGAACCGCGCTGGCCACTGGGGACGGGGGAGGAGGAGGATAACAGACAGACAGACAGACGGGACTTTGGTGGTAGTACCTTGGAGTAGGGGTGGAAGAAGCGGCGGGTCCGAGATCGCTTGAACAGCGTCATCTTGACCGACTTGCTGTGCGTGAAGTCGTCGGGCGTCTTGAGTAGCTGGGCCTTGTGGCAGACCACAGGCAGCGGGGCCGGCGCCGGACCCGGCTGCGTGTCGGGATCCGGGTCCGGGAAGTAGTCGTCGGCGTCCTCCGGCTCGTGGTGCTGGACGACGGCCGCGCGGTTGAGGGCGGCGCCGTCGCCGGAGAGGAACTCGGGCGACAGCGGCGGCGTGATGAAGGAGTGCGTGGGGGAGGAGGGCGGAGTGGGCAGACGACCCGACATGGAAGAGCAGAGGGGGAATGAAGGGGGGAAGGGGGAAGGGCGAGAGATGAGGGGCGGAGTCGAGGGGAGGGAATAGCGAGAGAGCGCAGAGAGGCGTGTTAGCGATAAGCGCGGACATAATAGTTGTGAACACACACACACACAAGTTTGATCACGATTCTCCGAGAATAGTGGTGATAAGGCGCATGGGAGACGTCAGGCCGAGAGAGTGACCTCAGAGTCCGCCGAGAGGGCTGTGACCGGTGGCAGGCTAAGGGGTGTGATGGACGAGGCCAGAAGGCGATTATCACACGTTGTTGGGCCGGCTGCATCAACTCGCAAATACGATGAGCCAGCGCGGGCCAAATAAGCGCTAGATCAGTAGATATGGAGGCGGCGCGTAAACAGCGGAGAGAGGCAGGGCGTCAATACGGGGGTGTTGCTCTGTACACTTGAGCTACAGCCCGGCCCCGATGAACCGGGAATTGCTTCCCGGTAGATAGTATGCACTGCCTACACGCAGTTCAAGTGTGTGTGTGTGTGTGTCTCCATCTCTGTTGTTGTGTTTCCAACGGTTCGCGGTCTCGGCGGGGCTCTGTCGTTATGTCTGTCCAAATATTATGGTATCTGTTTCGGGAGGAGGATTAACGTAGGGGCGCCCCCGAAAGGCTATTTCGTCCCCCACAGACACACAGACGCACAGACACACACAGACACACAGACACACACACACACACACGCTAAATTTATTGGGCCAACGCCGATAGGGTGGAATGTGTTGAAGCAGCAGGCCTACGGGCCGCGCGAGGAAAGGCCAAAACGAGGTGAGATTTCGTTCGCACCAAGATTGGGCCGGCGATACGCGGCCAGAGGAGGAGGATCCCCAAGTATTATTGCACATCCAAGCAACCCGGTTTGCGGAATGCTCAGATTCAAGAGGTGGAAGTGTCGCTGGGGGGGGCTTCTTCATCGATGTCGAGAACAAGGGGTCTTTAGTGATAGAACGGAGGCCAGAAGAGCACACTAAATAGGCGACAATTGATCACCTATGGAGCAGACACCCGACGCTATCAGTGTGGAGAAACTGGAATTGGCTCACCAGAATCGCCACCCCCCCCTGCTTGTGGTGAGCGCTCTCTGTCAGAGAGTCTCTGACGCGGATGTGAGTAACTGTGATCCACCCCAACCCCCCACCCTATGTTCTGATCTTGCGGCGCAGAGAAGACGGAACGCAGTGGAGAGAGATAGTTAGTTGGTACGATGACAAGACAAACAGACATACGCACACACACACACAGACAGACACATAACGCGCCGGGTGACCGATTGGGTAAACGTCTTAGTCAGAAGGTTGACAACACCGGGAAGCACAGAGAGGTCTACGCTCGACCTTTGCTTGACCCCACGCGATCTTTGAAGAAACGCTCGGCTTCTCAACGGCGATATATTCAAGGAAAGTAAGAAGGGAAGCAAACGTCGCGGATCGCGTAAGGAATGCCGCGGTGCTGAATCAGCGTTCCCAGAGCCGGGAATTCCTTCGTGTTTCATGGTCGACCACAGGCAGCGGACGAATGGCATCCCATTCATCATCACCTTCCCTGTGGAATGCGTGTATGTATGTACGTGTGTAGAGAGTGTTTGAAGGAGAGTGGCGCGAAAGAGTTGAGGGAGAGAGTGATTCAAAACCTCCCGCAAAGGGCTCGCATGCTTGGCATTTTTCGCCCTGACTTAGTACGGGGGCGGCTGCCATTTAGCTCGGGCGAAGACGGTCCAGGAATAGGGACGGAGAAGAGGGCGATGAGTGGGCTTCCCCGGGGGGGGGGGGTGGTGTGACGACTGTGATTCATCGTGTTTCCACACCCACAAAGGCAACAATGGAGGAATGCCAGGGTCTCTCTGCAATCTAGGTAATGATAACGAGGTCGTGTGTGCATGCGAGGCAGTAAAGCTGTCAGCAGAGCTATTATGTAGACTGCCGACTCTCGCTCTTCCGAGCCGGGCAAGCTTTTTTGCTCTGGCTCACGTAGGCATAGATAGATTCGCTCAGCAGTCTGCAGTCTGCAGGCGGCGCGGCGCGGAGTGGAGGGCGTAAATTGAATCAGATTCCGAACACATGCAGGCACGCACACACGCATGGCTGGCGCGCATGCAGCGACAAACAGCGTTAGAACCGGCGGTAATCTATCCATCCCGGCGGATAACTCCCCCCCCTACTTATGCCTTCCATCCTACCCCCTACTCCCCCCGTATCGTCTTTCCCTATCCCCGTGCCCTATAACATGGATAAATATCTATCTATCTATCTATGATGTGTCGCGAACCCGGGCCTATGGCCGCGGAGTGGCAGGATTAGCCCTCTGTATGCGTGTGTGTGCGCGTTTAGTCTCTCGGCGAACCCTCGCTCGCTCGCTCTCCGACGATTATCGCGAGCTGGCAACGCCGGCAAATTGGATGCGCCCGGTGTGCCTGCCGATAAGCCGGCTCCGGAACGCTGTGTCCTGGGAGAAGAGGAAGGAAGGAGAAGGAAACCACACGCAGACCTCCCTCGCATAGGGCAAGTCAACACGCGCTCACGTGGAAGTGCGTGAGAGGCGCGAACAACATGACAGGGGGGAGGAGGAGGAGGAAGGGCAGGGAGGAAGGGAGAGGGGGGGAGAGTGTTTTGCTATCACAGAGGGGGCCTAGAGACGAGTGTGTCTAGGCCGCGCATCAAGAGAGAGAGGCAGCAGAAGCGCTGTGAGAGACGGAGCGTGCGCCCTGAATAACAGTAAATATTGTTGTGTGGACAACAAGCGCGCGGTCAGAAGATGCGCCGTAGTTTGTCGGGGGGGGGAGAGTGTGTGTATGTGTGTTTTCAGCAGCAGCAAACCCTGTCCCCATCAAACCGCCCCATCCGTCTGTCTTCCGTGTCGTGGGGCAAATGTCGCCGCCGTGTGTGTTTGTGGAGAAGCGATGCGGGGTGGGGATCGGAACACAACAGAATCGCTAGTTATAAGCGGTACAGCGCATTCCTCCGCTGCACACTGTGACTCTGTCATCTGCTTAGCTATATCTAAGCTACGGGGGGTGCTGCCCCTGACACGCGCAGTTGGAAGTATGCGGGCCCCCGCGATATGGCCGAGGTGGCAAATCGGAGCTAGTTGTTCGGTGTGAACCGGGTGGTGGACTTGATTTGGGGCAAGGATTAGGTTGGGTAACGGGCAGTGCCGCCCGTTAACGCGCGGGGCAGGGTCCACCGACAATGCAGGGGAACTGTAGACAGCTGCTGCAGGCCCGGGGGCACGGTCTGCTTTGCAGACCGTTCTTCTGCCTACGAAGTTCAATGAGTATGGTCATTCACATATCATTCATAATCGCGCCGCGTCTCTTCGTCGTCAAAGCTATTGTAGCGCGTATTGTCGAAAGCGGCTCGTCGGCACACCTCCAGGGGTCTGGAAGTGCGAAATCTTTTAAGAATCGGCGGCGATGTGTTGGCCAGAGCGGAGGGGGGGAGAGGGGTTGAGTAAAACCCCGCGTCGGGAGCGTATCTGCAGCCAGCCATCTTGTGCACAGGAAAGGTCACGGTGCGGCGATCGGGAGGAGGAGGAGGAGGAGGGATAGGCGCGCTTCTTCATTCTAATCGGAAGCTACGTTCTGTGTTGAAAGTGTCGAAAGGAGGACGAGCGCTTTCACCTTCGCGCGGCCTCTTCCACACTGTGTCTAGACTGCCGGTTCAGAAAACTGTCGTGCGATGCGCGAGAGCCCCAGGGGGGCGAGACTGACTGTCTAACGGTTGTCACGGGGATTGTGCACTACAAGCGAGCGTCAGAGTGACCAGAAGTCTGGCGGACACAAAGCACGCATTTGATAGATATCGAGAACAGGAAATTTTTTAAGAAATACAATATAGACTAGAGGTTTAAAATCGATTCCTTTTGATGCGTATGTTTCGCACATTATTCATAACCACGACGCGTCGGGCCACCAGAAACAACGAAACATATCGTCGAAAAGCAACCGATTTTAAACCTCTAGTATGGACCATCTGACTAACGACCATGCTACTCTTCTTGAAGATAGTAGTTCTATATAAGAGTTGAAACTGGGCGGGCGGGGCATGAGTTTGACCACAGCGAGAAGAGGGCTGGTCAAGTGCAAG
>LS923005.1:157898-211593 GCA_900490955.1 Micoletzkya japonica
GATGATTTTGAAAAATTTCACAAAGTTCGCAAAGTTCTTCGTTTGCATTGCTCGTACATTTGTTTTCTTATTTCTTATTTCCTTTGTTTCTTTATCAGATCCCATTCTACGCGTCGTCATGAGGAGGTGGCGGCCGTCTTCGTCGGCTGAAGTTAATGAAGGAGGCGGATCAACCTCAAGGTAACTTGAAGTGCAGGTTAGTTTTATTCTCTTTCTGTTTTGTTTAACCCGTTTCTAAATTACTGTTACGCTTGGCATAAGAGGCTCTCTCCAAATTATTGTTACGCTCTGTATACAGACCGGGGTCCGCCACGTCCTCAAGCTTTCCTAAATTTGAACATTAGTTACTTTTTATGAAGATAGCCTAAGCAGTAAATAGCGTATTGATTAAAGTGATGATTGTTTTCGGTGGAAATTTCAGGGGAATGCAATGAATAGAAACTGAAACTGTAAAAGTTTCCAGCACAGCAAAAATGCAATAGGGACCGCAGTACTGACATTCTCTCTCTGCCCTACTCTCTCCCCCCAAAATTGAATTTTAGGGTTTAGAAACCCATTCTTACAATTAGCACTAGCCATGTTAAAACACTGCGCTAGAGGTGCAAACGTTTAGAATGAGTTTTCGCGCTGGTTACTTGTATACGCACCAAACAAACTTCTAAATGCCTTGGATGTAGTGTATGAGGAGTCTTATTGTTCTTATTAAATATATTCAATTACAGATAACGAAGATCCGACCATCCAATGGACAACAACTACCGTATCCAAGATGGAATGCGACCAGGAAGACTTGAAGATGGGGAGGGATGAGGGAAGGTTGCTTAGGATATTTTTATATTATCATTAGTTTAATTTATATTGCCATTCTTAAGTTTTGAGTGTTTAATTTTGTTGTGATTTTCTGAATAAAGTTTTGCATTATTCGTTGTTACTCTGACAATGAGCTGGGAGAATTGATAAAGAAGAGAAGGGAAGGGGGAACGGTGTGACTGGGCTGGCCCGGGGGGGGGGGGGTGCTGGCTGACCCCGGATAACGCTATACATATATGTATAGGCTGACCGCCCTCCAACCCCTAAACATAAAATGTATAGCCCGCTATACATATTGGTATAGGGTTCCATCTGTGAGACCTAATATGTATAGCCCACGATACATATTTTTCTGTGTGCACCTTGCAACTGCCCAGCACGCAGATGGCCAGGCAGGCGTAGTACCGCGTGATGTCGTCATGCTGCGAGGCCAGCAGGAACAGCCAGTCGGGCACCTGCCAAGGTCAAAGATCAAAGATCAGAGATCAAAGATCAAAGATCAAACCTTCTTCTGGATGATCTTCTTCTTGGTCTCGCTGTCGCAGTACAGGGACAGGTTGGCCAGAGCGAGCGCGGCATGCCTATAGAGGAAATAAAATATAAAATAAAAAGAAATAAAGTTCGATTCATTTATTACTTGAAAACAAATGTAAAATTTTGAACAAATGTTGTTCTGATCTTCAGTGAATATATGCATTTTTATTACCAATCTACAACGATAGCTTCTCTCTTAATTATGTTGTCCCGATGTTTTTCACATTGTGCGAAAAGGAATAAATCGATCAATCTACAGCAACCCCCGTACCGTAGGGTCCTGGGCGTGTCCGTGGCTCGCTTGCACGTCAGCAGAATGTGGTCGAGCACGCCAAAGTCGATGAGCCTGAATCAGGGGACGGTAATTTAAATTTGAAAAGCGCGCGAAAAAACAGATCTCACTTGTTCGAGATGGCGGGCGAGTGCTTGAACAGGCTTTCCATGATGCTCAGGCTCATTCGCTGCTGGTCCGGGTTCTGAATTATTTGTGGAATAAGTCGCTAACTGTGCAATCACTAAGTTAAAATATAACCATTTTGTCGTGATAAAAACCATTTTATCATATAGTTTACCTTATTCAGCTTCTCGGCGGTGCTCACGATCTTCCTCAGGTAGCCTTTATTGACGATGTACTCTCTGTTGTTCGTCGACATGCATTCTTCGAGAACCCGGCCGCAGGCAAGGCGAACTGCAAACAATTTAATCGTTTACTTTAAAATGACAAAGAAAGTTCGTACAGTTATCGCAGATTTCAGAGGAATTCTGTGAATCTTTAAAAGTCTCACCGCTTTCGCACTTGTTCTGCGCGATGAAGTGCGAGATGAGGTTGTCGAAGTAGTTCTTGTCTCTGAATACGAGTTGATCTTTGATCTTTGATCTTTGGTTTTTGATCTTTGATCTCTGATCCCGTTTTCACCTCATGTAGTCGCACAGCGCATATGACAGGTCGTGGGAGATCTTCGGAAACATCCACGCCTTCGTCATCACTTTGGCAATGATCGTGCAACCCTGAAAGGGATACGGTATTCCACTCGGGACCGGGGCTATCGATAAAGACATTTCTTGTAGTGGATAATATGGCCACGCGTATGCTATATTTATTGCTATTTGGGATCTGCTTTGATTCTAGTAATCTTCGACATTTGAATTCGTACCTCAATCACATGGTCATCCGTGGCCGTCGGTATGAGGTGTTCAAAGGCCTTGTCAAAGAACGCCGTGTACTTGCTCATCTTCGTCTTGAGCGTCTGCATCATCATCACCTGCGAATTCAAATTTATACTTTCCCGCCACTTTGCAATTTAAATAAAGCTACAATTACCTGCTCCGTCTTGGAATGCTTGGCCAGCGGGCCGGTGACCACCGAATCTTGCTGCAAATACACGCATAATCGAGATTACTTGTTCCACTTGCAATTTTTTGAAAAATTGCTGATACATTCCTGTGGTGATAAATATTATTACTACTACGGTAGTTTCGCATCTCGAATTCGTTCACTTGACGTCATCACCTATTCACTTGTATTTCGTACCGCACGTGAGTCAACCCACAGTTGATCGGGTCATCTCAGGCCCGGCTTAGGCTTAGGCTTAGAGAGGCTTGCGTCAGGCGCGAATTAGGCGCGCCTGATAGCGTGTACACGTGCGCTATTTGCGTAAGTTGCAAGCATCATCGCTCACATTGATAAACCACGACAAAAGATGATGTATTCTGTTGAGATGCGCATTAAAGGGTCCCTCCACCCATCTCATTCATTCCAAGAGATAACCAATTAAGAGCGGTTGATTGATTTTGAGAGACAAGAGAGGAATGAAGAGACGCAGACAGCGAGAGAAATCTTTGCACAGCTTGTTCTCAGCAACGGCGAAGTTTCAGCTAAAAAGGAGAGAGGATGAGATTCAGGGCATTGAGAGCTATCCAATGATGTAGAAAAATGCATATGGTAGATATTGCCTGGAGGGGCCCTAGGCTTTTTTTCTGTAATTTCGTACGTGTTCAGTCTTCATTGCCTTACCGTACCCCACCATCCCCTGGCATGACCGATGACACTGATCAAGCTGTCCTCTCCTATCCTTACCGTAAAGAGCGGCAGGCGGGCCTTGCGCTCCACCGCGGTCGTCGGATTGGATACGGACGGGCCGGGCGGGCCGCCCTCGGACAGCGGGGACAGGTCGTCGAGCGCCGTCTCCACCTCCGGTCCGGCCGGCATGTGCCCGGCCTGCGAGCCCTCCGACTGAAAATTGTACTTATTAATGACGAAATACTGCCTTATTAATGACGGAATGCTACTTATTCATGACGAGGTATTACTTATTATTGACGAAATATTGCTGTATGTTGCTGGGGTTATTACTTTTCAAGTACATTTTTTTGTCACTTTATAGTGTGATAAGTTGGTGGCTTTTATGCCATAGAAATGATAGCGATTTTATTACAGGTAAAATGCTTGGAATGCGGCGAAACTCGATAGATAGTAGGTAATGTGACGCAAGAAAGCGCTCGGCTGATAAAAGGTACACGGAACCTCCGTCATGGATCTCGGCCTGATAAGTGTGTGGTTATGCGATTCGGAGAGACAGTGATAAGGAGCGACAGTGATATAGATATGGTCAAGTATGTCCAGTAGAGCATATCAATTCGTGGTTGCGTCGCGCGATCCGCTAGTACCTAATACACCACCTGCCTATGGCATGTTAGGTATCTTGTGGAGGGTGCAGCATAGCCATAAAAGACTCAAGTAATGTTCAGCTGAGCGATAATGGCGGCCATTTCGGAGAGATCAGGCCATGCAAAATGCATAACACGTTATTGGATGAATCGCTTGAGGTATTTATGAGCCGATATTTTTGTGCTTGATAGCATGCAAAGACAGATAACTAGGGTAGTAAAAGACAGAAAAAAAGAAGATACGGTTCGATGGAATCTTGGTCTCTACATATACTGTGCGGAAAGGGAGTAAGAAGGCAGCTTATCGAGATTGCCTCATCCGATAAATCGACTTGTTATCTTACGCGAAAAGAACTAGGAGCAAGCAGCCGATCGGCTAACAAACAATAGGTTCATTATTTATTGATCGTGATTCATAACCATCAAATACAGCCGAATGGAATGCTTTATTGCTGACCCCCTGTAGAGTATTGGCAACATTGTGGAGGGGAAGGGGCTAATCTTAGAATGCTTCGCATTCCTCATCCTGACTCACCCGGAAGTCGTCGCTTTTCAACACAAAATGACGAAAGGCTTGGGTGGGCCGGGGGTTGTAATAACATATTATCTGTGGGTCACACCCTCTGCTTTGCTGCTATGAACCTTGCACTTTGCATTTTAGAAGGGTGACATGAAAGTGCTTCCGGAAGGTTTCTCTGATTATAAGCTGTTGAGAAAGAACAGAGAGATGAATAGCCAAGGCTTGCTGCATGTTACTACTGTAGGGTCGTAAAGAGCAAGTCGACGTTGGGAATCGGATTAGCGGTAGACACGGCATATATGCGTGGCCGGAGTATAGTAGCACGGTCGGAAACGCAAGCTAGAGACCAAAGTGCGAATTGCCAACCAAATAAATCAGGCTCAATAAATTGCGCTAAGTATAATAGATAAGAAGACGTAAGGTTGCAAGGAAAATATTCAAGAACAGATTCAGCTCTTCAACGCAAGCTTGCCTACGTGAAAATTTTAGAAACGCACTAGTTGAAGGCTAAGGGTAACATCCGTAAAATAGGCAACGCTTCGCTTTTCCGGCTCTGCCCTCATCATGCTATAGCTCACAAACGCGAGAGCCAGGGGAACGAGACGAGGCGAGGCTAGATGAGAGAAGCCTAATAACCGGAGATCGATACACGAGGGCGGCCTCGACGGCACGACACACGTACCGGCCGGGCTTTAGGCCGGCTCGGGGGTCCGGCTTTTAGGCTTTCCGAAAAAGCCGGTCGCGCGTACCTTGAACCGGCGGTACTCAGAGTCCTTGCGGCTCGAGGAGGGCTGGGCCTCTTGCGGGGTCGGGGTCGAGAGCGACTGCTGCAGCCGCGACATGCCGTGCGCATCGCAGCCGTTCGGAAGCTGAAAGCCGGCCCTTAGTCCCCCATTTTCCGGTCGCGCAAATCCCGGTCCCCGGAGTTGGGTGTAGGGGAAGTTGTATTGTATGGTGTCTT
This sequence comes from Micoletzkya japonica, assembly GCA_900490955.1. Taxonomy (NCBI): domain Eukaryota; kingdom Metazoa; phylum Nematoda; class Chromadorea; order Rhabditida; family Diplogasteridae; genus Micoletzkya; species Micoletzkya japonica. The sequence continues at coordinate 163,391 of LS923005.1, forward strand.
GCGGATTACGTGGGCGCCAAGTCAGAGGGATTGGGGGGGGGGGGTAGAGTGAGGGGGCAAGCTGGCTATTGAGAACACGGCACACCCGGACAACAGTGAAAAGTGCCGGCGTATTTGCTAGGCTGTCTGGACGAGAGTGTGAATTGATGTTCGTACAGCCTGCTTGCTTCCGGAACAGTTCTCTATGTTATCTACACGCGCGCATAGTAAAATAGGCTACAGAAGGGGATCTTCGCCTATCTACTCCCTTTTACTCGCCCAATGGGAGCCCAGTAAAGTACGACGGGTCAGCGCATTCCTCAGCAGATGCTTATCTGACTTACTCTTACTTGTCACAAGCACTTACGACCCGCTAGTAAGAGATACGGGGCCCCGATATTCCTATAGAGAGTGTATGCTCTTCAGCGAAGACCCACGGCCAAACCATTATGATCTAGATATTTGCCAGGAAACCGGGGTACGGTAACTATGCTCTGGAATATGACTGTTGATTTCAGGCTCTAGCTAGGAAACCCAAAGCCTGGGATTGTACCGGGTCGATAATTCGTGGAACACGCGAATGAGCGGTACCGTAGCCAGCACGAGATCGCGGCGGGACCAAAGCTATTAGATTCGCCAGACGGGAGAGTGCAACGCTAGGCGATCGACCGTATGGCAGCTACGTAGCATATTCGTAGAGAGGTCGGAAAACGCTCGAAATAGCATGTCTCCCTGATAGACAGAGTTCAGAGAGGGAGAGGATAGAAGGGGATAAACTGTGGCAGTTCAACGATGATTGCAACACTTTTCGAGCAGGAAGTTCACAGTGCGGGGCTTGCGGGGACCGGGTTCTAGACATCCGGGAAGTGTATTTTAGGGATTGGAATTCCCGGCTCCGGCTCCGGCTACGTACCGTTCCGTTCTGCTTCGAGGCGGGCGGCGCGGATTGCGGCGGGTCCTCTTCCTGGCTGTCGAAGTCATCTGCAACGTCTACTATCTGCATAATAACGTTAACTTATTTTTCGGAAAATACCATTCTACGGCATACTTGAACGGAGCTTATGAAAATAATTGGTGGAAAAAGTAAAAGTCTAGAAGATCGGAAAATAAAGGTTAAACGTACGCCTGAGGGCCTCATCGTTCTTCATGATGGTGGGAGTACCGGACGAGCTGAACGAAGATGGGGTAGCATGGCCGTTTTCCATCTGCAAAAACACGACTTTCTTGAAAAATTTTTGACAAAAAGAAGAGGAAAAGTAGAAATATCAAAGAAATCTATGCATTTATGAGTAGAGATTTTGCGTGACTCATAGCAGCGACAGTTTAGGACTCTAAGAAACAGAAGTGCGTTGCAATAGGCAAACGAGCGCAGGGGAACGTCTGAAGAAGGAGAATATTCGTATACGGAGTATCTACGAATCTTCTCGGTCACACGTATGCCTTATGCGATTAGCGCGTGTAAGCCGACTCCTTATTAGTCAGTCAGTTGAGACAGAAAGAGAAATGAGAGAGAGATAGAGTGAATACTGAGGGTCGTGATCGTTCTCATACGTTTATTGTTCTGGATTGATAATGAATCGCTGTGAAGCGTTGCGCAATCTTGCCCAACTTCTTCATAAGCCGTGGGAAAAGGTTGAAGTGTTTTGGAAAATGCCTCATCATGTCATTTGACTCAACGCATCGAAAGAAATGCTCTTTAGAGAGTTAGAATGTTTAGAGCTTGAAAGAAACAGTAATTCGAAAGAAACCTGCGTACATGCAGGCGACTAACTCAAGAGGATTGCCGAACCATTTAGCTCCTTTTTCAGCGAAATGCAATTTGCCCCCGAGATAATAGACTATTCCCGCTACACTAAGGCCTTAGGGAGGTCGTAGAGCTTAGCAGTCCTAGTGCACTTGAAGCATCATTTTGTTAACCAGAGCGAGCTGTTGCGAACAAGCAAAATTGCGTGAATAAAAAAAGCCAACGGGGTGTGGCTTTTTCTATTTCACACCCCGTTGGGGATGGGATAGAAAAAGCGCAATACAGCAGCAAAAGTGGAATTCAGCAGCTCGGAGAACGCGGCAAAGAGGCTCAGATGACAGATAATCGGGTATATAGATAACTAGATCTCGAAGTGGAGCACAGTATAACAACTTGGAATGAATTGGAATAAAGAATAAAACGGGCATAAATCCAAAAAAATATAGACCAACTGACCGGCGGCGCGCTCTTCGGCCCTCCGGGCAGCAGCCCGTTGCCCGAGGGTTTGGCCATGCCTCGGGCATCCGGAGACTCGCCCAGCAGGTCCTCGTCGTCCAGCTCCAGCCACAGGTCGTCCGTCCTTAATTTGCATAAGTTAGCATACGGTAAGTCCTTTGTTAACGTCTCTAGGGCTATTTTAGGACATTAGCTAAGGTCTCTAGAGCTTAGTTTAGGTCCTTAGCCAAGGTAAGGCTTTTGCGTTACAATGACGATGTCGGATTCTCCAGCCGTATGAAGAGGTTGTGGATGTTGCGCGGTTGCATTTTGGCAGGAATCCTCAAGGGATCAACGGGTAAATCAGGCGCGGAAATCGATGATTTACGCGGAAATGTCAATAAGTCAGCGGTAAAAGTAGAGGTAAGGTTGGCCTTCGACGATAGTATAGGTAGCATCGTGAGGGAACTGGTTTGCTACTCTCGATAGGGGGAAGGAGAGGGAGGGCAGGGGAAGGAGGAGATTCAGAGGCAAGATAAGCTGGGTGGACGGCTACTTGGCGGGGGAATGTGGCAAGGGTACGTGAGGGGTTACATGAGGGAGCGGAGAGGCGGGTTAGGCTGACAATGAGGGAAGGATAGTATATCTATCTGTATGCGGAAGATGTAAATGTTGAATAGGCATAGCTTGAGAATTTCCGATAGAAACGTAAATAATGCAAAATAGACGAAACGCAAGATAATAGCAGGCAAGGTGGCGACTTATAATCCCGTGCGCTAATTGTCAGAGCAGTGCGAAGTGATGATAAATAGGCAATTGTTAGCGATCTGAGCCAAGACCACATCTAGGACCTACTGATGGACAGGAACAAAGGGGCTAAGGGTAGATACATCCTGTTAAAGATGAAGAGTGAGTATGACATCGCGAACGTTTTGCGGGGTAGACAATAGAGATGGGGAACAGACACTATTAACTCGAGTCAGCGATAGATAAACACAGATAAAGGAGGAGTCATCATGCGGTTGGAGAGGGTGGGGCGGGGGTAGGTGGGGGGGAGGGGAAGATTATTGCGTAAAACACCGGACTTGATAGCGATTTACGAGGTGCGAAAGGGCGCTCGCTGATAGGGCTCTCTTGTCTGTATTTACACAAGAGAAAGCGAACGATCGAGATATGAATGCTATCTAGCGCGGCAGAATTTGCGCATTGATTTTCCCTAATTTATGATGATCAATAGTTTCGAAAACTGTTCCATAAGAGATTTCCGATAGGAAACAATACTCACAGGCTAGTTATTCGATTAGTCGGTGAACAGGAAGCGGTCAAGATCACTACCGCGATAACGACGCGGGGCAAAGTATGGATGGTCTGGGCTGGTCAGAGATCAAAGATCACGAGGCAGAAGGCCAGTGCAGGATAGGAAGCTTTCCGTGACGCCTACTCAGAAGAGCGCCTCAGGGCGAGGATTCATTCGATTGGATATAGCCTAGGGGCGTCGATTATAGAGTAAGGTAAGCGCACGCATCAGCAAAGCTCCTCCTTTGCATCTCTGTTAGTCCAGACAAACGGTGAAAAACTGAAAAAAAATGAAGCACAACTATGGATGATTTATGAGATATAACAAGCAAAAAGACTCAGGGCCCTAGACGCAATTCTTGTGTAGAGACTCTGTAGAGACTCATTTAGGGGAAGACTCTCGAGACTTGTATTGTCAATAGGGGAAAACAGAGGAGGCGAACGGGGAGGCAAGGGGAATGAGAGGGGGGGAGACTATTCTGAGTAGGCCTGCGTGACAGGAAGAAAAGGGGCAAGCTCTCCCTATCCCTCCCTCTCTCTTTCCGTCTCCGTTCTCTCCATCTTCCAGCCGTGCCTATGCACTTTCTATCATTATGTTTCAGACCATGCGGCTATCTCAGAAAGTGCGCCCTTTATGCCATTGCAAAAGGATCATAACTTATCGTATTACCTACGGGAGCAGGTTACTCTTTCACAAGGCATATCGGAAAGCAACAGAATTATGCGGAATAAGAGAGCATGAGAGAGTTCGACAAAGTTTAGATTTGGGGCCCAATGTAAGGTAGCCCTTACCGACAACTCTACTTTATTCTACACCTTCCCCACCCGTTCCATTCACCGAAGCTTACCTACTCCTCCACCCCTACTCCCCTCCCCCCTCCCCCGTACCTTTACTCCCCTACCCCCATACCCCCAATTCACCAGCGCACAATATACACACGGTGTGGACTCTGCGCATTATAGGCTTGACTCATCTTCATTTTAGCTTTGACGAAAGTGCTAGAGATTCGCGGAAGACCAAAGAACCGATACATATTTAAAAAAAAGATTTCTGGAAAAAAATGTTGAATGATAAGACGATCGAACCGGGCCGAAATGCCAGCACACATTTCCTATAGGAACCAGGTGGGTTATGCGTTAGAGAAAAAGAGGAGGGAATGAATCAGACCGTGAATCAAGTATGCGCCTTGGGGCGCAAATTGAAATTCATGCGGGCGATTCAGTAAGTTTTCGGGAGCGTCTTCGGGAAGTGTTCGATATGGGGATGGGGAGAACGGGTCATGAGCTTGAGTCATAGTAGGGAAGAGGAGTAGAGACGGACCGAAGGGAGATGGTGAAAGAAATAATACAAAAATAGCATGTAAATAAGCGTGATAAAGCATGATCATGCTTTATCTTCTGGAAGCATGATAAAGCCAAAAAGTGCTTAAGTGGGGTTGTATGTTTACCAGCACATGGACAAGTTAAAGAATGGCGCAAGACGAAAGGATGTGAAAATATGGAAAGAATGGGAAGTAAGCGTAAATGCGAGAAGAATATAACGCTCATTGTTTTGTACTACTGTTGTTTTCTGAACATACATCAAAGCGATTGTTCCAGGTGAGTGTGCTGCGTACATTGCACGAGGAAAAGACAGTTTCACGGTAATATTTATGTCCCCATCCCGTTTCTCTCTCTTCCCTCCCCTCTTCGTGAAACTTCCCCGTCAGACGCGCATAAATTAATGCCGCCGACATGCGCTTTCACATTTTGGGCATTTTGACTAACTCATTTTGCTTGGTAAACGTTAGGCCAAGATTGAAAAAATGAACTAGAATGCACAATATACCGATGTGGAAATTGTAGTGAACTCGAGAGCGTAGCCACAAATCCACGAAGGGCCAAAAGACTAAAAAGACAAAGGCAAACCGGTAAAATTCAGCATGAGATTTCTTTTAAAGTTTATGTTTCAGTATGGTTCATAACTGCGACGCGTCTCGACACCAAAAGCAACGAAACATATTAAGCAAAAGCAACTCGCATATGCACATCTCTACTAGGACCCCTCAAAGCATAGACATGTTCATTTTCATGGATAGTGAAATATAACCATCGGAAAGACCACAATGTTCCGACAGCCGTGCAAATGTTAAGCGAACGAGATGCCGAAAATTAACCCTGATTTCGGTAGGCACGCTCGCGCGGAAAGCATTAATCCCGAACATTTTGGCTCGTTCGCTTAACATTTGGAACATTGTGAGATCCGCATGGAATGCTCTACTCTCTAGTGCTGAAGGAACGCTGAGAAAGGGAGGAGAAGCGCTGGACTGAAATCCCCCGAGAGTTAATGTATGCGTTCCGCCTTGCCCCCACTAGCCATGCCACTATACAGCCTATTTCAGTTCGCAATACTATATCTGGCTAGTCGTAAAAGATGCAAAGCAAGCTTCAAATTTCGTCGTTGTGAGTGCTGTGCGAGAAGGAATACGCTAATTAAACGGTGACAGTTACGATATTTTAGGGGCTTATTGTTTGGCTAAATATGTGAGCAATCATGAAAGCTTCGAAGTTGAGAAAACAGTATCAAAAGACGGAACGCTCATACGAGAATAGTATGCGTATACAGCTTGGGAAAGGCATTTCTTTACCCCTAGGGAGGGTTGGAGAAGAGGGGAGAGAAGAGAGAGGAGAGGGGGGAATGTCCTAAACATGATTAGAACAGAAGCCAAGGGAGGGGAAAGGGGAAAGGGAAGGGGGGGAAGAGGAGAGGAGACGATACTCAAGCTGAAATTGAGTAACGGAAGTGGAGGTCAGAAATGGAATCAGGTCTTAGTATCTTAGTTATCGATAGGGCATTACAAATATTGAAGAATTTTGGGGTTAATTATGCTTAGAAGTTCCTGTCGGAATACGCAGAGCGAAATTTCACCATTCGATTCCGAGAGAATAACTCCCCAGCCGGTTTGGGATATTTCGATAGGAATGAGCGTGCCGCACAGAGAGACGATGTTATTGTAGGAAGGGAATGGGTACTTTAAATTTGAAATTAAAATTGAGAAGAGTACAGGGAAGTGGGAAGAGGCTAGTGGACATAATGAATTGTCCTCATTCTTCAAGGACATCTCCTGCTCGATCCACCACAATACCTCGACTTCAATTATGATTGAGTAAAATGTTCCGCCAGTCGCCTCATTCCTACCTATTTCGGATGAGAGAGAGCGGAGCGGTATGAAGAGGGCGCAGACAAAGGAGGAGGAATGAGTTGACTGACGGAATTTATTGGTCAAGAATATTCGAACCATCAGACGCCTTCAAGTGCACAACAGCGCGACATAGAATGCATGGCGAGGAGGGATGCCACAGTGTTCTAAATGTTAAGCGAACGAGCCAAAATGTTCAGGATACGGTAATTTCCGTACGAGAGTTCCTACCGAAATCAGGGTTATTTTTCGGCATCTCGTTCGCTTAACATTTTCGCTGTTGTCAGAACACTGTGATGCAGTTTCAAACGGCGGTCACGGGCGCGCCTATTGGGAATCTGTTTCCCTCTTGTGCGAGGCGATGGCACGAGATGAATATCGCATTTCGGACTCTGAGAAGCAGAACTTGTCATTCGCGCCTTTTCATGCTTCTTTTCAAGATCTGCTGGCATCGAATAGCGCTTTATCCAATGGGCCATAACCGTCAAAACCCGCGAATCACACGTTTTAGTGTGTTTTAGTGAAAGGACAAGCGCAAAGATATTATCGGAATTGAAATCGCGCATGTCATATGTATAGACGGGTGAAACGTAATAGAAGGCATCTGATAGCCGTTGTTTTGCTCTTCTATTTCTCTCACGCGGCCGAGAAATTTTATTTGTTCTCAAGTGCCCCCGGTGAGTGTGCGTTCTATTGTGCGTTCTATCTTTCTATCGCGCAAAATTTGAATCGAGAAAATGGCGGGAAGCGGAAAGCGGACGGTTGCCACTGTCGGCAACTCGACAAGAGTGGGACCTCCGGATTACCAAGCCATAACAGAATGCGAATGCTAAGCGGGCTGTGACGGAGGGAAAAAGAGAGAGAGAGAGGTAAAAGGTAGGGAGAGAGAAGAAGAAAAGAGAGAAAAGTGAGGTAAAAGTATCTCTCGGGACCGGGAGCATATAAACAAGAGTGAGTACTAGACATGGATAGGTACCCCCCGTAGATGCACTGGCGAAGAGATGATGGATAGATTCAGAGATGGGCACGGTTGCCAGGTACTTTAGTTGGGTATTTAGCTTACTGCAAAACGTTTCAAGTACTGGTTAACCCACCGCAAAATAACATAGTAGCTAAAGAGCGCAATTTCTGAATATGGGAGGACCACTGCAGTGAGCTACCGGCAAACCTTGCCCACGTATGGATAGATAGCGGGGTTGGCGAATGTATGCTCATTATATTATTAAACATAGATATTCGGGACGAAAAGCTCCGTCAGTAAACGTATAGTGGAATAAACGGCGATCCGTCAGTTTCTTCCGTTCCAAAATGAGTCTAATTCTCTCACTTTTGCACACTCTCTCGCCTAATAATCGGAACAATTTTCCGACGGATCTTTTTAATCCACTATACATTCCTACTTTGTCTGCGCTCCCTTCATACCGCTTCGCTCTCTCGCCGGAGATAGGAATGAGCCGACCTTAGTCACTAAAATAGCGTGAAAGATGCGAGGTTAGGTATCAACGGCTCATTTCTGCATCCACCTGAGCGTTATAAAGCCGTGCCAGTAATACTCGCAGCCGGGAAATGCCCAAACGACAAAGAAAGCGCCTATTTCACGGCCGCGCTCATCCTGTATGGAAAAGGAGATGGAAAGCGAAGAGGGAGGAAGAAGGGGGACAGGGAGAGAGGGAGGAGAGGAGAATCGAAACGGCGACGGCAAAGGGAAGGAAAGGAAAGGGGGGGGAATTCGCGACTCTCTCACCCTCTTTCTCTCTTTCTCTCTTTCTCTCTTTCTCTCTCTTTCTCTCTTTCTCTCTTTCTCTCTTTCTCTCTTTCTCTCCCCCTTCTCCCTCGCAAGCTCAATTTCTCGTCGCCTTCATTACGCGGGCCACCTCTTCGGGCGGCGTCTCGTGTAAATGGCGATTTGAATGCCCGAAAAGCGCGGGAAACGAGAAAGATGGCCCCTTCTCGCGACATTCATTGCGGTTATTGGCAATATCGGGGGGGGCGAGTATGGGAGAGGGATTGCGGAAGGAGAGAGAGAGAAATGAGAATCTTAGCTCTCGAGGAATGTTTCCTCGTAGGGGGCGAGGGGGGGGGGAGTAGAGAAGAGAGACTGAGGGAAGGAACAGAGGGCACTTTGGATAATTGAAGCACATAACCAAACAGAGGGACTGAGGGGGATGTAGTATCTAGGCCTCCCCTCTGTCTCTTAACTTGCGTACTTTGTTATCCTATGCAGCAGCAGAAGGCTGTGCTGCGGCCCTCTCCTAGACAAGGTTCGAATGAGCCGCAAGTGCCTCTCGGTCTGTCTGCTTCATAAACGTGCTTGGCCGGATAACAATAGACAGAACGCAGGCTAAAGAGGCTAACAATAAGCATAATAAGCACTGCTCCCAAATACATTCCCTTCGACTGTTTTTGGTGGCACCAACCACAGAATAAGACACGATAGCTTTCCTTTGGATGGATCATGAAGCATAACAACTTTAATTTTATTTTATCTACGCTGTACGCGTAATGGGGTTCGAGAGTGTGGGATATGGGTGTTCTCTTTTTGACGCTTTTCCAAGGATATGTTTCAGCTTTCATGATCTTTAGGCCCCTGGTATTTATAGCCGTTTGAAACATAACCGAGAAGAAGCATCAAAAGGAGAAGCCTAGTCTCTATTAAACAGAAGGCTGGCACGGAGATTAGGAATGAACTAGCGCATACCTATCAAAAGGGCTCGCATGTAACGCCCGAGGGCAAATTCTAGAGGAAAGCTCCCCCCTCAAAGAGTAGCTCGCAGGGATTCAAATCAAATTTGGCGCGAAATCTGTGTCCGAGTCTGAAGCGCGTTCCTTGTCCCGGGTCTTTGTAAGTACTCAGGAAAGTGTCTGAGCAGCTTCCCAGACGTCAAAGCAGGACTACTCAGATCGCGGTGCAAAATTTTAGGGCGAAAATTTTAGGAGCACGCCCAACAATCTTAACGTGACAATGCGCTTCGTTCTGCTTTTATGCAATGCATGAAACGTACACGCACTCATCAGAAGGTGCTATTTCGTAGGGCAAGAATTTCGTGAACGGGAAAACTGTAGTTCTTACGCACACTTTATTGCGTTTTGTATCCACTATGGTGCTTCAGGTTACGATAGTAGTATCGCGAACTGACTGGACCCGTGTTGACTCTCTGTCTGTGCTATTATATCTGCTCTTGCTATTCCGACACGCTAACCCCATTAGGCTTTTCTGTGTGCGCATAGATTGCGCCAATTCCGCAGCCTTATAAGCCTTGTTTCCTAGGGGCTTTAGGGACGCCTTAGGATAAGTATGTGAGGTTACGGTAGGCCTTAGTCCCTCATCTTCTACCAGATCTTTATTATGGAAGTAAGGATATCTGCTAAGAAATTAGGAAGTTGCAAATCTGACATTCGGGTGAGGGTCCATACACTGAGCGAAAATTCACCACAAATATCACCACGAAATGCACGTCGGGAATAAATTCCCCAGCCCGCTAGGGAACAATTCCCCCCAAAAAAAGCCCGGTCATCGATCAGTCCCCTCCTCCCTTTCTACTTGACGGATGGCAGACGGGGACCGGGCCTAATTTCGCATGCTTTACATGCGAAATGAAAAGAAAGTGAGGGAGGATGGGAAAAGGACGAAACGGCATACTGGGGTGAAGCTAGCCAGATACGAATATTTGATCGAATTGCACGTTTGAGAGTATTTCTATTCGGATCATCATTCTATACATGTATATCTCTACCGATGATAAAATATATTGTTTAGAAAATAATACATGATGCCAATTGTAAGGCATTAATTTCAATTTTGCACTAATCCAAAAGCCAAGAAAGATCGCGATCCGGTCATCCAGAATGGATAACTAGTTCCCGGTAGGGTGTGAATTTCGCGGCCTGCAGCCTTGTTTACAGGACTACGGCCGCTTAGATAGAGGGCTCAATAGCGAACGAGAGAATGAGAGCGTACGAAAGACGAGAAGAAATTACTCGGTAATTGCACGCGAGTATTCATATACTTTGGACGGACCCTCGGCTTAGCCAGAAGAGGACAGAATTGCGAAACTAAGCACTCATAAATCACCTGCATGGAGAATCCAGCACACCGTCATGAAATTAACTTTTGAGAAACTCATTCGATTTATAATGGAGCCAAAGGTAGATAGGCCATTTGAAAAGCTGATAAGGTGCTACAGCGGCTATTCCACTCTATAAAATGCGCTAAATAAATTACTATTATTATTATTATTATTATTATTATTATTATTATTATTATTATTATTATTATTATTATTATTATTATTATTATTATTATTATTATTATTTTATTAATGCCAATCCATCCAACCTGCCCTGGGGCGTCCGTCCCCCCGTCAGCATCACATTCGTGCTGCCGAAATTGAACGAGTTTGAGGTGGTCAGGAAGGTCGTCGTCGTCGTCGTTGTTCCGTAGAGGGCGTGCGAGGGCGACAGGGCATTGGACGACGAGGAGGAGGTGGCCGCGTCCTGGCAATTTTACTTATTTATTTAATTATTTATTTATTTAATTTTAGTATTCTACCCGTTCGGGAGGCCCTTCCATTCAAACTTTCGCGCGCACCTCCTGCTGACAGTTTAGGTTCCCTTTAATTTGCGTAAATTAGCATATAGCTAGAATGAATGCTTTGTGTCTCTCAAATGAATTTCGCTACGGGCATGGATGCGTCTCTAACATCTCATTCGGAACGTTTTCCACTATAGCATATAAAAAGTTACCGTAGCCCACTCCTATAAATAAACCGTACCCCCTCTCCATTGCACGACTAGCATAACCATTCCTTTCAACCTAATGTAGATATTCCATTTTAGTCTATTAAAAGACCATCGTACCCCACTTCTATCAATCTCTAGTAGAATAAACCGGTCAGTCCGTTACTTTCATTCCGAAAATGAGTCTAATTCTCTCACTTTTGCACACTCTCTCGTCTGATATTCAGCCTGATCAATTGGCGGATTTTTTTTATTCCACTATACCGTATCCCCCCTACCGTATACCTGTCTCGCCAACTGATGTCCCCTCCCTCCGCTGCCCTCTTCGCCCATCGTCGTCTTCGACCTCACATCCTGCAACGAAAAGTTCCAGATTTCCTGGCACCGTGCCAAGTTTTCCGCTTTGAGTGCTGTAAACGCCTGATTGCTGCACAGATTGGCTTGGAGAGCGCTAGACCAAGACCGACCAATTTATATCAGGCTTATTCATGAATACGGTTGAGGAAAAATCAGTCGGCTCATTCCTATACGAGTGCAGACAACGCAGGAATGAGCTTACTGACGGTACTTTTTCGTCAATAATACATGCATACATTTACCCGCATCAAGGTACGGGAGGGGGAGTGTGGGGGGGGGTGTAATAATGTGTAGCATTGCTTGCCCAAATGACGTTAAGCTGCCACCACAGCCCTCACAACGATATCGCAACATTGCTCTGACGCACTCAACAGATTAGGGCGCGTGATCGGCAGAACGCCAGACAATGCGTGAAATGTACTGGTGAGTCGCTTGTCTATCACGATATTATTGACGAAAAACGTTCTTCCGTCAGTCCTACTTTATCTACGGTCTCTTCATACCACGTTGCTCTCTTGGAAGAAGTAGGAATAATGCGGCGAGTGGCAGAGTATTGGCCGCAGCCATAATTGCTGCCTCAGCACTTTGCTAATCTCAAGCCATTTCCACGTTGGCGTGATGCCATCTGCTAGACTATAGGACGTGTCCAAATGCTGGTCTAGACGCTCGTGTGGTCTGTCTGTCTGTCTGTCCGTCGGAATGTCTGTCTGTGCCTACACGATAATAGCCAAGTTCCGGTGATCTCATCGCTCAGCCACATGCTTATTATCTAAGCGGAGCAACCCCCCCCCCCCACATCGCTAACATGCATCTTGAGCAGACTTATAGCAGAACTCCGCATTTTCATACGGAAAAAATTGAAGCGCTTGAATGGACTGCGCACTGCAGCCCCAAAAATGCACCATTTTTACGGGTCCATTTTCAACGTTGTGCAATAGTTGGTGAAGATGGACTTTAATATTAAAAAAGATGCTGAACGTTAACATCAAACTGCGAAAACTCGGTAAGATGTCTCCCTCTATGCCAAAAGTGTGCCACGCGAAAGCTTGCGATAAAGACGACGCCCCCTAAGACCTTGCACCAATTAAAGACCTCCATCACTATCTGTTTGCGGTTTGCGCATGCGCTTATCCAGACAATGAAAGGAGGCGCCAAACTTCTGTAAAATCTGTTACACCTTTTAGAGATGATTATAGTAGTGAAAAAGGGAAGAAGATCGTAATCGTTCCGGGCGTAACTCAGATTCCCCGGCCCTCTAGCGTAATTCGTAATTCAATCCTAGTTCGTACTATGATGTCTTGGTGGTGTTGATCCCAAAAATCATTCACTCTCTTTGATAACTCGACTTAGAGCTGAATGACGCTCTCTCAAAGTGCGCAAAAACCAGCTAAACAGCGTAACTCGTAAAAGTGAATTATGTAATACGTTCCGTTTCCTCGCCTATAGTCGGGTTGCAGAGAAATCGGTCATCTATTTTAAAAAAAAATCAAGTGTGTACTAAAATCCCCTAAAGGAGATCTCTACATATGGGTCAGCCCCGGTCTCACCCTGAACTTGACATTATGATTGGTCGCCGACCCGATCGCAAAGCCCGTCTTGTTGCGCATGAGCGGCGGCCGGGGCCGGGACTGCTGGACCGGGGAGTAGGCGGGCGCGGGAGCCGCATTCTGCCGTTCGCCATTCGTCGATCGGTCCGTCGTGCGCGGTGAGGTGGCGACGAGCGTTGACGTAGTAGACGAGGAGGAGGACGACGACGATGACGAGGAGGAGCAGTCCGATTCGGGCGAAGAGGCCACCGACGGATCGAACGGCGAGGGTGGCAGGATTACGGTAGACGGGCACACGACGGCGGCTATCGCGAACTGACGAGGGATGAGGAGTGAGACGCAACGCGAAGACTCGACACGACGTAGTGGGAGAATTACGAAGACAGTAAGACATAGAAAATGCGATTGAAGTCTATTGGTCGTGTGGCGAATAAGGAACAATAGGGTACAAGGAAAGGTAGTTAATATTAGGACAGTGAAATATAATTGTCTAGAACAATCTATAAAGACAGAATGTCAATTTAGAGAGCGTGCGACATGATCATTAGTACACATGGATATTGAAAAAATAACAGCGTTGAGAGACCAATGACGTAAGGCGTAACGATTACGGCAAGGTTTCAAACCCCAGCATATAGCGGGTATCGCGGACAAGCGTGCCGAAATCAATGGAGGGCCGAATGGGGAAGAACGAGCGTGATTGGCTTGGAATTTAAGCTGGATTAAGCCCGTGCCGATAAGGGAGAGAATAACGGCTAATCGGGGCTGCACGAAATGCTATTCAGATACCCGCTAAGGAGGAGAGTGGCGATGTTTGGATCGTCCGAGAAGGTTCGTGACAAAGTATAGTGGAAAAAAACGACAGTTTTGAGAGAGTATGAGATCATCTTGGAGAGAATACCTGCTTTTCCGCCCATAATGCGACTACTATGGCATGGAATGGAAATAAATAATAAGAACTTTTTTTGCCCGGTACAAAACGCGCCTTTTTCTGAGGAGAGTATATACGAGGCTCGTTGTGACAGATTACGGTACTCCCGACAATCGTAAAGATAAGCCAATGAGTTATTATCAGGGCGCGTGCTATAATTTCGCAAGACTATAAGCTGAGAGAAAAGTCTGGAATGCTTTCATTTGGGTATCATGAGCGTTGGAGCTTTTATATAGGAAAGCAAATTTCTAAGCACAATATATACTTTCAATGACAACTCTCTATAAACGGAATAAGTCCTTAAATTACGCATTTTTGCAGGTTCTTTTTTAGAGGGACCATTTTAGCAATTTACGATTCTACGTGATCTCTGTGAAGATGTGCCAAGAGTAGGAAGTAGAGAAGGCCATAAGCTATACATACATCGCACGACATGCTTAAACTCCCTCGTTAAAGGAGAAGAATTCACTGAAATGCACGCTAGAAAGGGATTATCCTGTTGCTAAGCTAGAGATCGGATTGTCCTGTGTTTCAGCCTGACTAATGAAATAGACAGCTGCTTGCCTGATCTGGATCCATCACGTTAAATTATGCGATAATTAAATGTGAACCAATTACGCGCTTAGCGAATGCCAAGTTCTGAGCTAATTGTCAAATGTCAAGAAGCGATAGATATTAGTACAAACACCAATCCGCTACTGAAATGTGTTTTACATGATTCCGTGAAGTGCTCGCTTTCATCCAAGATGGAGACTACATATCTGCGAGAGAACAACAGCACCAACGGTTGGTTGATAGGATGCAGGTGATATATTTGAGCAAATTGAAATGTACAACAGGCCGGGGGCGTCAAATATAGCATTCCATTTATTTTGTTGAAGGTCTTAGCTAGGGAGCGGGAAACGGACCATTTTCATGGTTATGTTTCATAAGCCTGCCTGTATGGACAATAGCCGTTTATAAAGGAACATGAAACGTACGCGAAAACTTGGTTCGTTTCCGCTCCCTAGTCTTAGCTGAGAAAAGAATGCGATGAGAAAGCGAAGCGCGATGAGGAGAGTTCAGACAAAGTAGGAATGAGTTTACTGATGGAACTTTTTCCTCTATAATATGTTTCACCCACTATCGTGAATCATGACCATCAAAAAACCCTAACGGAAGCTCTAGCGTCACGTTGCACAGAAAGCTGCAGTCTGCGGGATAGCGCATTGAAAATGCCTTCAAATACATCGCATAGCAAATTAAAGGTTCCGCCAGTAAACCCATTCTTACTTTGTCTGTACTCTCTTCATACCGCTTCGCTCTCTCACAGTGATTCGACCAATGCAACAGGGGCGCGGGGCGGGGTTCGAACCCCCCACCATGCGCTTGCAAAACGAACGCGTTATCCACTACGCCTCAACGCCAACTAGCCGAAGGAGTCAAGGAGCGCTGTATTGTTGTTGTATCTCTAATCGGAAAATGGTTTCGGAAGAGGGGCGGAGCAACTTTGGCAGGGTATAACAATATTATTCCTGAGAAATTCGAACAAAACTCTGTGTAGCGCTTTAGACGACCAAGCATACTATCCATATCTAGAAGAAGATGATCATGGTTTTTTTCATCTCTGAGAAATAACGGTTCAAAAAGGCATCTTTCAGTTTAATTTATTCGCTTTTTCTCCGAGAAGGGAAAGAAATAGAAAGAAAACTCTCCGTAGTGTTGTGGAAGGGTATAAGCTCTTTCAGATGGCACTAAGTTCGTTTATCAGTCTCTTATAATCTCTGACAATAAGGGTTTTACGTCTTCAGCAAGGTCAAAAAGCACCTTTTCACTGATATTTTGCTTAGATCTTCTGAATATACGAAACTTTCACTAATATTCAACAAATAAAGACAAAAAAACCGGAAGAAAAATGATAAACTGATGCGCGAGCGCTAAAATTTCCTTTAGAGAGTAGGCCGTGGTGTGCCTGTGAGTGCACGGCGCGGACGACGTTTTCGAAGCGTCATAATGCCGCACGCCCTTCAGGGTCGAATCACTGTGTCGCTCGTCTTAGTAGGAATAAAGGCACCTGACGGAACATTTGAGGCGACCATAACATAACCCAGACAGGATGTGGAGAGCGAATGACAAATGGACTGATTGTGAGGGAGAGACAAGAGGAAGAAGAGGTGAAAAGCTACAGCGGGGAAATAAATCTTTTTGCTGATAAGCGCGAGATTGATAGGATGGAGCGTATACGAGATGAGCTTGTCACAAGTTCGAAACCATGCGATATGGTTAGGTTTCAAAGTTTAGCTAAATACCGGTACAATAGTAGCTTTGCTAGTGCTAGGCGAGTAGGAATGAGTTTGCTGACGGAACGCCCATGATAAAAAGGTAATGAGGCGTTAATATTTATAATAATATTTAGCTAATGCAACATTTTATTGATGGTTGCAAATAGTGTTATGAACTGCGAGGGAGGAGTTGAGATGTTTATGGAGGGAAGAAGAGGTGAAAAGCTAATGTAAGAGACGCGAGTCAAGAGGTGAAGACTTTCTCTCTACCTCTCACTCATCGATAAAAGGATTAAGGCACCTGTCTTATACGCAAATGGAAAAGCGAAGGAGAAGCGAGGGAGAGTGGAGAGGGAGAGCAAAGGTGCTAAGAAAGAGAAAAATATTATGGCTGAATAAAGCGTTCCGTCAGTTTCCTACTTTCGACAAGAAAACAAAGCGATAGAGAGAGTCCATGCAAAGTATCTAGGAATGAGCTAATCGAAGGTACGTTTTCGTCAATATTACGGGTGGAAAAGTAAGGCTTCGAGCAAAGATGTTGCGCCTTAGGGTTGAGTAATTGACATAGCCCTTCAGTGGATGAACTCCACGCATACAGTGAGAAGCTATTTATGCAATACCTGAGAATCGAGTATTTGGAATGAAAGATTCCATACTACCTTAATTAGGAATAGGAGAGCTACCACATATTGACCAAGGCTCAGCCTAGAAATAGCGCTAATTGATATCTTGAGTGGAGGAGGATAAGCGGACCAGCAAGAACTCCGAGATATCTAATAGGTAAGGCTGAGTCAACTCGTTAGCGTAGTAGGATTCTCTTTTTGACACGCTATGTTTCGTAAACTTTCGCAGATACCAGGATATGCCTACAGAGCATGAAAACAGAAACATAACCGTGGAAACGCGTCAAAAAGTGAACCTTATAGATTTTATTAGTGATGGCAAAATGGCCGGGGAAAAGTGCAAATGCGCATAATCTGCGATCTGCTTCTCTTCATTCGCTCTCGCTATTTCGCCTACTCGATGCACTATAGATACACTGCACTTTTCCCTGCCATTTTGCCAACGCTAAGTGGTATGAAGCAAAAGCTAGATCACCCTTTACAGGTCGATCATATGTACTTATCCTATCCATTATTAACGAAGCTGTTTTACTTTGAGAAATAAACCTCTTATCTCTTTCCCTTTCGTGATTTGACTTATTTTGATTCTCTTGGGATTCTTTTATAGTTTTTTTTGTTTTTTAGAAGTAAGAAAATCTGAAGCACATAACACTAAAGTAACTCACTTTTATGTATTCTTAGCGTATTCAAGTAGTATAGAACAAAAAGTTCCGTCAGTAAATGCATTCCATCTTTGTCCGCGCTCTCTTCATGCTGCTTCGCTCTCTCGCCAGAAGTAGGAATGAGACGACTGATGGAACATTTTCCTCAACCATGCTCCCCTCAAAACAAACATAGAAGACCTATTTCGTTTTCGCGCGCCATTTTCCCATGGCATCTCAAAATAAAGTCTTCTCCGATAGGGAACGGCTTAATCACCCATGCTTCGCCAAGCATAAACAGCTCAAAGCACGAAGCATAATGTTAGCGTACAAAAACGCAGACGCTTAAAAACTGATTAATGGATTGATTGCAAATGACATTTGAGTCTTTTCCTGGTTTCACGCCTTTACATGTAAAACAGTGAATAGCTAAGGAACATCGACACTGGCAAATATTTTTGGAAAAGGCGAGAAAGTCCTATCCAGAATGAAGGGAGGCTGACGAAGCGTTTACGGCCTACAGAGCCGCCCTTTCCGAGTAATTGGACTCGGCCAGCACTATCGAGGGAAATTTGCACATTTGAATTTCAAATTCCCGCCGAAATTCTGGACGAGAGCAAAAATGTGTGATGGCGGCGCGTGGACGCTTCGGCGAGGGTAATGAGAGCGCGAGAGAGTGCGGAGAGGTGAGAGAGCGCAGAGAAGCGAGAGGGCGCACGGGGCAGAAAATGGGAGAAGAGGGCATAGTCGAGAATATAACGGAAAGCTAATCCAGAGGTTTCAAAAAGGGTGCGGTCGAGGGAGGGAAGAGGGAAGAGAGAAGGAGAGGGGAGAGGAAAAAGCTAAAGATTCTGTACACGGCAGTTCCTATGGCAATCGAGCCGTATATATATATCGGGGCGGAGGCTAGAGTACGGCGAGAGAGCGTGCGCGAGTGAGAGACGCAGAGATAGTAGATATGTTGAGGCTTCATGCATGAAAGTGGACAGGATTCAGCGAGATTCCGCCTCGAGGTCTTACGGGACAAAGTAGAAAGTAAGACAAAATTATTACTACATTCTGGTATAAATTGGTGAGATGGCGAAAGTATGCCAGTTTTCATATCTCGCTAGGAAATTCATGGCTGGTATAGCTTCGCTCAGTGCATAAGACGGTTATGCTTCAGTCGTGAATATGGTTTCTTTCATGCTATATGTCGGTTTTCTAGGAAAAAAGGATAGTCAGCTGAGAACACATCCTATGCATCATTGTGATTTAGAAGGCGGAAAGGCGAAGGATAGAGACAAAGGCCTCTCTAGGGACTTGGCACATGAGACGCAGAGAAAGCTAGTGAGATATAGTAGAGAAAAAAAAGGAAGATATAATCGTTCCGGTTGTAGCGCTGATTACGGTGCCTTTCAAAGCGATGTAATCAACTTCTAGTGTGTATCATGAGAAAGTCTAGATGTTACTGATCTCAAAACCATGTCCATGTTTCTGATATCTTTTCTTTGCGTAAAATGGCACTGTTTCAAAGCGCGAAAAATTCGCTAAACACCCTAGCGGCGGAATCACGAATCATACGTTCCGTTTTCCTCCAATAATACTAGCCCGAGGGGGCATAACTGGAATAAAATAATACATGCCCTCGGGCAAGTATTATTTTATTCTAAGACTGGCTTTTACTATTATATTTAATATATTTAAGGTAAATAAGGCTGGGGGGTTTTAGCATGTCCTTAGGAGGAACATATCGTTCCTTAGTAGCTTCGTCTCTAAGGCTTTCGGGGGAACTTTCGGAGAAATGCATATTGTAAGGGGAAAAGAGGGGGGGCAGAATTGAGCCACTATGCATGGCTGAGGAGTTCTGCAAGCAATCGAGAAACATTCAATTCATTAAATCGCTCACTAATCAAGGTTGACGAAATGATGGTTGCCTAAAAACTCTCTTAATTTTTCGATTTCTTGGAAATGAAGTTAAAGGCCCCCTCCGACCACTTTTTGACCATATGCTTTTTCAACATCACTGGATTGCTCCTGTAATAGGACCAAATGAGTTGCACGTTACTAGTGTACAAGGTTCTAGTAAACAGCTGATGGACCCTCTCTATCGATGTGTTATTCATTCAAGTCGCTCACTAACACCCGAGCCTCCAAGATAAAGTAGATATCCCCTAGTCCTTCCCATCCTACAAGAATACAATGAAGACAGGCGACGTCTTCTTATGTATTTCACTCTCAGTGTCCTGAGTTTCGACCAAAATGTAGAAAACATGAAACTTCGCCGTTGCTGAGAGAAAGCTGTGCAAAGATTTCTCCCGTTGTCTGCGTCTCTTCAATCCTCTCTTGTCTCTCACAATGAGTCAACCGCGCGTTAATTGGATGTACCTAGAAATGAATAAGATGGTCAGAGGGGACCTGTAAGGCGAGCTAACATAATAATACGAAAATGACCGGCAAACGAAGGCATCTTGAGTATTGTGGTATATCTATGTGAGGGGACAGGGAGAAAGAAGAGAGGGAAAGATACATGAGGAAAAAGTGGAACAAGGAAGAGTAGAATAAATAGCAGATATATGTGTTCGTCTACGTGCGAAACTGAAGGTGATAAAAAGGTGATAAACTGGGAAATGGATCACTGTTCACGTAGGTAATTGGCATAACATAAAAATGAAAAAAAATTTAAAAAAAAAGTGAAAATATATGAGAATCGTATTAAAAAGAGCTTTGCCGTTCCATGAAAGGGGAAGAAGCTATCTATGAAGAAGTAGAAGGAATACTATTTGATACTTGGAAAGCCGCGCATAACGAGTATTCATGCCAAGAAAAGAAGCGATGTGGCCAGTCTTTGGTTACGCTTATGTCTCTGATAACACTTACGGCAGCACAGCATTCCGCCCGACGAAGAATGTGTCTAATAGCGAATTGACCACCATCTTTGAATTTTCTCAAGAGTGGCTAAACCGATGCTCACCAAATTTTCAGAGGGGTTAGAATCCATAGTGAAGAACTGAAGTTTTCAAATTCAGAATTTTCTGTTCACTGGTTCACCCAGAGGATCGGATCCTATGCGCGGAAACCGCTATAAACTATTAGAACATTTGGAATGCTGTGGGTAGGTAAAATATGATTGAGGGGAAAGTGTTCCGTCAGTTGCTATCATTTCTATTGTCGACGATATAGAGTGCGAAGCGGTGCGAACAGAGTGCAGACTACATAGGATTGAGTTTAATGACGGAATGCTTTCTTCAATAATACTGTCGAAAAACATGGGAAACAGATCTTTTGGGAGGCCAGAAAGAAGACGTGCCTAAAAGGGACATGGAAGGATGTGGAGGGGAGGGGGGGACTGCCGAAATGGAGATGGATAGAGGGAGTCTCCTTGGGAAGAGCGAGAGCGAGAGAGAGAGTAGGAAATGCATTCACAAAGAACATATCGATGGCTCATGAGAGAGTGAAGAAGAGCGAGCATGCAAGAATTGAGAAATATACCGCTTACCTTTTTCGAGCGCCCTTATCGTGATTTGACTGTTTCGTGATTCCCTTGGAATATGATCCCAGAAACGTGTTCCATAGACTCTTATATCATCTTTGAAACGTATTCTGCGCGAAGTACTATAGAACAAAAAGTTGCGCCAGTAAACGTTATTCCTACCTTGCCTGGGCTCTCTTTATACTGCATCGCTCTCTCGCCATAAATTAGGAATGGAAAAAAACACTTTCCTCAAACATAGTATATCCGGGTGAAACGTATTCGAAGCAAGTTGCCGCGGATTGAGGGCAAAGGCCACAGCTGTCTCGCACGCAATTTCTCACGTGAACGGGGCCGCGCAAAATGCGGACTTTTCAGACCGCCATTTTCTTCCTTTTGCGTATTTTAGGCGTAGGTATGTGGGAACTTGAAGGATTCTCTCCCTTGGACCTCAATCCAAAGTAAATCGTGACAAAGGTGACAAATTGGAAACTGGAGCTTGGAACTGGACCCTATCGCAACAAGCTCGACGGGTCTCATCTTTGTTTCGAGAATTGCAGCTACGCAAAAATGATGAAATTCAGTGGAAAAAGTCAGTACGTTGGAGGTAATTGTGCTTTAGTCAGTAGACAGTTCATCACTGCTATTCACTCGTGAGATACGGATAGATAGTACTCTAGGAGATTACCCTTGCTCTCTGGTCGTCTAGACATAAAACGGCCGCTTTTGATGCGGAGACGTGACCTCTACTCCCAGATGAAGGCAGCACATTTGAGATAAAGCTGGGAAGAGGAAATGCTCCTCTCGAGGGAAAGCAGCGGGAAAGCGACTAGCTTTTGTTTTTCTTGGAAAATTAAGATCCATACACCTAGCGAAAAATGAGAGTTCGCAACAGATTTGCGCCAGTTCAGACACCAAAGCACAAGGCGCATATAGCGAATCACGGATAAATAGGCGAGAGACCAGAGAATGCAGGGGAGTCAGTCAGAGGCGCGTTTGCAGTTACTGAGAACAGCTTGCACCTGTGAGATATATAAATATTCAGGGGGGGGGGATTAGGCACAGTGTTCTGACAACAGTCAAAATGTTAAGCGAACGAGATGCCGAAAAATAATCCTGATTTCGGTAGGAACTCTCGCACGGAAAACACCGTATCCTAAGCATTTTGACTCGTTCGCTTAACATTTAGAACACTGTGTAGGCGTATAGTACGAAAAGGCGAATACATTTGCATGCACTCCATCCATCGTTCTCTTGATTTTCTTTTTTGAGCGAGGTTTCACATTCGTTTTACGCCCTCTCGTTCGGTAGTCAGGAATACATAAAGCGCGCGACTAACGTAATATGATTACTTGATTTTTCCCCTATGCTAACGAAAATTCCCCAGTCTCCGGGTAATTCTAGGGAATTTTGCAGAGACGCTCTATGGTGTTGTCCGAAATAGCGCCTCGGGGTTCGTTCACAAGTCACGGAGAGACAATGGACGTGGAAGTGGCGTTGGAATACGTTTGAGAGCTGGGAACTAAGAACAATAGGGGAGGAGTGCGGAGATTTTGAATGCCCTTAGAACTAATAATGCTCTTGGTTCCACTGTTCAAAATATGACTGTGAATCTTTGAATCCAGTGAGCAAAAGTTGAGTTTGAGCTAACATGCAAAGGCAAGGGTAACAAGCAAAGTAAGCGAGCCAAAGCGCTGAATTTCTAGAAGAAGCAGGATATTTGGTGGCCAATATCAATTCGCACCGGGCAAGCGTGAATCACGGCCGGCATGCCCTAAGCCGGGAATTACTCCGAAGCCCGGCCGGGAATCAGCAGAGCCCTTATCACGGAACCTGATCTCCGGCTGTCAACAAGCGCGCTAATGAGGCGGCTATGTGCGTAGATTGCCGGAGGCGACAATTGCGAGAAGCTTTGAAATACGTGAGAAATGAAAGTGAAATGAAACTGCGAAAACATAAATAGCACGGACATAACATAACTGTCATACCAGAGTTGGTTTTGAGAAGCTATGCTTTAACGTACATTATGAAAGTGTACTAACTAAATAAATACATTGTCTCTCTCATGAAGTCCAACTTTGCGATACTATATATAGGCGTAGATCCTAATTGTGAGCCTTGCGACTATTATTAGCTTGTGCAGGGATCTGCTAATAGAATTTGACAGAAGGAAGAGAATGCGAATTAGCGAAAAGTGCGTGCGTATTTGCTAAGGAATGAGTAAGGCGGTAGTGAATAACTGGACGAAAGAAGGTCGGAAAAAGGCCATTACGGGGGGATTATGAAGACAACGAACAGGGCTCTTGTAATTTAGTTCTCCCAAAATATACGAAAGAAAAGAGAAGTTGGAAAAGGATATTTGAAAAAACCGCGCATTTCCGTAATATAATCTAACCGCTAAAGATGCTAGCTATACCCAGTTCGCTTTTTCCAAGCGCATATTTGATGGAGTTCTGTATCTTCTTACTTCTCTTTCCGTCTCTCTCTCCCTCGCTCCCTTCTAGTTGCCAAGCTTCAGTCATCAGAAATGTTCAGGGGGGAGGGCGCCACGAGACCTTTCATCTATGCAGGGACGAAAAAGGAATTGCGACTGCTGGGAAGTGAATTACGGGGCCGAGTTAATAGAAGAGGTAATGGAGGAATTGAGGAGATGAAGGGGATGAAGGGATGAATATTGCCTTCTACTTTTAAAGAAAATTAACTGCTAATTTCTCATTGTGGAATATAGCTTCCAGAAGGCGAGGGGGTAAAGGAATAACTGTCTACTATTCTATAATTTTTTTTTACATTTTCAATAAGCCTACAAACATACTCCATAAGCGAGGTAAATAGGCCAGAGACAACACGATAGTTACTAAAAGGGTGTAGGAAGAGAGTGCGAAGTGTGAACTGGAGAGAACGTGGCGCGATTCAATAGGGGATCAGTAGGGGGGAACGAGAGAAGAGAAGGGGGTGGGGGAAGTTGGTTGAGGGTCGAGGGAATTCACGGGAAAATAGGTTGGCATAGGGGAATATTTCTCAAACTTATAGGTGCGGAAATTTTCATACTGAAAGAAATAGGACGCAGAACAGGCTAAGATGCCTTGAAGACAATGTCGTCTAGCGACACAACGTTCTAGACCTTTGGATAGCGAAAATCACAAGGATGTTATCTTTTCCGAGTTACATGAAGCTCTAGGTGGTTGATAGAAGTTAGATTTAGTGCCTATCACCATCCCCTTCCCCTCTACTTCATGGCAATTTATTCGTGGTGCGCGGCACACCGATATACCGCATTAGGAAATGACAGCACGATTTTTCGCTTTCCAAAGGTTTTGCAGTAGGGCAGAATGCCGTGGCGACATATGGTTACACAAAGTTATAGTAACCAAAACCACCCTGATTTCGGTAGGGAACATCTGCACAGGCAATCAACAAATTCATGCCCTTTTAGTGGTTATGCTTTTTTTCTATGTGTACTCCGCTTTCTGGCCTTTTGTTACCGCATAATCGACGCGACCCCGAAATAGACGGGACAGACCAGCTAAGCCCGTGATTCACCCCTCTTTACTGTCTCTTTGCCTCTCTTTCTCTCAAACGTGCCTAGATCACTCGTCGATCACCCTCTTTCCACCTATAGATTGTTTGACTGTTCGCGGTCGTTGGACAGGGCGTGACGCGTACTGACGCGTTCAAGGGGGGATTAAGGGGGGGGGGACTAGACAGACAGAATAACGTACAGAAAAAGAGAAGAGGTTACGGTAATCAGGGAACATCACTTCTGCGAAATTCAACAGGAAATTATCTATAGAAATTAGCTCGCAGTTTGAGACTTTGCAGCTAACTATAAAGTGATGTGGCTTCTAAATATGTTGCGAAGTTTTAGGGACCATTCCGGTAGTGCAGCGTTGCGACATGGCAGCTTCTGGGCCTCTGGACTTTTCAATATAACATTCGAATCGGATACCGTATCCCATCTACTCTTTACGAGATACACCGCAGATATTACATTAAACTAAACCTTGCCAGTCGGTAGATCATTCCGAATATCAAGCGAGAGAATGTGCAAAAGTGAGAGAATTAGACTCATTTTGGAACCAAAGAAACTGATGGACCGGTTTATTCCACTATGCTATCCTTTATCTGGCTACCGTATACCTTGAGCTGCGGCTTCCGCGTGGGACTCGGCGGCGGGCGCGGCGAGGGCGACCGCGAGCGGGCGGACGACGGTCTGCCAAGATATCGATTTTATTTTCTTTTTCTTTTTAGATATTATTTTATTCTATGAAAAAACTAAATTTTGCGATTGTTTCTGTTCAGATTAGAGCAAGCTCTCATCTGAACAGAAGCTAAATTATGCTTAAAAGACGCGTTGTTTCATTGAGCTGTGGTTGAGGAAAATGTTCCGTCAGTCGTTTCATTCCTACTTTCGACGAAGGAACGAAACGGATTGAAGAGAATCCAGGCAAAGTAGGAATAAGTGTATTGACTTAACTATTTCGTCAATAATATCCTGATAGTGTGTAGTTGTGCCTGATAATGCCAAAAGTGCCATTCCACCCAAGGATAAGTGCCATTGAGCGGGCAAGAAATCTTGCGTAGCCAGAGCACTTATTCCTATGCTGGCTCGACTTTGGATAGCTACAGTGCAATAACGGTTTGAATTCCCGCGCTTTTCGAATTTGAAAATAGAGGGAAAGCTTACCGTGGGGATATGGACGGACTGGAGGGCGTGGGGCTAACACGGCCATTGGCGGTCAGCAGACCCGCTGAAGAGCCGGGGATTACGGTAGGATTACTGTAGCCATTGAAAAGTCGGAAGGAAAGAAGATATAAATAATCTGTTTCAAATAATGTTTTAGCTTTTTTTCTCTAGAAATTAGCAATCGTCGCCCTTACACAACGTCGGTATGCTGATCGAGGCCGTCGTGGGAGAGTTGGGCTTCGGTGCGATGGCTACTGTAAAAGGAACAGGGTACGGTAGGCACACCATCGGAGCTATCGCGAACTGAGCCGGTGACGCGGAAAACACGAGCAAAACAGACAGGAAGGGGGGTCATCGAGAGAATGACGTAACTGGATAGAACGATTAGCGCCTGGTCTTTGCTGTGCATTGTGTTGGGGAGTCAAGGATGAGCGGAGATGGGAAAGCGAGAGTGAATATATATTTAGTTGAGATACACATTTCCGTTATTTGCTATAAAGTAAGTTAAATCTACCTAAGGAGAGGCATCACTCGGGGCGGAGGCTCCTCAGTAGAGACGCCGAGTGAGGCTAAGGCATAGAGGAGGATAGGGAAAGCTTAGTCTATTTCAAGCTAAACCTACTGCCTAGATCCCACAAATAAACAAGTACCTGATTTCCTCCATCGAATATAATCGAAAAACGAAGAATATAATCGAGAATGAAGAATACAGAAGGTAGAAAAGACGGTGTCGGTGATAGAGGGAAGAGAAGATGTGATGAAGAAAGAATAAGCGAGGCACGAATGAGGGAATTGGTTGGGAATAAGGTGAAAGGTGCATCATTCTAATAAGAACCTATATCTGCAGAGACTAATCCGTATTTGTGAGAAATAGAAGGATTACGACTAAAAGTCTTAAGAATTTTTCCTAATATAAGATAACAGCAGTTCGTCAAAAATTGCTGATGTATTTGTCTGATTCGGCCAATGAAATGCTGCGTGGACGAACAGTTACGATACATTCTAAGTAGTTCATCGTGTGTAAGGTTGTTAGGCCTATCCTTAGAGGTATATTGGATGTGAAGTGATAGTAGAGATGTGCAGACCGGTCAGTACAATGACCATGCTTCATGCATCATTCTTAACCGCGACGCGTCTCGTCGCCAACAGTAATGAAACATATCAGACCAGTGTGCACAACTCTTATATATAGCTGGATCGGGGGCATGATTGGCCGTAGTAAGTAGAAAAGCGAAATTGCAAAAGTATTATGCAAGGTAGAGCCAGACACAGATACACAGAAAACGGGGAAAAATCAGTGATTTGCTAGTAAGAGGTAGATGGGTTATGGTAGAAAAATAGTGTGAACGCCACAGCATTCCGCCCGGGGAAGAATGTGTCTAATAGCGAATGACCACTATTTTTGAATTTTCTCAAGAATGAGTGAACCAATTTGCACCAAATTTTCGGTGCTTGTTGAGTTCATAGAGGTGAACTTAAGTTTGTAAATTCATAAATATTCGATGATTGGTTCACCTATAGGATCGGATCCTATGCGCGAAAACCGCCATTCGCTATTATAACGCTTGGAATGCTGTGACGCATGAGAGCATAAGATAGCTTTATGAATCATGCATGAGTAGGTAAATAATGAGTGCAATTCTGGTAACTATAATATGTAATCATTCAGAACAGGAGAACAGCAATCCAAGGAGATACGGCCCAGGAGAAGGTGAATGGGAGGCATGGTTGGGGAAAATATTCTGTCAGTGCTCTCATTCCTACTTTCAACGAGAGAGTGGAGAGGTATGAAGAGACTCCAGACGAAGTAGGAATGAGTTTACTGACGGAACATTTTCCTCAACTGTATCCCACTTTTAGAAGGCAAGAGCGTTGAGGGAAGCGTTTTGGGACGACAGAATAATGGAGAGAACAGGACTCATTCCGAGGGCAACTCTCGCTGATTGGTTGGGGTCGCTCCCCTTTGGGTACTTTAGGGACCGAAGACTAGGAGGAAAACAGGCCTGCAAAATATACGGGAAAATACGGGCAAAGACTACAATTATGCGCTGTGAAAAGAGGTACAAAGAGCTTTTCTTAGGATTGAGCATTTCAGATATTATCCACGAAAGAGTAGATTCATTCCCACTTCGCCTGGAGTCTCGTCTCACCGCTTCGCCCTCTCATTGAAAATAGGAACAAGGCAGACTGACGGAACGCTTTCCTCAACCATATCCGTAGGGCGAATGTTAAAACCGGAAAATGGAGACGTTGGGGCTATAATGCGATGCGGATACGGTGTGAGGCGAGTGGAGTGTTTTTTGGGGGGAATCCGTGGATTGAGTGGAGGACTGAGAGATGAGAAATAGGCGAGTCTTGTAATATTCAACGTTCCCTTTCTGAGTTTTCTAGAAGTTTCGCTTGAAACTTCTATAAATACCTGCCTATAATGAACTCTAAAAATAATCGGTGAAAATAGCAGAAAGACAACCCAAGCCATTTTTGATTTTGTTGTGCGCGTACTGAATTCAATAATGAATATGTTAATTGTTTCCAAAGATGCTAAATACACAAAAAAACGGGAACGCTAGGTTTTCGGAAACGAAGAAGGCGAGCAAAACCATTAGTCAAGGCAGCGACGCACCACAATCTCTCGCCGTCTGCCTTCGCGTTTCCATTGTCGCTCTAGCGAATTCCTCCTCTTTTTTCCCGCCTCAGAGTAGTCAGCATATCGCTTGTATTATTTCTCTTCCTCTCAGTCCCTCCTCTTGGTAACCATGACAAACGCGTGAACCGAGCCCCTAGGCTGTTTACTGATTACCTACAGAAGATGAATGCGAAGATGAGACCAGAAGACTCCTGTCAGAATGTGCACGGAGTCGGAAGATCGAGCACATTCCATAGGCTGGCTAACAATAAGGCTTACTGGAGAGAAAAACTACGAAGACATCTACAACACACAGGATGCAATACTATGACATCTACAGGATATAACAAAAAACTTGCTGCAAGATCATTTTCATAAAGACAGTGGAATGAATCTTGAAAAGGGCGCTTCAAAAATTTCAAAAGCTTGAAAGCTTCAAAAAAGCCGTTCAAAAACGATACATAAAACGTAATGCTGAAAACTTGGTCCGTTTCCCGTTTCCTAGTAAGTTTCAGAGTTGTAGCTATTAATAGTCTTTTAGAAATGTTGGAATAAGCGTTGACATGCATTAAGGTTCTCATTTTGACGCTTTTCTAGAATACGCTTCAGTGTGAATGCTCTGTAGGAATATCCCGGTATTTGTAGAGGTCTGAGACATAACCGAGAAAAAGCGTCAAGTAGAGAACCCTAGCATGCATAATATTATGCCCACATTCCCTTGTGAGGGCGTAACAAAGGATTGGCTAAAGGTAGCTGCTGCGCTCTACCAAGAATATTATTGTGAGTATTTATGCATTTGTGCAATGCTCTCCCACAGGGACCTATTAGAGGTGTCTACGAGTAAGAATAGGATCAAGCTGAAGTAAGCAAGTCAAATATCGAGTCTGGACAGCCTTTACACTATTTGATTGAGATAGGTATAGCTGAGGAAAATGTTCCGTCAGTAGGAATGAGCTTACTCATGGAATGGTTTGCAATATTAGCACAGTGCGGTGATTTCTGGGGCCTGCTAAGGGAGGTAGAATGAACCGAACTCACGGAAGCAGATGCGTTTTTCGTAGAATTGTGAAACGCACGTTTACTTACTTTACGCGCAAATGGCCTAGAAATAGAGTACAGCAATTATGGATCTTAAAACATCTAAAGCCTCAATTTAAAGGCCCCCCCCGACCACTTTCTAACATATGCATTTTCTTACATCATTGGATAGCTCTCAGTGTCCTGAGTTTCGACCAAATGTAGAAAACATGAAACTTATATGTTGCTTAGAAAAAGTTGTGCAAAGATTTCTCTCGTTGTCTGCGTCTCTTTGTTCCTCTTTTGTCTCTCACAATCAATCAACCTCAAGTTAATTGGCTGTACCTAGAAATGAATGAGATGGTTAGAGGAGCCCTTTAAAATGATTTTTAAGCAACATTTTCGTGGACCCGCAATGTTTGCACAAAGAAACTGAAAGTGCGTTAACCTTTATCGCAATGCTACCTAGGCTCTACGCTTGGCCTTTGCGAGTAATTTCGTTGAATTAGAGAGGCGAAATTAGAGCCGCGGGCAAACATACGAGCGTTTATGAACTCTTGGCGATGGCCTAGAAATAGAGTACAGAGTGGTCGAGAATCAATGCAGCAATAAACTTCATAGTAGAGATGTGCAAATTATGCCTCAATGCATAAAAAAGTATGCCTCATTGCTTTTGGCGACTAGACGCGTCGCGGTTATGGATGAAGGGTGAAGCATAGGCATCAAAAGGACTCTCATGAATATTAGAGATAGGAATTGGTAAATAGGTATTGAACATGAGAGGGTTCCAAAGTCTAGCTTATTCTAGGCCTTCCGGGAAAGTTGCGATTGGTCTGCAACATGCGTAATGCGCATCAAGGTGATGGCATAGATGCATCAAGGTTTTCCCGGAGTGATTAGCGTATGAAATAGAGCCGTCGAATCGAGTCTTTTTCGTGGTTATGTTTCATGTATAACATAAAGCCATCAATGTCTTGCTTATACTGAACTAGATGAAAGATAGCCATAAAAAGGACCTAAAAAGGTATGAAAATAGGAAAGAGCCGAAAGAAGCGATGAGTTGGCACGCAGAGGCTATTGTGTAGCTGGAAAAGGGGTAACAGAGGTGATACAAAAGTGATGAGATGTCAGCGAACAAAGAGAAGACATGGTGTCATTTCCGGGAAGTTTGTCGATGAGTTAGCTAAATGAACCTTGTGATTTGAGAAAACGTAAACTTTTATAAGGGAAAAGTGCAAGTTTGCGACTACAGACTTGTAAGTAGAAAAAAAGTGTCAAAGCAATCGCAGCTAGGTTATGTATTGGAAGGGAAATGCAGAACATCGAAATACAGAATATATAGATATAGAAAAGTATATATAAAAAGGAAATACAGAATATATAAAAAGAAATACAGAAACTGCGAATATCGATGTGCGGGATAAAGTATCCTTATGGATGAGGAGCGATGGAGAGGAAGGAGAGAAAAGAGGAAAGAACAAAACGAGTGGACGGGATATTTCATGAATGCTCAAGGAGAAGAAGAGGGGAGAAGGGGGGATATGGAAAGAGAGGGGGAGAGGGGAGAGATGAATAGAGGAAACGGAGGAGTGAAGGGGTAGAGGGCTGATAATATGCTGGGCTGTCGAGAGCTCTCCCTTTTCATGAGAATCTATTATATGTAAGACATAACCTTGTATAAGTTATAAGAACATGGAAGATGTAGCAGAAAATAGTTCCAATATTTTAGCTTATTAGGGATTTCCTTGATTTCTCACCTTTTCCCTTGATTAGTTAGGCGCTAGGCAGAGTGGAATGTGTAAGGATAGTCGACACGTTTTTTGACAGATAAAATTATTATTACTAGAATTTGCAACTATGCAAAGCTACTTTGATGACTATCGTTTTAAAATATCTACGGTGTGACAGTTTGTGCTGATAACGGACGTAGCCATGAAGAATACCCTGGTGGAATGCTCTTTGAGTTGATGGATAAGGAACCAGCTTACGATTTACCTCTCATAGGTAACCTCAGAACAGAACCGCAGAACAAAGTAGCGCAACACCTGAATTCTGCCGCGCGTCCAATCTCACTCATTAACTGCGAATTAATGGTGACCTCCTCGATATAACCTCTCGTTTCTACACACTCTCTCGTCGGAGGTCACCATTAATTGCGACTTAATCTCGACAGATTAGACGCGGGGCCGATAGGGAAAACGCTGCTTGAGGCTAGGGGCAGGCGCTGGCAAAGTCTTGCTGATTACACGTTAGTTGGGAAGAGAGATGGAGGAGAGAGACATAGAGAGAACGAGCACACTGTAGTAACCAAAATGCGATGTCTGTGCGCAAACTGGAGTGAATTGCAAGACCCGCAATTTGATAGTTTATGATGACAAATCGGTGGCAGGTTGGTCTGTAATATGGTTGAGGAAAATGTTCCGTCAGTCGTATCATTTCCGACGAGAGAGGGAAGCGGTATGAAGAGAGTCCAGGCAAGGTAGGTGTCACAGCATTCCGCCCGGTGAAGAATGTGTCTAATAGCGAAATGGCCACACTTTTTGAATTTTCTCAAGAATGACTCAGCCAATCGACATAAAATTTTCGGAGCTGTTCAAATTAAGTTTTTTTTTAAATTCAAGAACTTCGGTTCACTGGTTCGCATACAGGATCGGATCCTATGCGCGAAAGCCGCTATTCGCAATTATGACGCTTGGAATGCTGTGGAATGAATGTACTGTCGGAATTGTTTCATCAATAATAGTTTCTAATATACTGCAGAGGGGGAGACTTTCTACAGCATACTGTGCTAAATTAGCCAAAGATTGTGCTACGGCAATAAGAGACATGTTGACTCGCTTATAACTACCAGCCTGGACTTTAATCACATTCTTGCGGGTTGCGGAGGTTATCCAATCTAGAATGGGTTTGTTGACTTGAGCCCGGCGAACAGGCGAGCTAAATATATTTCTAACAAGGTACTACCGGTAAGCATTGTTTGCGATATGCTTTACTAATTGTTATTTACGTTTTGGCATAATCGTTGACTTTATAAAAGCGGGACAGATACTAAAATGCATGGAAAGCTAAGCTTCCGGCGGGGGGGATCTTAGCATTTGATGGAAGATCTAGGCTCAGTCAAGCATTAGGGGAAGGGAAGATGCGTGAAAGCATGAGGAAGACTCGCGGTTGACTAATATCTTTACTTCAGACAATGTTGCCTGATAAAATAGAAGAATATGGAAATATTCGTTTTATCAAGTATGCATACGTACGCGTCAATACAGATTCACTCCTCAATTTTTTTTGTCGACGTGAACGTTGGCCTAATTAGCACAGCATATATTACTACTGGAGGAAAACGAACGTTGGGAAATCATTGCACCGTACATAGCTAAATACAGTGAAACTCTCTTGGCAAAAAGCCAGCTTAGGCTAATGGCCGGTCGGCTCCGGTTGAAGTTTTACGGTCGCGAGCGCGGAAAGAACTGTGCAGCTCTCTCGACGTTTCTCTTCCTCCAATAATAAAGATATCTGGTTGACAAAAGTGACGCTCTCTTCATACCGCGCTTGGCTCTCTCTGGTTGGGAACGGACATGAAGACAACACAACGGAACATTTTCGTCAACCATTTTTTCAACCTCCAAAATCGGGGGGGAAATAATTTTAGGATAGCAATTCCGAGACAACCTTTTACTAATACGCCATCCCCGTCTGGCTCACAAAGGCGCTTATCGATAATCACACGATATATCCAGCGGAGCAGAAAACCACCCTCCGCAGGCGGAACCTTTCCTCGAGGAAAAGAACGGGCCATCCATCTCTTTCCGATGTTCCCGCCGACATATTCAAAATCGTGCCACGGGCAAGACTTCGACAACCCTTCTCTAACGACAGTAGACTGCACTTTGGATCGCTAAGCATTGAAGATTTGTGTAGAATAGAAGGCGATGATTTCTTGCATAGTGGATTAAAGGAGCCGGACCACGAGTTTCTGGCCATATTGGCTCTTTACATCATTCAGTAGATCTAATCATCCCGAACGGGTATTCCAAATCTTGTGCGATTTCATCCACTCTCCGCGGAGTTCTGAAGGTGCAAAAAAGAGCGAGCTTTTCACAAACTCGCATATATTCGCTGACTGAGATGAGATACAGCTCTGATTCATTGGCAAAACGACTTTTCACATCGTTCCGATCATTTTAAGAAAACGAACGACCAGAAAAATGAGCGGTAAGGCCTAAATTGCAGTATCAGGGTAGGGCGCGAATTCAAATGCTACCGTACTCGTGGGCCGGCTCCTTTAAGAAGATCCGTCGGGAAATCATTCCGAATACAAGGCGAGAGAGTGTGCAAAGGTGAGTGAATTAGACTCATTTTGGAGCGGAATAAACTGACGGACTATAACAAAGGAAGAGCAGACGTGAAGCATCAGTTTCTGATGGAAATTGAAATGCCGCAGGCTCTAGACAATGGGTGAAATACACCAGCTTTACCTCTTATGGGGGGAATTTTACACTAATTGGCTGGGGTTAATTTGAAGTTGCACAAGTTAGTTGGGGCAAACGTGTATTTGAACTTACCCCGCGAGGCCGTGATTTGCCGCTGTGATTTGGCTCAGTATATATTGGTTAGCATAGATACCTATGTCCAGGCATAGATCTAGACGAAATATATAAGCAGGAAATCAAAAAGTAGGCTCACTGCTCCAGGGACGCTTTTCTCGGAAGAATGGATGCGGATCGAAAAAGGACAGGGGGGGGGGGTGAAGGGAGAAGAGTGAAGACGAGAAAGAGAAGGACGCGAATAAACGGAATAAACGGGAAACGACCACAGAAGTGCCCCTGGACGCGAGCGTTTGACGAAAATTGCCTCTGCTGATTTTTTTGAGGTACCCCTAATATTATTTAGAAATTTTATATAATTTTTTTTTAAATGTAAATTAACTAAGATGAACAGATATGCCGAGAAACGAGGAGAGGCACGAGACATGTGAGGAGAAAGTGGAGTATATGGAGTGACATGGGATACATGCGGAGGGCGAACGAAAACTGCGGCAAGACTTCTTGTTTACATTGTACGGGGCAGAATTACATACTATGGCCAGAACTCGCGAGAATCTTTTGAAAATTTCATAAAAATTATGAACAACTTTGCTTTTAATGTGTCAAAGCAGTGGCAAAAAGCGCGCCTTTTTGACTTGCCCTAGGGTGTTATTGACAAGCCGGTAAACTGATTTCAACGCAAACGTGGATGGAAGGACGGAGCGTTGTCTCCAACGACAATCGTATGGTTGATACTCAGCCACGACGGATCGTTCCCGGAAACTATGCATGATATGCGTCAGTCAGACTGCACGAGGCGGGCCGGAAATTAGGCGGAGATTGACGATGAGCAGTTACAGGAGGCAATGATGGGGGGGGGGAGTGGCAAAGGTTGTGATTATTGTTACGGAAAGGCAAATTACAGAAAGTCATTGAAAATCAAGCTTGAGTTTCCATGATTTTTTTGGCATAAATCACGCGAAAGTCAAGAAAATGATCATCTTCTAAGCGACGTTGCTAGAGCAAGATAGGGAAAGCCCCTAATTACTCTATCTAGTGCATGCTTCTGGTACATTAGGAAAAAGCTCAGTTGGAAGGTTGCAAATTCTCTGTTGTCAAACAATGGAAAAAGAGGAGATGCAAATAAGATGGTTGCTAATCTCGGGTATATTCCATTGTGGAATCTTAGAGAACGACTCTCAATTAGAGGAAGCAGGGGAGGGCGAGAATCTGCTTAGGGGGATAGAAGGCACAATAACAAGAACATACATGCTTCAAAGAGGAAGCGGACGAGGGGGAGGAAGAATAGGAGGGAGAGAAGGGGGTGAGAGAGAGAGAAAGGGTAAAAAGAAGAGATGATCGATACTAAGCAAGGGCTACCACCACTGCTAGGTCTCGCTTTGGGGGGGGAGGAGGGAAGGAGAGGGTTTGAGGAGAGAACAACAGGAGTTTGGACGAGAACGGGCTGAGGAGAGAACAACAGGAGTTTGGACGAGAACGGCTGTGAAGAGAGCTGTCGAATCGCGTTTATTTCATTTATTTAGATGTATATTTTTGCGTTTACAGAGAAGCACGAGGTAAGGTAAAAGAAGGTAGAGGGATTTTATCATGTATTCCATAAATAAATCTAGCAATATCTGCTTACCGCGAACCTTGTGAAACACAACAAAGACAAAATTTCGATGGCGCTGGTAGTAGAAAATGAGCAATAAAATCTTTTAGTCACGTTTCTTTCTAGTTATAACAAATTGACGAAAATCAGCTGACTGAGTTGCGCATCCTAGAAATTTCTAGTATCGCTTGCAAAATCCTTTTAGATAGGGTACCTTAATTAGAGCATTCCATTCGGGTCTTTTTGATGAATACGTTTTGTACATCATTCATAACCACGACGCATCTCGTCACCAAAAGCAGCGAAACATATTGGTCAAAAAGACCCGAACGCGATGGTCTAACCTTAATCCGTTGCATAGGACTTTTCAACGTTTAGGATTGTTTTAAAATTCAAAAGGGTGCGTGCTACTAATAAAAAAATCCCAAAGAAAAAACTGAACCTTTGAAGAAACGCGCATGAATCGGTGATTGCGCTAGAAATAAATGACATTTATAAATGTTTCTTTGGATAGAGCTGGGAAAAGGAAAGGGGAAATTATATTTTCTTGTTTTTTTTTCTTTTTCGATTCTCATGCTCTTCTCTAGCCGTAGTTTATTCAGTAAAAGAGATATTCACAAATTCCTGTGCCTGAGCAAGACAATTTATGAAAACAAATGAAGTCATAATTAGAAAGAACATTGGTGAAATATACGTGCTTGCTTAAAATATTCTTTCGAATTAAACGAGAAGAAGAAAGCTTATATAACTAATTTGCTTGAATTAAGTAAATATCTATAAAAATGGGGAATAAGGAAAATAACATACCTTCTAAAATCTTAGAGAATTGCCAAAGGCAAATGAGCCTGGAGCTCAAAAAATTAGATATTGTGCAGTTGACAATTTCCTCTTCTTTTTAACTTTCGACATTTGGAGGTTCTGATGAAATTGAAAATTTACAAAAGTCGGTAAACCCATTCCTACTTTCCCTGGACTCTCTTCACACGGCTTCACTCTCTGGTCGTAATTAGGAATGATGGCAACTACCGTTCATACGGGGACAGATTCGGTAAATTCGGTATATTCAAAATAAGGCCGTAATTCGATTATAAATGGTCTAAAAAAGTAGAGATTTCTAGAGTGAACAGCTTGAAAAATGTCCATATCTTTAGCCTAGTATCAGCGTATAGATTCCTATCCTTCACGCTTTTCATGTAGGCTCTAGATATACTTTTCTACGCTGGAATTTTCGAAAGTTTTCTATTTATTTCACCACACCATGGAACTTTCTAGAAGGTTCTCTTCCTTACTCATAACCATTACATCGCAATACCTCGAAGATACATTTTGCAACGTTCTAAAATCCATTCCTGAATTAGAAGCTTCCTTTCCCTAGATTCTTCACCACAAACTCCCCCCCCCCCCTCCCCCACTTCCTTACTTACGTTACTCTTTATCATTATCGAACATTTAGTTTCTGTTTCCCTAATTTAGTTTGCAGCCAAAAGTTGAGCATCTACACTGTGCGAAATTACAGCGTATGCAGCATAGCTGGTGGAATTCAAAATTTGCCGCAGCTAGTCAGTGTAAATTTTACCTCATAAGTCGTAAGCTGGGGTAATAATGCCTAAATGAAAAGTTTTGTTCCCCTTTAGCTTTGCTCTAAAATGTTTCTTTCGGCCGCTATTTTCACCCAATTTCGATATGACGCAGAGGGATTCAATGAAATTTTATTGCATATTCGAATTCCTCATGGTATTTTGCCCCTAGAAAAGTTGTTCCCATCTGGTTTTGCGCCGATCTGCACAGGCCAAGGTCTGGCGCTGGCGTCCCTCCGCCAACCAATTCAACTGTGCCTGAGTCTATGCGACCGATTGTCAGCATCAACTCAAAATGG
Source organism: Micoletzkya japonica (assembly GCA_900490955.1). NCBI lineage: Eukaryota > Metazoa > Nematoda > Chromadorea > Rhabditida > Diplogasteridae > Micoletzkya > Micoletzkya japonica. Next base: position 200,910 of record LS923005.1, read on the forward strand.
CTCTTGTAGAGAATTTTCTCAGCTTTCCAACAGCTTATTTCGTCTAGAACAATTTCACAAAGGCGATTTCGCAAACTGTGATTTTTCTCCGAACAATTTTTTTCCTTGTTCCTTTCGGCCGCCGTTTTAACTACATTTCGGTTGATGCAGAGCGTTTCAATGAAATTTTATTGCAGATTCGGATTCCTCATGATATTTTACCCCTAGAAAAGTTGTTTCGATCTGGTTTGGCGGGATGCGCCGATCTGCACAAGCTTAGGCATGGGACCGATTTAATAGCACACGGCTCCCCAGCGCAAACCATTTCAGCTGTGCTTGAGCCTATGCTACCAATTGCCAGCATCAACTCAAAGTGTTTTTTGTAAAGAATCTTCTTACAGTTAGCCATCCGAAATTTTTTTCTAGCAACGAGAGCAACGAGCAACGCTATTCTAATGTATACAAATAAAAAAAAACAAATGCTCAGCATTATAAACCAAGCCAAGCCTTATTAACGAAGCTTTCTTATTTTGTTACATTAGAACGTTGCTGATTAATAAAAAAATGTCACCTGAAAGCTCTAAGGTTCTCAATCGAAATAATTGTGTATGAAAAGCGCAATCACACAAGCACAACTACAATAGAAATTGTCACAGTTTCCCCTTCAAAAAGTGTTAGATTTGGTTTACATAGATCGGCGCATCCCGCCAATCCAAATGCAAGAACCTTTTCTAGGAGTAAAATATAGTAGAGAATTCAAATCTGTATTGAAATTATATTGAATTCGACTGCATCATGCTGAAATCGAGTATAAGCGGTGATGAAAACAGCATTGATTGTCGTAATTTAAAATTTTGCATTTGTAAATTATTTGTAAATGAAAAAAAATCGAATGGCTGACTGTAAGAAGATTCTTTACAAAACACACTTTGAGTTGATGCTGGCAATTGGTATAGCGGATTAAAAAAATCCGTCGAAAAATCATTCCGAATGTAAGGCTAGAGAGTGTGCAAAAGTGAGAGAATTAGACTCATTTTGGAACGAAAGAAACTGACGGATCGGTTTATTCCACTATAGCATAGGCTCAAGCACAGCTGAAATGGTTTGCGCCGGGGAGCCGTGTGCTATTAAATCGGTCCCAGACCTTGGCTTGTGCAGATCAGCGCATCCCGCTAAGCCACGTAGGAACAACTTTCCTCGGGCTAAAATATCATGAGGAATCCGAATCTGCAACTTTCATTGAATTTCCTTGCGTGATCGAAATTGGGCCATAATCGCTGACGAAAGGTAACAGCGAAAAAAATTGTTCTATTAAAAATCATAGTTTTCAAACGTGTCTTTGTGAAATTATCATAGACAATCTAAAGTATTAGAAAGCTAAAAAATTCTATACATGATAAATTTTGAGTTGATGCTGACAATCGGTCGCATAGACTCAGGCACAGTTGAAATGGTTGGCGGAGGGAAGCCAGATCGCATTAGATCGGTGTCAGACGCTGGCTTGTGCAGATCGGCGCATCAGGCCAAACCAGATCGGAACAACTTTCCTAGGGGTAAAATATCATGAGGAATTCGAATCTGCAATAAAATATCATTGAATCCCTCTGCGTCATACCGAAATTTGATGAAAACGAGAAAATGAAAATTTTTGTCTTCACATTGGGACAATTTTGAGATATATGCTGAAGTTTTATCAAACCAGTGTTTAGGCCATTGGAAAGTAGAGAAAAAATGCTATCAAATGATATGCTGACCGTTTCTTAGACTCATTATACTGAGGAGTTATACGCTTTTCTAAAAAAGGGCAGCCCGAAACAACGAAAAATCCGTTTTTTGCTCATAACTTCTTTCAAAAACTCGTATCGACTAGCGGTTTTCACCACTGGATTGAGCGTGAAGTTCTGCATCGGAATAGTTTCAAACATCTCCCTTTGAGAGAAAAAATTCCTAGTGCCAAGGGGTGCTCGACCCTCGCAGACAACGCATCATATATCGTACTTGGCTGAAAAAACCTGGTAGAGGAAAGTTAAATCTCGAAGGAATAAGTTAGAAAGCGCCTGAGTGCGGAAGAAACTATGGTACCGCTCATTGCATGTCCGGTACGATGCCGGACTATACCGGATTTGCCAAACAGTCTTCGAAACGTACGATACACGTATTTCTAGCTCGAACTAATCTTATGATAATTTTAGACGTGCGCGAAGGCCATTGCGGTTCTGCAGTTTATCTACGCTATTTACTGCCTCTACCAGGGCACGATTGGAGTGCAGATGTTCGCCAATGGACGGCCTTTCCTTATTATCCTATCGAACATGTACGAACTCCGTACTCACGACGAAGTACCCCTAAACTGCCGAATTATGGTGTCCACCTGTCAATAGTTACAGTAGTTATTCGATTGAGAGTGTTCAGAGGTTATATTCTCGCTTGTGTTTCTGACGTAGAGGCCTTGATGATTGTTATGAGAATAGGATTGCTACTATGAACATTGATAGATTAGATCGTCGTAGGGCGGTTACTGACTTAGTCACTACGTTTAAACTTCACATGAAACTAATTGATGTTCCAGTTGACGATGTATTTATTGTATCTATAGTACTGTTCGAACTCGGGCCCATAGATTCAAGTTTCCTTTTCCAAGATCTCGAACTTCTAAATTCCAGCAATCTTTTATTTATCGCAAATTAAATATTTGGAATAGGTTGCCAGATGATATCTTTGACCAATCCGTTATTACGTTTCGCAAGACTGTGCTAAATTATCTAACTTAACATAATTGCTAATCACATTGAGTCACCTGTTTGACTCTCTTAACCTACTAGTTATATTACTAAATTTCTGTGCCATTATCAATTTTATGCATTATCAACAACTAGTGTGGATAAAGAATGAATGAAAGGTTGCAACAATACAGGGGAGCTACCCCTCGAGTATAGGAATGAGATTAAGTAGTACAAGTTCCACGAAAGTTGTCCAAAAGTACGCAACGATTGTGAACTGTCTATTAGTGTTGGCAAAAGTCCAGCTTGAAAAGTGCCGCATGCGAAGAAAAGGTGAATAACGAGTTTTGGGGAAGGGGAGAGAGGAAAAATGATCTCTGCTCACGATCGCGGATCGTGGGAACGATTCACCTAATGCTTGATGCAATAATGCTTACTTCTGAACGAGGGTTCAGAAGTAAGCATTATTCGATACCGAGAGAGTGAGGTGGAACAAGAAGAAATGGAGAGACGCAGACGCGAAAAGTGCAAATCAGTCTTGTCTTTCTAAGCTCAATAACGAATAATGCAATAGACGTTCGTTAATGAGTATTCCACGATTCACGATCGTGAAATTCCACGTACTCGGATCGTGAGTGCCATTCATTCAGGATCCGCGATCGTGAGTGGCGGGGGGACACGAGCTCTACAATGCCAGTTATCCACTCATTGTCCGTGGACTTTGCCAAACTACTGCCTATGAAAATGCGCGCGCTGAGCTTCCTCTCTGGCTTCTTTTTACGTACGATTCTACTTATCTCTTTTTTAGTTTTCTTGCGATTCTACTAATCTCTGCCATGGTCACACCTAAGGGGCCAGTTACATACCACAATCAACAGGAATATATATTTCAAACTTTTAAATCGTTATTTATTTATTTATTTTCTTTATTTAGATCGTTATTTGAATCAAATGTTTTAAATACTCCTATTTGTGGACAACTCTCGTGGAACCTGTAACATGCAGATACATGATTCATGAAGAACCTGTTACCGAATTGTGCAAAATTTTTCCATACCTTTCCTCTTCACCAAAAACTGAAATTATGTACCCTTAAAGGAACTGTCCCACGAAAAAAATCGTTATTGAGTTAGTCATTGGAAACATTGCAGCATGGTGTAGACAACAAGATGTGCAAAAATCCCGGTTCGAAAGACCATCTAGGGCTCAGAACGGCCATCTGAATGTGCGAGATACGGTAAATCTCGTGGGGTAGTTTGTAGTTTAAACAAGCGCTCTTCTCCCCCAAATATACCCAGTGGCAATGCCTGATCTCCACCGCTATGACATCTACACACCTTCGCCTCTTCCCTTGCTCTTCCCTTCCTGCTCCACGCAGAGCGAGAACGAACAGGCATTGCCAGGGGTTATTTAGATAGACGCTGTAGACTACAAACTACCCCGCGAGATATACCGTATCTCGCACATTCAGATGGGCGTACTGAGCCCTAGATGGTCATTTCGAATCGGATTTTTTGCTCATCTTGTTGTCTAGCCCATACCACAATGTTTCCAACGGATAACTCAACAACGATTTTTTTCGAGGGACAGTTCCTTTAAATTTTACAGACAGGAAAACCATAGTCTTAAAGATACATTTTCAATGCTTTTGCTTATATTCGTATATATTAAAATATTTAAAATCATATTGATTTTTAAGGCCGCGGGCTGCTTTATATTTAAAACTGACTTGTGCAGTGCTTCAGGTAAGTTTATTTTGGACATGAAAGTATAACGTTCAAATGAAAACTTTCGTATCATATAAAACAATCAAAAAGAAAAATTTAAAGGATTAAATTTTAACAAGTTATTCAAAACCCAAACTTCCCTGAACGACGACGTTATTGTCGATCCTCGCTTTCGAATTTGCTTTCCGATAGTAATGATTCCGTCTTCCGTTTTTTTATTTGCACTTTGGATGTGCACTGGCTAAATAACGCAAGTAGGATCAAGAATGCGCGGAAGGAAAATGTTAATGGAGCCGGCCCACGAGTACGGCAGGGTTTAAATTCCCGCGCTACCCTGATATATCAATTTTCGCCTTTCCGTCCATCTTTTCTGATCGTTCTTTTTACTAAAATGATTAGAACAATGTAAGAAATCATTTTGTCAATGATTCTGAGCTGTATATCTTGTCAGTCGGCTAATATATCCGATTCTGTGAAAAGCGCGCTGCTCTTTGCACCTTCACTACTCAGCTGAGAATGAATAAAATCGCATAAAACTGGGAATACCGATCTGGACGATTGGATCTACTGAATGACGTAAAGAGCCAATATGGTCAGAAACTCGTAGTACGGCTTCTTTAATACGAGAAACGACAATACTATGTATGTTTAACGGAATTTTAGGTGAACAATTAGTTCCTTGTCCTCGTCTAACCACATATAACTGTTTGAAAAATATTGCTAAAAATTCAAAAGCGAGAAATATTTATTTATACCGAGAATACCACGATTCCATTTGCCTTTTTACTATGCGATAAACACAGTAAGACTGCGCCTTGGCTAGGAAATCAAAAATTGGATATCTCACAAAGTATACATTTTTGTGCGCTCTGGCTTTTGGTTTTTGCATTGTTTAGGTGAAAACTTTCATATTAAATGCAATATTTTTTGGCTTACCTGTCCCTTTAAGGCAAAAGAGAGATACTTCTCAAAAAGCTCGGAACGAAAAAATAACATACTAGATTTTTAAGTTTTTCTTTAATTTTTTATTGTCACTATGTTTTTCATTGCATTTTGAACCTTTGAACAATTTTTTAAAGAGCCGGCCCAATAATACTGTAGGATTTGAATTAGCGGGCTACCCTTTAATTGCAATATAAGATTTTCCGATCACTTTATTGACGTTCTTTTTCTTAAAATGATCGGAACAATGTGAAAATCGTTTTATTAATGAATCAGAGCTATATCTCATCTCAGTCAGCAAAATTATACGAGTTTGTGAAAACAATGCAACTTTTTGACATGCAGTACTCAAAAAAATCGTGGTCCTTCTCCTTTAAAGGCCCCTTTCACTTGATATCTACTATATGCGCATTTTTGGCATCACTGGATAGCTCTCAATGTCATCATGAGATGGTTGGAAGGACCTTTAACAGCATGGAGAAATATAATGACAGTAAAAATAAAAGAAAAGGCTTAAAAATTGCATGTTTTATTTTTTCGTTGTGGACTTTCGTCGTTAAAGGGACATGGAAGCCAAAAAAGATTGGCTTTCATATGAAAGTTTATCGCCTAAATAATATAGAAATCAAAACCAGAGTGCACAAAAATGTCTACTTCGCGAGATATCCTAAAAATCGTTTCCCAGCCAAGGCGCAGTCTTACTGCGTTTAGCGCATAGTAACGAGGCAAATGGCATCCAGGTATTCCCGGAACAAATAAATATTTCTCGCTCCAGAAATTTTTTAAAAATATTTTTCAAACGCTATTATCTTTATTATCGTCTCAGAAACATATTCTAGAAGTATGGTCATGTTCGGTTTCACAAAATTTCTCGCTTTCATGTCCCTTTAAGAAGAAGGTCGTGCTTAGATTACTTTCGCTAAACACAGTGGCATCGTCACTGAACGAATTTGGATTTTTAAAATAAAACTGTTTTGATTTTCCTTTCATTTGATGCAGGGCAAAGTATATCCACCCAGACCTTTCTGTCTATCCCCTCATTCCTATCCCCTCTAGAGTGGAGATACGTCCCTCTTCACGGGATGTTCTCTCTTACAGCATCACAGCAGCGTTTTAGTAGCGAATTTCCCGCATAGCATCCGATCCTTTGAGCGAACCAATGAACGAAAATTCATGAGTTTTTTTAGTTCATGTCTTAAGTTCGCCACTATAAATGCAAGAAGTCCTGGAAATTTGGTGTGAATTGGTTCATCCGAGATAATTAAAAAATAGTGGTCAATTCGCTATTAGAAACATTCTTCATTCTTCACGGGATGGAATGCTGTAGTCTCTTTATGTTTATTACTTGCATATATTTGTATGCCCTGTACTTCTAAGTTCAGGCAATAACAATGCGATCACTTTGTGCAGAATTACACAAGATTCACCGTTGGTATCGGGTTATTACCTGAACGAGAAACATATATATATTTATATATATATATATATATATATATATATATATATATATATATAGCCGTTCGCCTAACCGTCGGCCAAATTTTGACTTCCCGCGCACTAGGCTGAAACCCTATTCCCCTAATTCGCTTGTTATTGAAATATCTGATAGAATAGTGCTAGGGCAGTAGATCAGTGAAATAGAAAAATCGATATCTTTATATTTCAAGTGGGAATTCATTCACAATTGCTTTCTTCTGCCAGCCAGGCCTTCGACGTGGATCCCTCAACCGACCCTCACACGAGACAAGGAAGGAATGGATCGGTTCGTATGCAGAGGGAGGGGGTGGGGGCATATAAGGCGACGGAATTCCGTCGCAGGTCATTCTTCATCCACGTCTCCTTCGCTCGGCGGTCGGGTACATCTCGTGGTTGGTCTTTTCTACGATCCTTCGTTCGACCCGTGTAGTATCCCTCCCCGTAGTAACTCCCTTTTTCTCTATACGGTATCTCTCCCTTACAAGATACCGTATTCCCGATTAGGTAGTTACAGTACTTACGTTCCTCTGTGGTCTTTGGAACCGGCATATCTGCAACAGAGGCTACGGTAGTACAAGCTCCTTCTTATCATATCTATCGTGGTCTTGGGCACCTATACGAGATATGTACAAGTAGGAGGGACCGCCCTCGTAATACTCTTGGTCTTTGTCACCGACTTGAGAGTATATGACGAGGGTAGTCAATGTAGTCTTTCAGTACAACCCTTCTTATCCTACTGTTTTTCACAGATGGATTCCGACTCCGAACTTGGCGAGCTAGACTCTCAACGGTCCGAAGGTCAAGTCGAGTATGAGGAGGAAGAGGATAAGACGATCCATTGGACGACAGTCTGGTCTCACGTACGTGCCTTATTGTTTCATGGGTTTTTTCCTAAGAGGGTCGTTAAGCATAGCGATGGTATACCATATACTGTACTTTCAGCGGGTATGCGATCCCTCGTCACTCGGACTTCAGAGACGCGTTGGACGAGGTTCCGGAAGCTCCGAAGCTCGAGGAATGCGGGAAGCGCCCGAGGGTCCGTCTTCACAGAAGTATCCTGCCCATGTTCGAGGAGACATCACGTGGCCTCTTCATACCTCAACAGGAGAGAGAAGCCCTGGTCGCTGGCCTCCCACTCGTGGCAGTGAACACGGCCACCGTCCCGATCCTCGACGATCCCCTTCGGTCAGGTGCTCAGGGTTTTCACCACAAGATGGTGGTGTCTGAGGCGCATCGATCGTCTCGTGCCAGGACGTCCTTCTCAATAGCATGAATGCTATTGCCCTGGGAATGCACGCATCAGCATCCGGGACTCCAGAGAAGGGCGACAACTACTACAGAGTAGCGATGAAGCTGTTGGGATCGCTTCATTTGGTAAGGGTAGCCATAGAAGTCTATCTCGATGTGTTAAATAAAATCCGCCTTTCAGGAGTTCATATCGATGAGACGGGAGAAGGCAATTCGAGCGTTGGGCGGCGACCCGGCGGCTGCGTGCCCTTCCTATCGGAGGACCCCTATTACGGCAGAGGAGGTATTAATTATATCCTCTAGATAGATGTTATTTCACATGGCTCTCTTTTTTTAGAGTTGCCCGCCCCTCAACGGCCACTCGGAGGTACGTCCTCTACTCTTCGGGTCTACTCTACTCGAGGTGATTCGTGGCAGAGGGAAGGACGACGATCTGTCGAAGAAGATTCGTGCCTCCAAGGGAGGTCGAGGTTCGGCAAGGTTGGTCGATGTCAACTCAACAATTATGGTTGGGTCAAGCGGTGACCTTAATATACAAAGATGGGATATGATTACAACTGATGATTTTGTGAGACAAGCAGTTAGGGGCTATAAGCTTCAATTTACGGGAACTGTTCCGACGCTTACAAAATCTCCGAATACAGTAGGATCGGTAGAGGACCCGGACATAGACGTGAAGTCGCTAAGCTTCTAGAAATGGGGGCCATTAGTGAGGTCGATCCTACTACCCCGGGTTGGTATTCGAGAATTTTCCAAATTCCTAAGAAAGATGGCTCGCAACGTACCATTATCAATCTGAAGCCTTTGAACAGGCTCATACTCGCCCCGCATTTTAGGTTGGGGCGCATTGAAATGGTTGCAGACATCATCAGACCGGGGGATTACTGCGCATCTCTTGATCTGAAGGACACCTATCATAGTATCCATCCAGATCACAGACCTTTCTTGCGTTTCTTGGCCCTGGGGAAGGCGTTTCAATACGAAAAACTTTGATTTGGCCTTTCATCCGCCCCGTATGCGTTCACTCGGGTAATGAAGCCAGTGGTTCATTGGATTAGATCAAGGGGTATCCGGTGTTTGATTTACCTTGATGATATCCTCTTACTCGGCCATTCGGCGGATGAGTTCGACCAGAATGTGGGAATTGTAATCTCCTTTCTCGAGGACCTTGGTTTGAGGGTTAACTATGACAAATCGCATTTGCTTCCAACACAGTCCTTGGAATATTTGGGCGTAGTCATGGATTCATTCCGTATGCAGTTTGTCGTTCCCGCAAACAAGGTCGCGGCGATCACCACCACATCGCAACAGCTCTTTAGTGAGAAGAGATGTACGGCTCGCGCACTTGCATCCTTCATGGGACGCGCAAACTACCGTCAAGCGAGTAAACATGGGCCCAAATTTGTAACATTTGGAAATGTTTGTAACAATTGTAACAAATTGTAACAAATGGCTATAATTCACTTCAACGTGGTCCTAGAGAACTCTAGTTGGCATTTTTGGAATCCTTATGGTGAGCTCTATCCGTCTGGTAAGTTTGGTGAGGATCTGACTACCTTAAAAATTTGCATAGTGTCAGAACGGGACTTTTGTAACAATTGTAACAAATTGTAACAAATGGCCATAATTCACTTCAACGTGGTCCTAGAGAATTCTAGTTGGCATTTTTGGAATCCTTATGATGAGGTCTATCCGTCTGATAAGTTTGGTGCGGATCTGACTACTTTAAAAATTTGCATAGTGTCAGAACGGGACTTTTGTAACAATTGTAACAAATTGTAACGATGGCCATAATTCACTTCAACGTGGTCCTAGAGAACTCTAGTTGGCATTTTTGGAATCCTTAAGATGAGCTCTATCCGTCTATTAAGTTTGGTGCGGACTACATCGAAAATTTGCATAGCGGGAGGTTTGGAATTGTTTGGAACAATTGGAACGAATGGCCATAACTCGCTTTAAAGTGACTCCCGAGGGATCTCGTTGAAAATTTTGGATTCCTTTTGATGAGCTCTATCCAACCGCTAAACTTAATGCGGCTCTATAAAAAATTCTATTTCTATAGAGCCGCATAGCAGCTCACGGGATGAGCTATTGAGCAGGTAAATGTAACTTACCTTTCATGTACTAAACAAATCCAGCATTCCATTATGTGAAGCGGCAAAATTAATCAGAATGTGAGAATTTATGGCTAGCATTGTCTAAAGCTGATACAGGCAAAAAAATTTTTGCGGATCCGATCCCGCATCCACGGATCCGGAGAACGACGCTCTCCCAGTTGCGCCAAGAGGGACACTGTTGGAAGAAGGGAAGAACGGGTAGAGGAATCAAAGAGGGGGCGGGGGGTGGTGATCGAGAGATCTCATTAGCATGACCGCCCGCTTGATGAGGGGAGGCTACCGTCAACTTAGTTCATACCGGGACAAATTCGGTATATTCGGTATATTCAAAATAAGGCCGTAACTCGATTAGAAATGGTCGTAGAAAGTTCTGGTTGGAATTTTTGGAATCCTTAGGCTCCTGTCTACCCGCATACCAAATTTGAATACGATTGAGCAACTTCTAACGCCTGAAAGCAGCTCATTTGCCTTGCAG
>LS923185.1:47510-65914 GCA_900490955.1 Micoletzkya japonica
AAAAAAGAACATCCATAATTGTTAAGCTATGCTAGGTGAATGAAAGCAAAAGGCGAATGTGGAAAGCAGACAGCCAAAGAAGGAAATGATTGACTAGAAAGAAGAGGGCACTGAGGATCCTGGCCTCCGCTCTTATATACTCCCGTACTCTCTGCGGAAAACTCTGCTAGCGGTGAGCGGAGATTGCGAGCCGCACAGATTGGCAGAGTTTCGCGGGGTGTTGGGAGGGAGGGGGGGAAGGAGAGGAGGGGAGGGTGTTTATTTGCTAGGTTCACGGAGATCACATGATTCAAAGCTTGGGTTCTAGGTATATCATGTAACCTTGAGACTGCAAAGGTATAAAGGAAAAAAAAGGAAAAGACTGGCAAGAGAAAAAAAAACAGAACACTGTCTCTGCTCTTATATTATATTATTAACGAAACCGTTCCGTCGGGAAACTCACTCCAACTTTCTCTGCACTTTCTTACTACCGCTTTACTCTCTCGGAGTAGGTAGGAATGAGACAAGTGACTGAACATTTTCCTCAACCATACCCTCGCTCTCTCGGCCGCAAACTCTGCTAAACCCTGCGAAGCGCACAGATTGGCAGAGTTTCGCGGGATTGCGGGTGGATGGATAGGCTGTTTGCTCTCTATACGTTCAGGCATTAAATAGTGCCCAGGCACACTCTCGTGTTCTGACATTTAGGACTTTGCTCTGGTAGCCGAGTCAGCAACTATAGGTATGAACCCTAACTAAAAGCTTACAATATTATATTTTCGTATCATTGCATTTCTGACAATGAAGCAGATGAGCAGATGAGCTCCTATTGAGAACTGTCGAGGTATGAGATCAGCCATTTATTCAGTGTACACTCAGCGAAATTTCACCACCATACAGCACCTTGTGAAGCATTCACCACATAAATTTCACCAGCCGGCTGGTGAATTGTGCTCCATTCACCAGCGGGCTGGTGAAATTTGTATGGTGAATGATTCACAAGGTGCTGTATGGTGGTGAAATTTCGCTCAGTGTACAATGTTGGAGATATTCAGAAGAAGCGATAAACACAGGTCTACCACGGAATGACTTCGCCGTTTCCCCTGAAATAGCCTCCGTTGTGTTCCGGACGGAGGTTCAGAATAAGCTTGGCCAGTTCCGGCACCTTTTCATCGACCTGAAAGCAATTCATGCACAGATGGCTGACGTGCGCACGTGCTGGAATAAATCGTAAACAAATACATCGCATATTAAATATTATAGAGTATACAGAAATGAGACAACTGCGTTGGGAACCAGCGCAGCTATCGGACTGAATCACCTTACTCATTGTTAGTAAGCATCACTTGCTGTATTTTTGCTATCACTACTATGTACTGCGTACTGTATAAGTGGCATCCTGCGTGCCCAGATTCGTCTTGATCCATCCCGGACAGAAGGCGGTCACGCGAATCTTCTCCGGAGCAAAGTCCTTCGACGCATATTTCGTGTAGCGATTGAGTGCGCTCTGAACTGTACTTGTTTGAAATTCCTGCATCATTATCGTCAGCTTTGCATGACATTACCCATTTTATGCTATTTCAAAACCAAAATTTTAAAATATTCTAGTTCTGCAACAGATATTTCCCACCTTGCTGCTGAAATACGCGGCCACGTCGTAGTTGTGGAAGGGTCCCTTGCACAGGGTACTCGATCCTCCCGTCGCCGAGATATTCGCTACCTATTTATTGTATTCCATCTTCACTTCTATTTTTATATGTTGTATATGGCATAAAATTTACTTCTTACTAGCAAATCACTGCAAATTTTATCCGTCTGTCTGTGTGTGTGTGTCTGTCTGTCCGTAGGTCGATTATCTCCTTTAGAATTGCGAATTTCAAAAAAAATTCCTAAAAGACCCGTATTCAATTCTACATACCTCGGTACCATTTTTTGCGGTTTTGAAAATTTTCAAAACAGACTGAGAAAATCTATATTTTTGAAATTTTTCAAAAATCATCTACTTTTGTCAGAATACGTTTCAGAGCACGGGGATCATTTTTGTTCAAAAAGACATCAGAAAAAACTTGAAATTTTTCGAGGGCACTTTGGATAAATGTGCAAAAAGAGCTGGCGCAGGGTGGATCCGAATTTGTGTGCTTCATTTATCAAGCTCACAATCTGTCAGCCTCTTACCACTACTCTACTTTGGTATATAGCTGATCCAACACGGGTTTCACTCATCATTCTTCATCGCGCGCTTTACCTCCTTGCTTGATTCAAAGTATTGTACTCATTCCACTCCGAATTCTTGCGGCGCGCGGTTGGTCCTCTCTTCCCTGATCCTTTCATATGTATGCATTGAGCCTCCGGAAACATTGCCTATGACATGAAAAAGATAACCAAATGTAGCTGAGGTGTATGGAGAGGAGTGGGCGCCGAAGGCACCCACCCCCCTACTAACACACAAGCTTAGGCGATCCGTGAAGCGTGCCGTGGGAGCCCTGTGCTATGAGCAGGGCGACCGCGGCACTTCGTGGATCGCCGGGTACAGCGTAGTTTTGCTAGTTTAATATATTAAAATCAAAAAATTATATACCTGAGCAGTGCCCTTCTTAGCGGCAGCCTTCTTGAGCAGCTCGTAGAAGTACTGGAAGGCATCGATTGAAGCAACAAAATTAGCATATTTCAGAACTTGTCACCTAATTCATTGCTTGTTGTAACACATAGATTAACACAAATTATTTTTATGTAAAGTATAATTATAATTTTGAAAATCGCACCGAAGTCACGACCATCGGCCCGAAGGTGTTCACGTTGAACTGGTCCATGAGGGCCTTCCGATCGATGGGCGTCTTCAAGACCAGGAACTTGGCAATGCCAGCATTATTTACGAGTATGTCGAGACCCGCGTCGCCGACGATCTTCGAAACCTGCGAAAAGCTTATTTAAAGGGACACGGAAGTGATTTTCAAGTGAAGCTTATATGAAAGATTTTGTCGTAATTAGTACAAAACCAAAAGGAAAAATTATAAAAAATAATAGTATTCGAGAAATGATTTTTTGAAATTTCATCCAACGACGACGTTACTGTGTTTAGCGAAAGGAATTAAGCCAAAAGCGACATTCCTGTTAAAGGGACATGGAAGCCAAAAAAGATTGGCTTTCATATGAAAGTTTATCGCCTAAATAATATAAAAACCAAAATCAGAGTGCACAAAAATGCTTACTTCGCGAGATATCCTAAAAATCGTTTCCCAGCCAAGGCGCAGTCTTACTGCGTTTAGCGCATAGTAACGAGGCAAATGGCATCGAGCTATTCCCGGAACAAATAAATATTTCTCGCCAGAAATTTTTAAAAAATATTTTTCAAAGGCTATTATGTTCATTATCGTCTATGAAACATATTTTACAAGTATAACCATTTTCGGTTTCAAACAATTTCTCGCTTCCATGTCCCTTTAACGACGGAAGCCCGGAACGAAAAAATAAAACATGCGATTTTCGACTTTTTTCTTCGATTTTTTATTGTCACCATGTTTTTTCTCACATTTTGAAACCTTAGAAGAATTTTGATCGAATTTTAAAACTTTTGATTAAAGGCTGCTTCCTCCCTTTAAAGGGAGGAAGCAGCCTCTAACCAAAAGTTTTAAAATTCGATCAAAATTCTTCTAAGGTTTCAATATGATGAAAAACATAATAACAATAAAAAAAGTTGAAGAAAAAACTCAAAAATTGCATGTTTTATTTTTCCGTTCCGGGCTTCCGTCGTTGAGAAGAATGTTGCTTTTGGTTTAATTCCTTTCGCTAAACACAGTAGCATCGTCGTTGGGCGAAATTTCAAAATTCATTTCTCGAATACTATTATTTTTTATTATTTTTTCCTTTTGTTTTTACACTAATTACGACAAGATCTTTCATATAAGCTTCACTTGAAAATCACTTCCATGTCCCTTTAAAGTAGCCGGACCACGAGTTTCAGACCGTATTGGCTCTTTACGTCATTCAGTAGTTCTAATCATACTGATCGGGTATTCCGAGTTTTATGCGCTATCATTCACTCTCCGCGGAGTAGTGAAGGTGCAAAAAGCAACGCGCTTTTCACAAAATCGGATATTTTAGCCGACTGAGAAGAGATACAGCACTGATTTATTGACAAAATGATTTTTTACATTGTTCTGATCATTTTAGCAAAAAGAACGATCGGAAAAGATGGACGGAAAGGCCTAAATTGATATATCAGGGTAGCGCGGGAATTCAAATCCTACCGTACTCGTGAGCCGGCTCCTTTAATCTAGCAGCAGAAAATGAAATAAACCTACTACCACTATCATGGAATGCGTTTCCGTGTTCTCTGCAAAAAAAAACCTGCTAATAACCTCTATCCGTGTCATTGCTACTAAATACAATGTTAGGTGCTTAGAAAAATTGCATTGCGACTCAATTCTAGACTTTGAACGTTTCGCTTTTCCGTGTGGTACACTAAAGGCGGTTGATCACCTTGTCGGCAGCCTTCCTGATCGATTCATCGTCGTCTACCGCCATCTTGACAATAGTCAGTCGAGTATCCCTGACTGCTTGGAGCTCCTTAAATAATGAAATGTTATTACTTTTGTTATCTAACCCATCGAAACCATGAAATGAAAACCAACAAACCTTCGCGGAAGCTGGATCTCTCGTAGTGGCAAAGATACGAGCAACACTGGGATCCTTGAGAAACTCGCGAACCAGACCCAGGCCGATTCCTCGATTCGCGCCCGTGACTAGGACGTTAGCCATGGTATTGAACTGATTTGGAGCAGCGTGAGCGGACTTGCTATATGTACTACCGAGAATGCAGGCGATCTCTGTGCGGGCTGCACAGAAAGGAAGAGTTTCTGTGACAACACTCTCTTGTTAGCGGGCGCGATCCTGTGAGGTTATAACGCTAAAATCATAACTTGCTTTTAGACACGCCCCAAATAGTTCTTTGTTCCGTGGAAAATTGTTTCAAGAAGTTTGAACGATCAAATCATGTGACCTTGCACGTTATTGTACATCTTTTTAGACGACTAACGTTTGCATTTCGCTTGCTAACGCCTTGCCGTAAACGACGAATCCGTGGAATGGCGCTACAAAGCAAGGTATAGTGGATTAAAAAGGTCCGTCGGACAATCATTCCGAATATAGGGCGAGAGAGTGTGCAAAAGTGAGAGAATTAGATTCATTTTGGAACGGAAGAAACTGACGGATCGGTTTATTCCACTATAACGTAGCTGTCCCGACTGCTAGACCTCTTTAGAATCACTAGGAAGCTTCCTTGTGCACGTCCATTTTCCATTTTCAGTCGGAGTCCAACCGTGTAGATCGTAATGTAATAAGCCTGAGCGGCTTGTGTCTTGCCCATTATTAGTGCGACCGTTGAGTCTAGCGCGCAACGCTGAGAACGACCACGCTGCTGGGGAAGCTTTCTATGCACAGCGAAACATCCCCACGGCGTGACCTTGGGGAATAGTTGCCCAAGAATTCAGTAGGGAAGGGCGACATTTTCGCAGCCGACTGGGGAAATAATCCCCATGCGGCTAGAGAACTTGTGAGAATGCGCACGCAATGATGTTGTGCCGTCTTTTCCTCATTATATGAATCTACTTACGGATGCAAGAAACACCGTTGTGAACAAGGACGCAATGGAATGCTTCCATGAGCTCATTCATATTGTGCAATTCACGTGGTGTGAGTTCGTCTACATGGCCACTCTCTGTCCACAATAGTATCTTGAAATCTCGTCTTTGCCTCAATATTGCCACCTTGTCGGTAATACGCGCATGAATTCTTAGGACATTTTATTTTTATTTTTAAAAGTATTATCTCAGAGATTAGCCGAAGAGTCTCGTTTTATTTCCTAAAAGTATAGCACGCAATATAAACGAACCGTTTTCCCTTTATCAGGCGGGAGGAGGCATCTTGTAATGCGATAGTTTCGTGTAGTACTGTATTTCCGTGAGGGCGATTTCAAATAATGTCTTGATTGTTGCCGAGAGCCTACAATTTTAAAAAGCACAGAATAACAAAGAAATTGCCGTACTCTTAAACCGAAAATAATAATAGTTTTTTCTCAGCAAGCAAGCCGGCAGAGAACGAATGATCGCCATCACTAGTCGTTAGCCATTTCGATTCTTCTTTTCGGCCAGCCAATTTTGTCGCTGATATATCGTTGATAAAAAATAAAATCTTGTAAAAATAACTGTTCACCAGGCTGGAATGAGCATCTCGAGGGAAGTTCTTGATGCTCTCTACACGCCTTTTTCCTATGCTGTATATACCTTCGGCGTCGCGGGCAATCTTCTATTTTTCTGTATCACCGTCAGGAACAAGAAGTAACGTAACCTATAACAGAGAGGAATAAGATATAATCGTTCCATAAGAATTATAGGCATCTCAGGGAGGATCTTTTACAACCGCACCGGGCAATCCAAGCTTGTGTTACTTGAATTTGCTTCGTGTGAGAAAGTAGAAAAAAATGTTTGCTTTCCAAACTATTTTTCTTGAAATAGCGAATAATTTTTAAAAAAAACGTAATAAGCGAAAGTAATGAGTACCGCTTCTTCTCCAATGTTTTATTACCCTCGATTTCCTTCACAGCGGTCTGCTAAATAATATTTATCTATGTTGGATGTGAGGTTGCTTTTTTGCATTACTTTTTCTCACCGGATATTTGCAAATTTGCTTGCATTTCGTCTCTCCCTACTATTTTAGGAAAGTTTTCAATAGCTCTTCGAGGTGAGTTCTCGTTGAAGTCGTGTGCTGTGGATACCAAACAAGACCATTACCATATTTATCAGAGAATCAACTATTTGAGAAAACGACAGTTGTGGGTAAAAGCATTGGAATAAATTGCATATTCATCGAGTTTGCTGACAGTAAGGGTGTGGTCAGTCCCTCGTATGGCCTTCTATTGATGTACTCTACAGCCACCGACTTAATCATCTGTCCATCGAGTTTGCTGACGATTCCTAGGTTATTGAGCAAACTCTTGGTACATTATAATATGTAGGATTGTGCAAGCAAGCAATATAGATACGGCAACCTAGTATTGATAGAGAAATAGACATATCCGTCAGTTTATCATTCCGAATATCTGGCGAGAGAGCGTTCGTGAGAGAATTACACTCATTTTGGAATCAAAGAAACTTACAAACCGGTTTATTGTACTATACTTGCACACTGCGCGGCATGGAGAAAAGATATAGCTTCAATTCCGAACTTTATTTACGACCTACGTCAAACGTGCACTTGGTTCATTTTGAGTATTCATGCTAACTTCCTGACGCAATTCGTGTGATAGGCCTTCAAATAGATTATGATATTTTTGATTATTTGTACGACTCGTATCTAGTTTTTCTTACTTCTCTTCTATGAAGATTCTTCACTTCTGCTTTTTCCATCCATTGCAAAGTATTTATAAATATGTGCAAAACACACGTATTTAGCACTAATCGCAACATTGTAATGATAATATAACAATGAGAGTTTACAGCACTTTCACGAAAATCATGACGGACAGCTTGCAAGTCTTCATCTTCCATGGAGTGATGAACTGTGCATTACCGTCTTCTGCGAGGGATATAAAATCACAAAACATGTTTTGCAACAATGCATTTAGTGTAGACTCTAATAAGTAGACAATATAAATATTAAAAGGCAAACTAAGTTTTCATAGACTCACTTCAGCGCCAACCAATAGTCTGCTGCCCTTGTCACTCTCCTTTTTGGCATTCTCATTTTGCTATCGACGGTGCATCCTCACCCATCCGCATATTTCGTCCTCCATTATCAATTATATATCCCTCGTTCTGGTAACCCCAGCCGTAGTGTCTTGCGTAAATCCAGACTGTGACGAATTTTCGAAACCTGTCCTATTCAGGTTTTCACCAGCAAATACCTCAACGTATACGGTAACGAATTTCGGACGCTCATCCTGGAAGAAAGTGCGAAGAATGCATACCTCGTTAACTATACATTTGCAGGTAATGCCTTGCCTTGAAATAGTGCGGAAAACTTCACTATTTTACCATGCGAGTCTATCACGAGAACATGACAGGTCAAAACAAGTTTCCGCATAAAAACACCGTAAAGCACAATTTACCGTTCGATATTTAACTGGTAATTGCCCAGGATACAGAAATGCTACCGGAATCGGGACAATAATCGTCTCGATTCTGCTGGTTCTGCAGTCTATTGCCTCTGTCCTCATCGTCGTCTTTGCGCGGCTCAGTATTTTGCGCTACTTGAAAAAGCATAAGGTATATAACGTACCGTCAAGCTAGTAAATTGTGGGCCGTGTTTGAAACACTTGAAACAAGGCCATATCTCGTCTGGGAAAGGTCGTACAGAGTTCTGGTTGGAATTTTTGGAATTCTCCGGACGAGATCTACTTGTGTATCAAGTTTGGTGATGAATAGACAACTCTAAACCGGTTAAAACGGCTTTTATATATTTTGAATGAATGAAATTCTCGCTGTCCCTGCTCGAACCTCTCCAATGCCACATTTTTACGTTTTAAAGGTCTTTAAGCTTGATGAATCATTACCAAACTTGATACCTAGACAAATAGATCTCGTCCTGAGGATTCCAAAAATTCCAACCAGAACTCTGTACGACCTTTCCCAGCCGAGATATGGCCTTGTTTCAAGTGTTTCAAACACGGCCCACAATTTACTAGCTTAACGGTATTATGGTTTTTCTTCTAATAATATCTATCTACTTGCTTGAGCGAGGTATTTAGATAACTACATTTCAGAAGTTCATGAGCCCGCACACCGCATCAGTTCATGCAATGTTTCAAAAGGTAAAAAAAGGATTCGCTGTTATTCGCGTCATCACACTCTTGCTCATACGGAATAATATCCAAAGTTCCTTTCTTTTACAGAAAAATAACGTAGATGTTAGATTTATTTACATTGAGGCCCTCTCTCTTCAGCTTATCTCGCTCGTCTTCTCGACCGTTGCGATTGCCGTGGTTATCCTAGAGGCGAAATTGCCGGACGTCGAATGGCTCTCCTACTTTATCTATGTGAGCTGAGTCACACTCCACAGTGTTCTAAATGTTAAGCGAACGAGCCAAAATGCTTAGGATACGGTGTTTTCCGTGCGAGAGTTCCTACCGAAATCAGGGTTATTTTTCGGCATCTCGTTCGCTTAACATTTTTACTGTTGCCAGAACATTGTGACTCCGAGCAGCTTCTATACGTCGTTGTCCTGCTTTTAAGGATTTCACATGTTTTTTTCTTCGAATTCCTTGTATTATCACTAAGCCAAAATGTGCAGAGCTTTCGATGCGCTATTTACAAATACCATCTTCATTATTTAGATTTTATTTGCAGCAACACACTTCCGGTGATAAATATTATTATACTAGCCATAACGCTCATTTTAGATGTGCAACATTGATCACGCCATAGCGCCGTTCACGTCGATCTACAGCATTACACACTACCGAAGGCATGTTGAGCAGAGCGTATGTAGATATTTTTCGATGAGCCACCTCATTGTTAATTAGGCACAATGGCCCACATGAGGTGTCCTCGCTAAGGGACCGCCCACACGGGCGAGAGAACTAGGTTAGTCTTAGCGCAAGGGGGGATGGCGGCCTAACCGCTGTCCCAACCCGACCAGTCCCATCTCTCTCTTTTCTTGAACAACCTTTTGGATATATTTTTTTCACAGATACCCTGTGGTACTGACATGACCGTTACGTAGCGTTTATCCTCTCATACAAATCTTTTTTTGAAAAGGAGGACTCCGGGGGTTTGAATTTCTGTGCTGTGCGACCCGGATCGAGTTTGATTAGTTTCTCTTCTAGCTCTTCCACTCTCTCGCTATGCAAATTAGCTTATCATGATTAGTGTAAACTTCAGCGTGGTCCTTCTTTGATTGCGTACCTTTCAGGTATGTCTCTCGGCTGTTCTTCCCTGGAAACTCTCGAAAGCACTAGTTGCAACGGTCCGTTGCGTTTCGGATAATTGCTTGATAATTATAAATAATAAATAATGTCAGAAATAATATCAGTATAATATCAGTTGTAGGTACGCCTCGCGCCTCTTCTTTTCAAAAACACAATACCTACGATACAGCACTAAAAAGCGACGTAGCCGATCACATAGATACTGGCAGCACAGCATTCCGCCCGGTGAAGAATGTGTCTAATAGCGAAATGACCACTGTTTTTTGAATTTTCTCAAGAGTATCTAAACCAATCACCACCAAATTTTCAGAACTTGTTGAATTCATAGTAGAGACTTTTTGAATTCATAATTTTCCGTCCCCTGGTTCGCCTACAGGATCGGATCCTATGCGCGAAAACCGCTACTCGCTTGGAATGCTGTGGCAGATACTGGTGAAAGCAAAGTTCTGAGGTGTCGTAAATAACTATTGTTTTGCAAGCCTAGTATAAATTATGAATCTGATGGTATGTCTGTACTCCAAGTATACGTAGTTCCTTTATTGAATGAGACCAATGAACAGAAATGCACAAATATCCGCTCGGAAGAAGAGGATATTACAGGTTCCACGAAAGTTGACAAAAAGTACGCAAACGATTGCGAACTGTCTATGCAAATACGCGCTGATCAATCTCTACGGCTCCAATTTTCTTCCAATTCTATTACTTTCTGCCATAGTAACACGTCAGGAGTCAATTGGATTACGTATTCAGCGGAAATAGTTTGTTATTTCAAATAAAAGTATTAAATCGTTCCGTTTTTGAGGACAACTCACGTGGAACCTGTAATAATATCAATGAAGATATAGTGGATTAAAAATATAAAAAAATCATTCGGAATATAAGGCGAGAGAGTGTGCGAAAGCGAGAGAATTAGACGCATTTTGGAATGAAAGAAACTGACGGATCGGTTTATTCCACTATATCACGTTTACCACGGAATGACTTCTCCGTTCTGCCTGTAATAGCCCCCGTTGTGTTCCGGTCCCAGGCTGAGAATTAGTTTTGAAAGTTGCGATGTTGACTCTTCCACCTAAACGAGAACGTTAGCTATTCTCATAGAGCAACCGGAAAATTATATTACCGCGCTCTCACAAGTATTTACACTTGATTGTATTTATAAAAAAACACGCATCTTACTCAACGGATTTGCGCATTGTTTTTGTTTGCTATTGCTTCGCGAAGTGTTAAATTTCAGGAACGGTAATGTCCCCAGTTCTTGCTCAACCATAGTAATTCGGTTAACCGTCAATTGGCCAGCCTCCGTTCCCATCTCCGTCTTGACCCATCCCGGACAGAAGGCGGTCACGCGGATATTGTCCGGAGCGAACGAAGGCCTTTGAGACGTACTTCGTGTAGCGATTGAGCGCACTCTGAAAATGAGCGCGGCTCATAAATGTATGGCTCTCTAGACTTATTTTATGAATGTACTATGCCAGTACTCTGACTACCGTAGAAAAATTTTTCCCCTCAGTTTGCGCAATGAGGTATATGTATTGCCGGTCCGCGTGTTCAAATTTTCGTTCCACGCATTCTTTATTGGACATACAGAAGATAACGAACAGAAGACGGAAATATTACAGTCGGAACGCAAATTTGAATGTGAGGACCGGCAATAATAGAGCTTGGAAGGATTATATACCTTATCACCAAAGGCATTCGCCTTCCTCTCCTCGAATTTGTGCCTTATCTCACAGTGTTCTCGCAACAATGCAAATGTTAAGCGAACGAGATGTCGAAAAATACGCCTGATTTCGGTAGGAACTCTTGCGTGGAAAACACCGTATCATAAGCATTTTGGCTCGTTCGCTTAACATTTAGAACACTGTGATCTCAGACCATTTACACCTCACTCATGCGCCCAGCGATCCAGCCCAGCGAGGTAATGCTTACCTTACTACTGGTATAGGCAGCGATTGAATAGTTGAGGAAGGGGCCACTGCACAGAGCAGAGGAGCCGCCCATCGAGGAGATGTTCGCTACCTGCATTATTATTATTATTATTATTGACGTTAAAACGTTCCATCAATAAGCATCATTCCTACTTGGCATGCATGCTCGTTTTGATAGTTTTCTCCTAGTTATGGGTTTTCTTTTTTTTTCGGTAGATCTACTGAATGTTGCGTACAACGCAAATGCTTCGAACCTGTGCCTTGCCCCGCAGCCCTCTTCAGGAGCTCGTAGAAGTACTGCAATGAGCTAATATTATTCATTTCATATATCGGCTATCAGCGAATATTTCAATTGCTATTGCGTAAGCTTACCGAGGTCACGGCCATCGGTCCAAAAGTGTTCACGTTGAACTGCTCAATGAGGATCGCACGGTCGACGGACGTTTTCATGTCTACAAACCGCGCGATTCCCGCATTGTTAACCAAGTAATCGAGACCGTCGTCGCCGGCGCTCTTCGAAACCTACAAGAAACTCCATCAATCCACTTTTTTCAGTTTCGGAGTAGTCGAGAAACGTTTCGGATTCAAGCCTTTAGATAGGGAGTCAAAGGACGCTAGAACACCAACCTCCTCAACGGCCTTCTTGATCGTTTCATCGTCGTCCACCGACATTTTCACGATGGTCAACCGGTCGCATTTTAGGGCTTGCAGGTCCTAAAATACCTTATTATATAAATTGTTATAAAATATATCGAAAGATAGCAAAACTTGGATTCAGCCGGGTCCCGAGCAGTCGCGAAGATGTGCGAAACCGAGGAGTTCTTGAGGAACCCGCGAGCCAGGCCGAGATCTATTCCTCGATTGGCACCGGTGATCAGGATACTGGCATGAACTGAGTGATTTTCGCGAAAACGAAGGTTCGAGGGAGAGCTTATATGCGACCACAAGTGTGCAAATAAAGCCGCACAAAAAGGAAGAGTTTCCGTGCGACTCGAAAATAGCAGAGTTCATGCACAGCATTCCGCCCTGAAGAATGTGCCTAATAGCGAATTGACCACTTTTTTGAATTTTCTCAAGAGTGGCTAAACCAATCTCCACAAAAATTTCAGAACTTATGGAACTCACAGCTACGAACTTAAGTTTTTAAATTCATAATTTTTGGTTCACTTATACGCCTACAGGATCAAATCCTATGCGCGGAAACCGCTATTCGCTATTAGAACACTTGGAATGCTGTGCATGGCTTACATTAGCAGAGTTCAACGAGATCACGTCGGTTGGGCTCATTGTTACGTTTGTCTTCATTTATGCGTCTCGTGACTTTCCAGATGGTTGAGGGAAAAATGTTTTGAGGAAAAAATGTTAGATGCCGTGAAAATGTTCCGGTAGATGTATGCGCGGCGAGAGAAGAGAGTCTTTACTCTATCGCGATCGAGGAAGTCAAACAGGATGAGGAGAATTCAGGCGAAGTATGGTTGAGTTTACTTTTTCCAGCTTTTCATCAATAGTGTAATTCCGGATATGACCACGGCATCGGCTCGTCGCGACCGTTGTGCTCCGGACCCAGTAAGAGGATGAGCTTGGCCAGCTGAGACGTCGACTCCTCTTCCTGAACTAACGGTAAGGTGGGCTTGGCGGGATCCCATTGTGATCTGACACAACGGGATCCTATTATGATCTGACATAAACTGTTTCATAGGCTTTATCGATCAGAAAAAAGCATGAGGCTGCTGACGGGTCATTTTCCTCAACCCAACCCACCGTCAGATGGCCAGATTCCCTTGCTGCGTCGCCCTTCGTCCATCCCGGACAGAAGACCGTCATTCGGATGTTGTCGACCGCGAAGTCCCTCGCGGCGTAGGCGGTGTAGCGAGTTAGTGCACTCTGGACATACCGGAATATCTACCTATTATATCCAGTTGCACCGAAAAGCCAAGAGGCCAATTCGCGCCTAAGCGCAACCCCAAGATGATTACCGTACTCGCGGCGTAAGCGGCCATCGGCTTCTCTGAGATCGTTCCCAGAGGCAGCCCTGATGAGCCTCCCTCCAGCGACGAGACGTTAACAACCTGCGCGGCGCCTTTCTTCATCGCTGCCTTCTTGAGGAGGTCGTAGAAGTACTGCAAGATCGCTTTACTTTCTCTTCAGCTACTTCCCCGCCGGTCCTGCCGCCCACCTTATTGTTAGAACGAAAAAGATAAAGATAAGGATACTATGACACGGCTGAGTTATTCAGATATCGACGTATAAATAAGAATACCCACCGAAACGACGACCATCGGCGCGAAGGTGTTCGCGTCAAACTGTTCGACTAGTTCTCTGCGATCTATCGGTCGCTTGATATCCACGAATCGTGTGGTGCCAGCATTGTTGATGAGAACGTCGAAGCCCTCGCCATCGACTATCTTCGAGACCTGCACTAAATATTTCAATATTATTGGAGGAAAACGAACGTTGAGAGAGCTGCACAATTCTTTCCGCTAACCACCGTAAAACTTCAGCCGTAATTTAAGGAAAATGAACGTTGAGGGAGCTGCACAGTTCTTTCCGCTAACCACCGTAAAACTTCAGCCGGAGCCGGAGGAGATTAGCCTAAGCTGGCATTTTGCCAAGAGAGTTTCACTGTATTTAGCGGAGTGTGCTGCAAAGATTTCTCAACGTTCCTTTTCCTCCAATAATAAATTTCATGACCTTGAAGACAGGGTTTTTTTCGAAATTAGAGCAGGCAAATAGAAAGTTAACCAGCGAAATTTTAACATCAACGGTAGCATTCAGAGTAAATGAACACAAGCGAAGACCCTCTTCTGCCGCTTCCTTGATCGATCGCATGCGAGGCCTTGAAGATCCTTAAATTTGGTTGTTTTTAGATATCGTGTAACGTGAAGTATGTTTTACAGTAAAGAAGCAAGTAACCTTAGCATTAGCCGGATCGCTAGTAGTGGCCAACACCCGACAAACGGTTTCGTCCTTGAGAAACTCCCTCACCAGTCCCAGACCGATATCTCGATTTGCATCAGGCAGAAGAACCGTCGACATTCTCGCGCAAGCTATTGGATCGGAGGCGAAAGCACCCGGTCCTGTACAATCGCGCACGAGCACGCGGCTCACGTAGACAAACACACGTCGATTGATCATCGTATTACGAAAACGCGAACGGGATATAACAGAAAACTTTATCACAGTGCCCATACTCATACATCTAGAATTGTAGGAGGTGCCTAACAGTCAAATTAAATAATCGTATTCATTCCACATTGCGGAGCGGAACACTGCGGAATTGCAAAATTAAACAAGTGTCCCTAACGTCGAAGTAAAAAGGAAATCGTTTTAGTCCTCGCTTTCGGCCAGGTTCGCAATGCCCTCGCCGTCCAGGCGGTACTTGAGCCAGCCCTCCTTCGTCGTCAGGTCAACCGCGCCCGGACACTGCAAAAATACTTTTATGAGAACTGCGAAAACAGTTCTATAGTTCTTCATAATGAGAAGAAAACATGCTTTCAAAAAGAACTGCTATTCGACCACAACCTACCTTGTTGTAGAACTTGATAGCGGGTTCGTTCCAGTCTAGGACGTCCCACTGGAATCGGCTGAAGCCTCGGTCGCGTGCGAACTGAATATGATTTAGCATGGTATGTAAAAATCCTGAAGCTTTTTGTCTGTTCAAGATACCTGCGCAGCAGCTTTCCACAGCTTCTTCCCGTATCCCTTTCCTCGGAAGGCAGGCCGCACATAGAGATCTTCCATGTGGAAGAACTGAAATTTTTCTATTATATATCAATTTACGATATGCCTTCAAATAACTGCACTGATGAAATGGTGAACTTTCATCTATCGTAATAACTGGAGCTTTCAGTCCAGTTGCGAATCAATTACCTGTCCCAACCACGTAGAATACGGAAGGTAATAGAGAAGCATACCGACGACCTCGTCTCCCTGAAGCGATCTTTATGTTTTACCCCTTTTTCACCATTATTTATCCCGCTATCAAATACCTCCTCGGCTACGAAGCCTCCAAAGGCGCCGTTCTCCAAGTCCCTCGCAAGTATCATCTCATCGATTTTCACCGAACTCGGCATCTTCTCGTACTCGGCCAATTCCTGCAGAGGAAGATCAACTGCTTCCGTTAACAGTACCTATTGAAATTGCGCTTTCCTATGATCTTTCATGCATGACATTTGATTACTCACATAATAGTGGTAATACAAACCATAACTATGCAAAGGTGGGAATCAAGCTTCCCTGTTGCTCGTTACCCTGATCATGCCCATCATCGCTGGAGCATCTGCCGTGGTAGCCGCTCGAATCTTGGCCATTCCGCAATCTGTAATCTCCTAATCATCTCTTAGTTCAGTCACAAACGAGATAGTCATGTGTCAGGGAGAAAGGTGATCGAAGAAGGAAGTGGCCGTGATTTATGATAAGTACTCGAAGCGTTTTTCGAGAGCTACGATCGACGAAACAGACAACTTCAAGGCCTGTAACTGAGCTAATCGATACTGACTGTCCACCCGAATGTGCACCGAAAACTTTCTCTCGACATACACACCTATTATTCTCACCACTAGAACATTTCTGCTCAACCGGCTACGTTGATTTACGACGGGAATTGTAATCGACTGTAGACGACAGTCAACTAGAGGAGAGAGTTCTCCCCTATTTCCCAACCAACTCTTACTTTCGCAAGAGTAATATGATGATTGTGAACCATAATTGACGAAATGTCAATGCGAACCATGCAATTTCGCTTGTCAGAGTTAAATGATAAAAGGACAAGGGAATTCCTCATCGCAGTGTGTAATGCACAGTCAGTCACCTTGGGAATGTTTTCGATGTTGTGCTCCCTCACTATTAGATGCACCTTAGTTTACTCTGTCCTGCCCATCGATAGGCATTGCGCACATAGTAAATCACCGAGCACTGTTGATGGTACTCCGTGGGCGAACAAATTCATGAGCGGTTGATAATTTCGAAACTTTTACAGCGTCGCGGGATATGTTCACTGTTGCCCGATTTTCAGTTTCTCGCCTCTTCTCGAAAACTCCCTCTATGGGATCTCGGGTGCAGGCCGAACCTATCTTTTCCCTTCTCGTACCTCCTCTTCTCCCAACCTTTACGATACACCCATCGAACGAGCACCCCTTCCCCCTTCTCTGCCTGCCTGTTCTCTCCTCCTAGCCGCTCTAGTCTATCGTATCCTCTCAGCGTTCGCCTCTCCAAGGGTACATCACTCTCTCAGTCACACTCCCTGATACTTTCACGTGGAGCCGCTGCGCTCTATCAAAAGACACGCAGACTACGCAAATGAGTGTAACCCATGAGGAACTAGATAGGGGAGCAGTCGAAAAAACACCACCCGAGCGCGTTATTGTTACACCGTCCATGCCCACTTGGGAAAAAGAGATTAGTTATCAATTCGCGATACGCGCACGTAAACTTGTTTCGAGACAAAAATAGCCTACTAACTCGCATCATTCAACATTTACGGCGTTTTATAAAACCAGAAACGAACAGATGTGAGTCACAGGCAGAATTTTTAGCGTGATCAAAGGCGTAACTGAGAAAGATCCATTTCACAACCCTTTCGAAATTCAAACAGAGTGTCGTTCACGTTGCGCCGTTGAACTAAGCCAACCATACTCCTTCCACAATGCGAAATGTGAAATCCCATGCGAAATTAAATCCCAAGCTCAAGTTAAATTCAAGATGAAAATCTTGAATTTATGCGAAATTCCAAGCCAGGCACACGATCTACGCTAAAGCAGCGATCAGTCTCGGTCTGTCTCCTATACACGCCTTGTGACCACTACGTCATCCGACAACATTGCTCGTCCAAACAACAACACGCGCACTCTGATCCCGTATATCTCCTGGAATGTTGACTCATCAACACACACACACATATCGATATACACACGCCAAAGCGCACCGCTGATCACGAGACATCCCCCCCCTCTTCTCCTTCGCGTACCTTCTCTCCGCATTGGGGTTATCCCACACCACTTCCGTCTGTCTGCTCGTCTCGTCTCTTCTCCCCGCCCCACTCCCTCCCCGCTTCTCTCGTCGTCTGGCCTCTCCACTGTCCCAGGGGTTCCCCGCGCTCCGCCTCCCCTCTCATAGGCATATAAGGCGCTCCACTCGGGGTGCACCCCCAATCTTTACTATCTTCCTTTCTTCCTCTCCCTCCCCCCCCTCCTCCTCCCCACTCTTTCTTGTTCCTCTTTGTCCCTATCGGGGGTTGCCGCCCAAGCGTACCGTATACCCCCCGAGGAGGAAGAGGTGGAGGAGGATCGATACCAAGCACACTGCATAAGGCGAGCTCGCTCCTTTCAGTGTGCAGTGTACCACTTCGCACTCGTCCCCGTCAATCTTCGTACCAGCGCTCAACGCCCTTTGATGGACAACGGTCCCGTCGTGCTATGCTAGATAGGCCCAACGCGACAGCAGCAATCTCTTCCTCGTCGACGTCTTCTTCTGAATCCTTCGACGGCAGCTTCGCTACCATTCCCGCATTCGTGCCCAGGTACGCCTTTCGTCTCCAGTAGACAACGAAGAGTCGGGTAGCTAATGAAGAGCAGAAG
>LS930886.1:0-19763 GCA_900490955.1 Micoletzkya japonica
CTCATCTAAAGACAAACAAAGTGGCCCGATGAGCAGATTCCATGGCGCGATGGCGTTCCTCAATCGTATCCACCATCACCCGATAGTCGTTCCGCTATCGTTCCATTACTCCTTGCAGCTCCCTCATCTCCATCTCATGGTGGTGCAGATCAGTCCGTAGTCTCTCCTCCATGTCCCGTATGCGAGTCTCGAGAGTGGCGTTACCTTTCGCTCTTCGTCCAGATCGACCTCCAATCCAAGGAGCCCGGGCCCGCAGGCACTCCGCCTCCCTTCTTTACCTGTTCCGTGAGATCGGCTACCGTACCCTCCAGCAGTCCCACTTCCCGCACGTATTCCTGTCCTAATCTCCTGTAGAATGCTAACCCTCTTCTAACAATGGAAGTGCGAATGGTGACCACTGGATCCGGAGATGAGACATAGGTCATTCGATAGACCTTGAAAAGTTATGTAGATTCTGTGAAAACTAGCTGCCCACATGCACTCATCGTCGAGAACGACGACGTCAACGACTTCACTGTATCCCCCATGGACATCTCTCTCACTGCCTTTTATCGCTCCGGCTGCAGCTGCTGCAGGGTCAGCGTGGCGCAGCAGGAAAGAGGAGGGGCTACCATTGTGGGTTCGACTCCACTTCATGGCAATTTCTTTTGCTCACTCTCCCAGACTTATACCTAGTTTGCCTCGTCCGAATCTTCTTTGACGTCATTTTGATGTTCTGCAATACAGTAGTGCTCGCCTTTACAAATATGGGGTTGGCATTTTCCGATTTCAATAATGATAGGCACCGCCGCTCCACTACGTTCTACTCCATAGGATAGATTCGTATTCAAATTAAGAGAATGTAGGTGAGAGAGCATGGAAAAGGGGAGAGGCAGAGACAGTCGCAATTTGGAAAAATCGGACTGGCGGAATGCAGCAGCCGCTCTTCATCTTTGTAAATCCCGAAAGTCCGAATATACCACTTACGAATAAAGGCAAGTTTGAAAAAATAGTTCCCTTTCATTAGAGTGAATCTTCATCGCGCAAGCTAGAAACCGACAGAAGACTGTGGCTTCCAGCTTTCACTTGTCTCTCACTACTGCAACACAAGTTCGCACGTGGAGTTATGGAGAACACGATTGACATTTATGGCAAGGAAAACGCTTAAAGAGGCGCGCAAAGAGACAGTAGGTTTTTCTCATTATTCTTTTCTCGAACTCTCGTTGGTATTATATCGTTTGCCAGATGACAAACGATATACGTGGAGATGGAAGTGGTGAGATGTTCAAGATGTGAGGTCGGGGGGGGGGGCTCTTATAGCCGCCTTTCCCTTCTCTCTTTCCCAACTTCCCTCCACATTGAAGAAACGTTTGCAGCTCTTTCCTGCCACCAACCGGCAGGACAACTTCCTCATCGCTCATCTCTACATCGTCGATATCGGCGGACATCTTAATAAAGGAATGAAGCATGTTGTGGACGTACACCGACGATGAGTACATTACCGTGTTCCCCATGACTGTTTCACAAATGGCGTTTCATTATTTATCGTTTTGTGCGAGACCTTTAAAACGTGCTCAACGTTGGCAGGAGGTGATAACGGGGAACGAGTGGAGTCACGCTTTCAAACGGTATCATGCCGATCCAAGACAAGATATCAGGAACATGCATAGCTTTTTGAGACCAGTATTTCCTAGAGCTTCGTGTAGTACGCATTAGAATTTGATAAGATCAGTTTGAAAGGCAACGGAATCGGTGCTACGACCGGAACGATTATATCTTCCATTTTTCTCTATTATATTATAGTTGAATGGAAAGGCCCGGCGCACAGCCGGACAATAGACTATCCTCCAGATGACACCATGAAAATGAAATACCACAATTTCAAAAGTAATTGGAAACGACGCTTATGTGCTGATGCGGAAGGAAGTAAGCAATAGGTACTCCACGTTGTTTCTGGTCAACAGCTTCACAACTATAGTAAGATAAAAATATCTGTCGCTTTATTATTCCGAATATCTGTCGAGAGAGTGTGCAAAACTGAGAGAATTAGACTCGTTTTGGAGTCAAAGAAACGGACGGAGTGGTTTATATTACTACATATCCTATGAAATGCGTGATTTTGGCACCGTGCCAAAGTTGAGGTCCCATCCGGCCGTGATTTCTAATGAACGACGACTTTGGAGAGGATGGGGGGATAAGTGGATAATGGGAGCAGCAAGAAAGGAAAGAGTAGGTGAGGGTGGAGGATACTAGGGTTGAAACGTGTTTGGTTTGTTTCGTGCACTTAGTGGGTTTGGAGCACAAATGGTCAGAAAAGATCTCACAACACTCCTCGGAGGAATGTCAAATTGCAATGGAATGGTTCACCTTCGCGTTTGCAACGCCTCCTCCCACGGCATTATAGACCAAGCCAAAAATATCAAAAAGCGAAACCGTATTTGTAATTTAAGATTTGCTATTTTGCGAATGGTCCCGCACGGAAAACGATTAATCTTAATGTAAAATGTAGCGCTTCTCTACTATTCCCCTAAACAACACCTATGAACCATCACAGCATCATGCACATTTTATAAATCACACTTTGTTTTTCAAGACTGTATTATTCGCTTTTTGATACCGCAGAATGCTGTGCTCCCGGAGCCTAACTGTACATCGCGATACTTTATCCGTGATCTGCTTCGTCCTGGGCAAGGGGGATTGTCCCCCCTCTCCAACCTTCCCTCCAATCCCCCTTCTCCCTCACTTCTCACTCACTACTTCTCCTTCTTCGACATCTTCGTACTCCTCGCAGACTTCTCCTCCTTCAACGACTTGTGCTTCTCCAGTGTGTCGTCCTCGTCCGAGCCCGACTGTAATATGTTTAATTATTCTTTTTTTTAATTTTTATATTTTCAACTAATCTTATTTGCTTGATCCTCGATTGGCGCGTACTCCCCTCGCACGCCAAGTCGAGGATCAAGAGACTACTCAAGATTCGCCGTCACCTCGGACTGAGTGGGTTTATTTGAAGAAGATTTGAAGTTCCTAGCCTCTCCTATCTATATCAAATGTCCCTCCTTTGGACCCTAATCCACTGATAGTCCTAATAAAGGTGTAAAACTGGAAAAAAACACTTATTTGCTTAATCCGAACGACTTACAGTATTCTGTTAATTTTCTGAAAATCTTAGTGTATTTTGATAGAAGAGCAAATAATAAAAAATATTTTTGAAAATAATTTTATTAAATAACAAGCAAAGCTACGCTGTACTCGGCGATCCACGAAGCGTGCCGCGGTCGCCCTGCTTATATTGTCCAGGAGCTTCGCTCCTGGACACATAACACAGGGCTACCACGGCACGCTTCACGGATCGCCTAAGCTTGTGTGTTAGTATTTAGGGGGGTGGGATCCTTCGGCGCCCACAGCTCTCCATACACCTCAACTACATTTGCCTATCTTTTTCATGTCATAGGCAATGTTTCCGGAGGCTCAATGCATACATATGAAAAGATCAGGGAAGAGAGGACCAACCGCGCGCCGCAAGAATTCGGAGTGGAATGAGTATTATTGGAGGAAAAGGGACGTTGAGAAATCTTTGCAGCGCACTCCGCTAAATACAGTGAAACTCTCTTGGCAAAATGCCAGCTTAGGCTAATCTCCGGCACCGGCTGAAGTTTTACGGTGGTTAGCGGACAGAACTGCGCAGCTCTCTCAACGTTCATTTTCCTTAAATAATAAATACAATACTTTGAATCAAGAAAGGAGGTAAAGCGCGCGATGAAGAATGATGAGCGAAACCCGAGTTGGTTTACGGGTATGTCAAGGCAGAGTAGTGGTAAGAGGCTGGGCTGCTAATCAGAGTACCCAAGTTTGGATCCAGCCTGCGCCAGTACTATTTTCACATTTCGCCAAAGAATCCTCGAAAAATTTCAGAGTTTCTTCTCTGATGACTTTTTGACCAAAAATGATCCTCGTGTTCTGAAACGTATTCTGACAAAAGTAGAAGATTTAAAAAAAAAATTCAAAAATATCGATTTTCTAAGCCAGTTTTCAAAATTTTCAAAAACGCAAAAATGGTTCCGAGGTATGAAGAATTGAATAGGGGTCTTGTAAGAACCTTTTTGAAATTCTAAATTCTAAAGGAGTTAACCGAGGAACGAACAAACAGACACACACACACGCACACACAAACGGACAAAATTTGCAGTGATTTGCTGGTAAGAAATATAGTGGATTAAAAAGATCCGTCGCAAAATCATTCCGAATATAAGGCGAGAGAGTGTGCAAAATGAGAGAATTAGACTCATTTTGGAACGGAAGAAACTGACGGATCGGTTTATTCCACTATAAATGTATGTTGAACTAGCGAGGTTACATTGAAGACGCCCCGCTGAACGCGCTCACTGTCGGCGACCTTCTTATTCGCGTCCGGCTTTTCCTCCGCTTTTTCCTGCAAAATACGGGATTGGAGGGAAGGATATACCACAGCACTCCAAGCGTTCCAATAGCGAATAACGGTTTCCGCGCATAGGATCCGATCCTATAGGCGAACCAGAGAACGAAAAAAGTATGAATTTAAAAGCTTAAGTGGAATTAAGTTCGTCTCTATGAATTCTAACCCCTCCGAAAATTTGGTGTAGTTCGGTTTAGCCACTCTTAAGGAAATAAAAAAAAATGGTGGTCAATTCGCTATTAGACACATTCTTTACCGGGCGGAATGCTGTGATGCCAAGTTTTATGTAGAGAAAATATGAATCATGATGTCTGACGCCCTATTTCTGTTGAACTGTGCTTTTGCTGCTTCAAAATTATTCGGGATCCGAACCTTCTCCACTTTCTTCTCCTCCTTCTTGTCCTCCTTGTCCTCCTTTTTCTCCTCGCTCTCCCTCTTCTCCTCCTCCTTCTTCTTAGCACTTTTGTTGCTCTCCTCCTTGACCGTCGACGCCTCGGGAAGCTAAACATATGGTTGAGGAAAATGTTCCGTCAGTCCTCTCATTCCTATCCTTTCGACGAGAGAGCGAAGCGATATGAAGAGAGAGAGTGGAGACGAAGTATAGTGGATTAAAGAGATCCTTCGCAAAATCATTCCGAATATAAGGCGAGAGAGTGTGCGAAAGTGAGAGAATTAGACTCATTTTGGAACGGAAGAAACTGACGGATGGGTTTATTCCACTACAGGAATGAGTTTACTGACGGAAAAAAATTTTGGTCAATAATATAGGCTACATAGTCCAACCTTGTCGGCCTCCTTCACCGGCGCCTTCTCCTCGTTGATCTTGTCCACGGTCTACAATAACTCATTTTCTACACTTTCAAGTATTTAGCAAAATAAACGTATTCGAGAGTTGTCTGTGCCTGACACTCTCTTTATGCCACTTCACTATCGGAAGTAGGAATGGGACAACTATTGGATGATTGTTCTCAACTATACGATGTGAGCAGAGTGCAGACGAAGTAGGAATGAGATTACAGACGGAACTATTAATAATTTATAGTGGAATAAAGAGATACGTCAGTAAGCCGTTCCGAATATCGAGCGAGAGAGTGTGCAAAAGTGAGAGAATTAAACGGATTTTGGAATCAGAGCAACAGACGGATCGGTTTACTCCATTATACGTACCGAGGATGGTGACTGTAGTGGAGTTGTTTGCAATGCCTTCCCGTTTACGGGTGGATTGACGCTCTGCCAAACATTTGTAACTTATTTATATCCTTCTTTTCCCCGTCCCCCAACGACCGCACGCAATGCGCGTATTCGATAAATAAATAAATAAAAAATAAATATATGTTTTGCTTAGATATTCCATAAATTAGCTTATTTGTGATATTTAAAAGTAACCGATTTGTAACCAAGATGTTGCTTTGGTTCAAAACTGCCGCTCGTTCTCTCGCTTTTGCATGCTCTCTCGTGCTTTATATTCGGAACGGTTTATTGACCCTTCATGACCCCACAGCATTCCGCCCGGTGAAGAATGTGTCTAATAGCGAATTGACCACTCTTTTTGAATTATCACATGAGTGTATAAAACTATCTGCACCAAATTTTCAGAACTTATTGAGTTCACTGTCACAAACTTAGGTTTTTAAATTATGAATTTTCGTTCATCGGTTCGCCTACAGCATCGGATCGTATGCGCGGAAACAGCTATTCGCTATTAGAACGCTTGGAATGCTGTGACCTCCTCCGGCGAGATCCTATATCATTCTAATATTCCGTAATTTCTGCCGTTCTATGCTTTGCACGATGGTAAATAAATAAGATATTCGCCAGATATTCGGAATGATTTTACGACGGATTTTTTCATCCCATTATATTCATGATGCTTACCGCTTTCGGCTTCTTCTTGCACAGCGCTACTATGACCGACGCGAGTCCCGCGTGTAGAAGAGCCTAATTTTATTATTTTTTTCTTTTTTCAGTTTTAATCGTCTGAGAACCGTGAACAAAAACCTTAAATATTTAACATTGACGAAAGAGTTCCGTCAGAAAACTCATTTCTAAGCGAGTAGGGTATATATCTAGCATGAAAGCATGCAGAGATGCAGGCGATAAATAGGAAAATCGCGCTTGGTTTTCAACTCCTAGGGGAATGCCTCACAGTTAGAGTGCGCCTAATGAATGTCATAACTCGATCACAATCTACGAGAGAAGAATGAAGAGAAACTGATACGGAGATTATGCAAAAGCATTCGTTCGGCGCACGCTACTCACAGGGAAGAGCAGGGCAAGCATCGCAGGAGAGGGACCGACCGTCTACGAGAGGGAACACTGCATAGAATGAGCGGAATGAGCCAAGGAGCGGGGCGATTTTCCAAGCGGAAAACAAGAAGAGGGATTGTGCAGATCTATAGTGGATTAAAAAGAGCTCCGTCGGGAAATCATTCCGAATATAAGGCGAGAGAGCGTGCAAAGGTGAGAGAATTAGACTCATTTTGGAACGAACGAAACTGACGAATCGCCGTTTATTCCACTATAGTCCCGGACAATCATTTGTTCCTTTGAAAGGTTATTGAAATGTATCTCTGAACGCGTGGAAAGTTGAGTGTTCCCTCTGCATTAGGGTTTAAAACCAAACCCTTTAATTGCATTATGAGACCGAGAGAGTGATGAGGAGCATTGAAGAATGAATAAAGTCAGGCGATGAATATCGCGCTTAGTTTTCAAACCCTACTCTGCATCGTTGAGCTATAGCATGTACCGGGATCATTTTCTCCGAAATATTCGCGCGTGGAAAGCACTAATTAAGGCTAGTTTATTTCCACTTTGCCTGGGAAATGTTCCACAGTCTGTTCAAAGCATTCTCTACGGTTTGCAGGTTTTCGATGTCTTCCAGCGGGAAGCTGAGTGGGCATAGTGAATTTAAAAGATCCGTCGGAAAATCATTCCGAAGTGTGCAAAAGCGAGAGGATTAGACTCATTTTGGAACGGAGGAAACTGACGGACCGGTTTATTCCGCTATATCTATGCATACGCTCGTTATCAGAGGCAACACGTGACTACTGCGGCCTGTCCCTTTATGCCCTCTCTGCACCCTCTCTCTTTCTAGCCAGGGGGAGGGGAGGGAAGAGGGAGACCCTCATTGCTCTCTTCTATGCATCAATGTCACCTCCATCTCCCTTTCCCTCCCCTCCCCCCACTTTCTCACTCTTTCCCTGCCTGGTGCGCTAACCGAGTAAACATGTGCTGCGCCACTCTGTTAGGAGTTGGCGAACTTTGGGAGAAAAAAAGCAAACTAAATATGGACGCCT
This sequence comes from Micoletzkya japonica, assembly GCA_900490955.1. NCBI lineage: Eukaryota > Metazoa > Nematoda > Chromadorea > Rhabditida > Diplogasteridae > Micoletzkya > Micoletzkya japonica. The sequence continues at coordinate 7,708 of LS930886.1, forward strand.
ACCGCCTTTCAACTGATTTTAGCAGCCCTGCGTTATTGATAGCGCGCCCATTCATTCATTCATTCATTATTTATCATATCACAAATTCATGTGCTGATCAAGGGCATGGGTCCATTCTTCGCCAGTCCGATTCCACCAATATCCTCAACTGAATAAAGTGCTGTCTGTCCTGAACTTGTTTACCCCGATGGCTTCATTTTTCGTGCCGCTGAACTTGATCAGGACGATCGCGAGCTAATGGCTAAATAGCCTCCGGAATTGGAACAGTCGCCTCGGGGGACCCATGAGACTGGTCAGAATCGAGGACCATTATCTTCATTCGTTCATTGATCCACTGCTCTATGCACCTCCTTCCTCCTACTCATGGAGAGAGTGCAGCGAGAGAGAGCGCGTAAGGATAGGAGAGTTCAGAGAAGCGGAGAGTGTGAACTGAATCCCCTCTGAGTCATTAAAAGTATGTAAGAGGGGCATCGATTGAGCGAAGGCGCAACCAGAGGCCAAATGATATTTTTTTGCCTTTTCGTGTGTAAGACAAATGGAAAATAAGACAAATGCTGAATTTTTTTCCCTTTCTTATTGTAAATCCTACATAATATATCTGCACCGAATATGGACGATGCGGACTCATATAAATATAGTGCGGGAAAAGCCCGTATCTTATTAGGTTTGGTTTCCAATATTTTTATCTTGTTCTCTGGTCTCCTCTGGCATTCCGTTCATTCTCCACATAGCTTATTACAGGTTCCACGGGGGTTGTCCTCAAAAACGGAAGGATTTAATACTTTTGATTGAAATAACAAACTATTCCCGCTGATTACGCTGTCCAATTGACTACTTACGTGTTACCACGGCAGAAATTAATAGAATCGCGAGAAAATTGGAGCCGGAGAGGTAGATCAGCGCGCGTATTTGCATAGACAGTTCGCAATCGTTTGCGTACTTTTTGTCAACTTTCGTGGAACTTGTAATATGAGGCGCTTGCATTCCTCTCGCTCTGTCATATGTCTTATTTACAACGTTGCGCATTGTGCTGTGTTCCGGAATAAAGCATTGGATTCGGGCATTCATATGGCTATCCCTCGATAGTATAGAAACCCATAGTTTATTGCTAAACATAATCACAAAAAAGAGCTAAATATGGACGAGCCCATTCGTGGAATCAAATCCGGTTCTTTTTCATGAGCTATAATGCTACATTGTGTTCAGAGGGGCAACTCTTTCTTCCCTGCCATGTTTCTCTCTATCTCAACTCACCCTCGTTTCCCCTATACGTTCTCTAGGTTCGTCTCTGCATTCTATCTTTATTCTCGCTCCCTCTGTTCTCTCTTCCTCTTCCCTCGTAATACTCTCTCCCTCCTTCCCTCCCCCTCCTCCTCTTCCTCCCCCATTCCCTCCCTCGCCAAAACACATGTGTCCGGTCTCCGGCTGTGCACTCTCTGCTAGAGGGAATCTGCTCCATAGGTTTAACCGTTCCTCTCCCCCTAGGGCTATCTTTCCAACTTTCTTTCACGGCTATTTTTCGCTCTTCTATACAGATATCTCATGAAATGAGTTTGAAAGATCATTTTAGTTCTAGCTTGAGGTTTCTGCTGCTTTCTGATCCTTTCCTTTTTCCTCTTTACACTCAGTTTAGCGTTACTCCAGTATCATTAAACACCTAAACATTGCCAACTACACTCTTGTTTGTTTGTCACTCTGTTCCTCGCGTTTGTGTGTGCCTGTCACTCTAATACTGCGTCTATCAATTGCCCATTCCCAACTGTCCGTTTCTATTAGCCGGTCACTTCTTATTTCAAGATTGCATAGTGTTCAATGCACCGTTATCTACATGAAATAATATTATCTACTAAAATATTTACATATTAGAAAAATAGGACTGTACATTCTTGTGATTCCAAAAGCACCCACTCACCTGATTCCTTATGCGCCTTATTCTGGTATTGGTTTATCATGTATACTAGGACTAACATTGGATAAGATTCCAAAGGAGGTGTTGTCTGATATAGATGGGAGAGGTGGTCTATCTTATAGTTCTACAATATTATCTGTCCGTCTGTTCCGTCCCTCGTTTGTCTGTCTGTCACTCTAATGCTGCATCCACCTCTTGCCCATTCCCCCCTTCCCGTCTGTCCATCTCTGTCACTCTGTCATCTCTATCTATCTCGTCTCCCTCATTCATTCCCCCCTCTCATTCTTCCGCTCTATATAGAATGCCCTTTCGCAATGTTATTGACCATGTAGTGGGCGCTTTTTCTTTTCGGATAGTGGAGTTTGTCTATACTCTGGCATGATAGTATTTATAGAATAGTGGTTTATCTCTTCTTGGGATGACTTTGCCACGAGCTGAATCACCGGCTTAGTTTCACTGATAACGGCTTTCCCGTTGATTAGAATATTGTCAGAAGCACTTCAAGGCAATTTCTGAGCACTACTCTGCGTTACGGAATGTCTTTCGGGTATGCTTTGTGATTAAAGGGCCCCTCTAAGGACATTGCCAGCCCTCAAGAGCACATTTTGAACATTCAATCATTTTTATCTTTAGCAGAACCCAAATGTCTTCATTCTTTCAGTAAGCGATGCCTACGAATCAGACCGCTCGCGCGCTACAGTATTCGCAAAATGACATTCGTATTCGCGCGGTCCCTGAAGAGCAATGTAACTTTGCATACAACTGTTCTCCTCATTTAAACAGCGAAGAATGGCGGGAAAAAGATGCAAATGTAGGATTGTAGGTTTTCGACAGCGCTCTTTCAGATGAAAGGAAGAAACTAAGGGGTTAGAAAGTCCTCAGAGGGGCCCTTTAAGTTAACCCATTATCATATTTCATTTCGTGTAGATTATGTATAATCATAAAAAGATACCCCCTATGACTCTAGTCACTTCGTTCGGTCCAAAAAGCCGTTCTCCTATTCTCTTGCTGCGTCCGCTTTGGTCGGTCTCTCCACTCTTCCCCCGCAAATAAACACAAAAAAGTCGGCCGTTACTCAGTCAGACTCAGCACATGCTTTTTAAACTCTAGAACGTTGGCTGAGCGTTTCGAGAGGGTGGCTAAGTAAGACTAGGACTACTAAGTAAGTGAGACGCGTAAGGGTATTCCGAGTTACATAGCCTCAGAATATGATAAATGTATAATGGCGGCGTAAAAGCGTAAAACACTATGCACTTTGTAAAATACGCGAATCGGAAAAAAAGAAAAAAAAGAATCACCCGGGGACAAATTTTGAAGGCCGTCCTTTGAAGATCCGAATCTGTCCTATTCGCTTTCTCATTAATTTCCTAAACGCCCCGGTCATCGGCGCGCTTTGAACCTATCTTCAGTACCTAGTCTTTGAGATTTCGGTATGCCTTTCCTGAAGTCAACCTAATTTCGTCATCCTATCTCAATGATAAAAACTGTATCTCATTGCGTCCTTCGCATTTTTAATGTTCAGTATAATTAAATAAAGTTAAAAAATAATTAAATAATTATTCTAAGTATGCCGATCATCACGACGACCACGCGCACGACCCGTTCGACCCGCACGACGACGACGACCGTACCCATCTGGGTGGTCAAGCTCGTCACCTGCGTCAGTTTATTCAGGCTAAAAGAAGGAGAACAAGATTTACGTTGAATCATAAAAAGAATGAAAAAAGAAATAAATACAATATATGTAGAAAGTCAAATTCAGATCCTGTGCCTGATCGTCCTGCTGCTCATCTACCTTCACCATGCGTCCCTCACGCATTACTACTGGAAGACCTTCATGTTCATCATGCTTACGGTAAATAGCTTGTGGGCGGTGCTATTATTGCACATTTTCTGTGCCTTTTCAGTCTGCTTTTGTTCGGCTTTCCAAAAAAAATTGTTTATAGTTGAAGAAAATGTTCCGTCGGTTCGCTCATTCCTATTTTACTGTGAAGAGAGTGCAGATGCAGTAAGAAAGTGGTTTACGGAGCATTTTGTAAAAATAGGTTATTCGGTTTGAAATATGTCATCCTGCAGCTTCCCTAATAATATAGTCTGCATTCCAGATAGGCGCCCTTCTCGGCTGGTCCGTTGGCTCCGTCCTGCAGCAAGTCATCACGATGCGCAATGTCGTAAGTATTTTTCGTTCCTTGATCTTTGATCTCTCATAGATCTCTCACCACTATTATATTTGCATGGTGATCAGGCTGCTCTACAGTACCTACACGTTTAAATTGAAACTGAATAGAGGACCCGCGGAAATTGAAGATCACAGTTAATCCTTCAAGATCACCGTAAAGCCTGAAAGATCAAAGATCACATCCCCCTTCCAGGAGATCACTATCAACCTCATCCTCACATGTCTCGCAGTCATCTCAGCCGTCCTGTGCCTTTCTTACCTCTTCAACACGAACGAGAGCTCGTCCGGCAACAACTTCAAGATGGTCGTCGGAATGACGGTTGGGCTTCGGTTTTTGATCTTTGGTTTTTGATCTTTGATCTTCTTTGATCTCTACTCCATGATCTATAAGCTGATTCGACGCTGGCGTGAAAGCATGCCTACCCTATAGATGCGGGTTTTCTACTTATTATGGTAGAGTAGTAACCGTTTTATTCTTCGTTCATCAATGAGAATTCTGTCGTTGTTAAAGGACCTCCATTCGGAACCGTAATCTGTTTAAATTCTTGAGGGCATCCTGACGGATTCGATTAGTTTATCTTCTATCCCCTTCGCTCTCTCGCTATGCAAATTAGTCCTACTTAGCATGACTAAGATACCGCATGGTACTCCTCTAAAGGAAATGTCCCACGAAAAAATCGTTATTGAGTTAGTCGTTGGAAACATATCAGTACGGTCTAGACAACAAGATGTGCAAAAATCCCGATTCGAAACGGCTCTCTAGGCCTCAGTACGGTCATCTCAATGCGTGGGATACGGTAAATCTTGTGGGGTAGTTTGTAGTTTCAACCAAGCACTCAACTCCCCCAAATATACCCAGTGGCATCGCCTGATCTCCACCGCTCACACATCTACAGACCTTCCCCACTTCCCTTGCTCTTCCCTTCCCGCTCCATGGAGAGCTACCTAGACCGAGCAGGCAATGTCAGGGGTTATCTAGCCAGCTGGTTTAGACTACAAACTACCCCACAAGATTTACCGCATCCCACACATTCAGATGGCCGTGCTGAGGCCTAGAGAGTTCAATAACGAATTTTTTCGTGAGACAGTTCCTAAAGACGAGCTCATATTGCTCTATAACTGCCTCAGGTGTGCTTCATAATCCAATCGATCGTCTGCCTCCTCATGCTCTCGTGGGCCTGCTACGGGAATATCGTCGTGTTCTCGAGCGCGTGAAAGATCAACTGTCCCGTCCCCATTTATCACCTTGAGCTAGGCTGGCCGTTTTCCCATGATTACCATTACTTATCCAACGAGATCTTCCGTCTTTTGCTTGCATAATTTTGCTTTCTTGTTATGTGTGCGATAGGTAATAATTTTCTTTTCATAAGATTGAATATCTTGTGAGGCTAAATAAAATTTGATTTTAGTTAGCCCTTGAAAGCATCTTTTAAAGTACGAAGATTACTGTAGATTATTGAATGCCATAGACACATGTTTAGCACATACTACTCGTATATACGGTCTGAAGACTATCAGCAGTTGGCTGGTGAAGAGCCGATCGCGCGATGGGTCGTAAACGAGAAAGAGATAGGAACGTTCCCGATCGGTACCCCTTATCTGTTCGGTATCAGATGCGGCTCATTGTACGGACCCTCCTGTACTAGGCACTCATTCTTTCCCCTTCTGCTTCATGGAGTCTCAGATATAATTTTGTTACACATAGAATTCCCATTTATATATTATCCTCCGCAGCAAGTAATTACTAAGCTTCATTGACTCTTAATTCGATGGCTATTCATCACATTCAAGTGTATTGTTGTACATTTTCAGTTTTCTACAGATTATTGTCTAGATCTCGCGCATAGGTTCCGATATGGTACAACTTTTCGACAAGATTTTCGAATCCATCGGGCGCAAAATCGCAGATGTAAGGAGCATATTCGAAAAGGTATTCACATGATTAGGAAGTTACTTATTGTTAGCGCATTGACGATGGCACTGTAGCAATGTTCCAATTGGAGTTGACAATATGAACTAACAACTGAAAATTTCCGTTCATTTCGCAAGATGTTGGCGCTTGGTCTACAAAGTCTACAGAGAAAAGACGTTCATAGTCCATGAAAGTAATTTTTCCGTGCTCTAGTTCCAATCCTGATCCTACCAGATGCTCTGTTTTCAGGTCCAACGTCATTTAAAGGTGTTCCTAACCCTGGGTGGGCTGATATGGATCTTGTACTGGTTTCAAACCAATTCCTACATGCCACCGTTTGTTCGGTATTTTGCTGCAGCTGTGGTGAGCATCTCATACGTTTGCACAACTCTAATGGCACAGCATTCCTATCGTTCGATTAGTGAATGGCGGTTTCCGCTGTGATCTATCGTCACTGCGTCCACAAAAATGAGTCAAAATTGGCCAATTCAAAAAAAGTTAAGCTTCTCCTCATCAGTCCAAACAGCCGCCAAAATTTGGTGAAGATTCATCCCGCCGTTGTGGAGTAAATTCAAAATTAGTTGCCACTTCGCTATTAGACACTTCCTCTTGCGGTCGGAATGCGGTGATGGTGAAGCACAGTCTCCAAAAGGACACGAATCGCATGCTCCAATACGAACGCACAAGTATTATGTGTGTTCCGCTTACCTTTTGTATGCAAACTTTTGTATGAAAACACCAGCAAACACAAAAAAGGCTCGTTGTAACTCATTTTCAGCTAGGCATCTTTCTCAGATCATTACCGACTTGGTGATGTTTACTGACAAAGGCACACGAACATATATCTTTTTCGGGCCTATTGATCGATTGCCAGCTTTCATTTTCAGCACTACCTCTTTGTGGTGTTCGTCGTCGATATGATCCTGCTTAACTATGTCGGAGAGATGGCCGCGGACGGTAGTCTCCGCGTAGTGGACGAAGGACATTGATCGCGAGAGAGCGTTGTTTCGTTTGGTCCACAATTTTGCTAAGCCGACGAGTCAAAATGGTTCGATAAAGTGTTTTCCGTGCGAGAGTTCCTACAGAACTCAGGAGAATTTGAAATTGGACCAGGGAATGTTCCCGCATCTCGTTCGCTTTACATTTGCACAGCTGTCGGAATATTGCCAATCGACGATGACATGAGAACTTTCAAGGCGTCATAGCAAATAATGATTTTACTTCCAATTTCTGTCACCTAAAAAGTTTCTAAGTAATCCTCCTATATACGGTCTGAATGCTCACTTGGATATAAGCAATTCACAGTCGAAATGCCGATCTCGCGATGGGTCGTAAACGAGAAAGAGATTGGAACGTTCCCGATCGGTACGCCTTATCTGTTCGGTATCAGATGCGGCTCATTGTACGGGCCCTCCTGTACTAGGGGCACCCTTCCACTTCTGCTTCATTTAGTCTCAGATATTCATTCGCTCCTTTATTTCCCAACTCCTTACATCCTCGTGGAAGGGAAGGGGCACAGTAGGTGCGCGATATGTAGACATATAGTGGACTAAAAAGATCCGTCGGAAAATCATTCCGAATATAAGGCGAGAGAGTGTGCGAAAGTGAGAGAATTAGACTCATTTTGGAACGGAAGACACTGACGGATCGGTTTGATCCACGATATTATTGACGAAAAAGCTCCGTCCGTAAACGTCATTCCTACATTTTCTGCACCCGCTTCATACCGCTTCGCGCTCTCGTCGGAAATAGGAATGAGATCACGGACGGAATGTTTTCCTCAACCATACATACAATGATGAGCACCGCATTCCGCACGGTGAAGAGAGTGTCTAATAGCGAATTGACGACTATTTTGAATTTCCTCAAGAGTTGCTTGACCGCGATTTGCTATAATATTAGAACGATTGGAGTGCTGTGCGAGAGGTTAGTGTTGGCAAACCCGATAACGATTCCTCGGGTATTTTCCGCAAGACTGAACGAGAAGGAAAGAAACGAGAATATCGTTGACCTTTATGCATTCAAATACCAGACCCGATATTCTCGCTCATTGCGAGAACCTCGCTATCTCATTCTTACTTCGTATCAGTCGGTCTGTAAATTTTTCCATCATCACTCTCTTGTCTGTTCTAGCAATAATTGAATTAAGCAGCACTTCAACAGGAGAACCACTAGGAATGAATCTCGTTCTGAGCGAGAACCTCGGGTCGAGAATGAGAGACCCGAGAATATCGTTGCACTTTACCTCATTACCTACGAAACTTTTCTTCTCGGGCGAGGAATGGGAGGGGGATCATTCCTGACCGAGGTTCTCTTTATCGGGTTTACCAACACTACGAGAAGTGCTACTATCATTTATTATCCTCTAGAAAGCATTGAACTTTTCTCTCATTCCTCTCTCTGTTCTCGCGGCGGACGGTCGGACCTCCTTCCTCTCTCGTCTTTCAACCTCGTCCCCGCCATATTCCATCAAGAACTCAGGTGAAGAATCCCTCTTTTCACCTTGGCAAGTGAGGGCGGTATGTTGGCCAACGTCTCGTTTCTTCGTCTCTCCCCTTTCTGTCGCGGCTGCCCTAACCCATAGTGAAGATTTTCAAGTGAAGCTTTTTGTCCCCACTCCCACCCCGTGATATCCTTCTTCATTCCCCCCTGCCGCACACCGTAAGGTGTAATGATAAAGATAAAGATAAACTTTACCGGTTCTTCGATGGCTCACCACATTCAAGTTTATTAGTTTAAGTGTTTTCCGCAACTCATTGTACGGACTCATTATGCGTCCCTTCCGATATGATACTGCCCGTTCACTTCGCTAGAGAATGGTGTTTGGTCTGCAGCGAACATACGTTTAAAGGGAACCTAAACTGTCACAGGAAATTATCTCATATGCCTCGTTCAGGCTAGAAACAGACATGGTGAAAATATAATCTCAAAACTTCATACTTCCAGAGATATGGGCTCGCAATCATGTATTTGACCCGCCACACGGTGAACTATAACTAGTTTTCTGTTACCAGTTATCGACGTTCCTTCGCGACCGATTCCCCCAACCTACAGGTCTCCTCACTTTACGACCCTGCTTCTTCCCTGTGGACCCGGTTCATTTTTGATGATCTACTGTTCACATTTCATCCTTGTCGTTGTCTTCAACTCTGTTGTGTGCATTCTATCTCTATCCTGCGAATATATGCCTATAGAAGGGCAAGAATGCTGCTCTTCCTGACTGCCGTTTGCAAACACCCTTGAAATATTTACAAACACCCTTGAAACAATCTTTGCTATCTTTTCTATAGCAAAAGCACTGGACAAGTAAAAAAATCTCCATTGAACTCATTTTGACGCTAAGCATATTTCTCATATCATTTCCAATCAATACCGTCGAACGTCTCCCTTTGTGTCGCATTTTCACTTTCAGTATACTACCCCTGGTCTACCGTTCGTTCGTCAATACAATCGTTAATCCGCCGCCGTCTCGCAATCAATTTCCGCTAATGACATTCGTCGTGTAGTGGAGGACGGAAGTCGAAGATTTGCCGTGTCGAGAGTTGAATGGCAAAAAAAAAGGGCCCCTCTGAGCACTTTTTAACCCCCTGGTTTCTTTCTTTCATCTGAAAGAGCAATGTCGAAACCGTCTAATTGGTAGACATCGCTCATTGATGGAGTGGATACATATGCTTTCTGATGAGGATAAGAATGAAGGAATGCTCAAAATATACTCCTGAGGGATAGCAATGTGCTCAGAGGGGCCCTTTAACGTGCTGTCTTTGTCTTCTTCAATTTTTCGGTAGTGACCCGCTCGTTGTAGATACCGCTGACGGAGCTCCGATGAGAATCTGCACTTCTATTCTTTTTACATTTTAAGGAATAAATGTATTTTTAATTATTTTGCCCCCCCCCCGACATTTGTCTCGTGGTAATTGCACTAATGATAAATCGAAATCGATTGAAAGAGCCTCTTTCGTAAAATTGTATGCAAACAGTAAACAGACGGAAACGGATGTGCTTTTAAGTTAAAACAGAACTCACCTTTCGTAGTAGGAACAATTGTCGAACGTCTCTTGATGTAATCAATAGTAAAATAGGAGGAGCGAAAGTCGTCAACGAATTCGCGAAGGTGTACTGTAATAATGTAAAATGAGTCGAATAAAAATGCGTTGCTAGCCAATTGAACTGTTAGAATACATCGAATATATATGGACAAAAATGTGTCATTTAAAGGGCCCCTCCAGGCAATATCTACCATATGCATTTTTTGACATCATTGGATAGCCCACAATGTCCTGAATCTCATCCTCTCTCCTTTTTAGTTGAAACTTCACCGTTGCCGAGAAAAAGCTGTGCAAAGATTTCTCTCGCTGTCTGCGTCTCTTCATTCCTCTCTTCTCTCTCACAATCAATTAACCGCTCTTAATGGGTTATCTCTTGGAATGAATGAGATGGGTGGAGGGACCCTTTAAACTTATTAGACTTAGATTTGTGATTCACTGGCATAACATATTTCCCACTGAATTTTGTGATTGTAGCGAAGAATCAAGATGTTATTGAATGAGATTACAGCGCAATACAACAAAACTATGCTACTTTATAGCAACTAGGCTTTTACAATAAATACGTACATAAATAGAACAGAGTATTCTGCCGCAATGCGAAACCTTTGGAAAGCGAAAAATCACTCCGACATTTGCTAATACGGTAGATCGGTGTGCCACGCACCACGATTAAATTATTAGGAATGGGAAAGGGAGGGCACACAATGTTCTGACACCAGTGCAAATGTTATGAGACATTCTTTGAGAGAATGAACCAATAGGAGGTACCCTGCAGACGTTCCTACATATTTGGGGCGCACAGCATTCCGACCGGTGAAGAATGTGTCTAATAGCGAATTGACCACTATTTTTGAATTTTCTCAAGACTGGCTATTCCAATCTGCACCAAATTTTCGGAGGAGTTAGAATTCATGGCGACGATCTTAAGTTTAGAAATTCATAATTTTTCGTTCACTGGTTCGCTCACAGGATCGGACCCTATGCGCGGAAACCGCTATTCGCTATTAGAACGCTTGGAATGCTGTGGGCGTCACGGTATTCTACGCCAATGCAAAACCTTTGGAAAGAGACAAATCATTCTGTCATTTCCTAATGCGGTAGATCGGTGTGCCGCGCACCTCAAATACATTGTCATGAAGGAGAGGGGAAGGGGATGCTAATAGACACTAAGGCTAACTTCTATCACCCACCTAGAGCTTCATGCAACTCTGAAAAGATGGCATCCTAATGACTTTCGCTTTCCACAGGTCTAGAACATTGTGGCGTCACGTCTATGAATAACCGGAATACCCAGCGGATGGGAAAAAAGTTAACCCCACCTCAAATTTAGTCAATCGATAGCTCTAGGTGACTAGATCTCGAAAATCAACATAAGAAAACATAATATTGAATTTCCGATTATAAAAATTTGCATATCTAAATTTTCGAAAATGTTTAAAGTCGTACACAGTTAAACTAGCAAGATCCTATCCGATGTAGTTTTCTTCGCTCATTCCGAATATCGTATTGGTTTGGTCTGAAACTTAAATTTTCAGCACGATAATCGCGAAAAACTACAACAATTTACACTTTTTCAGTCATATCTCAAAATATTTGGTTAGAAATACATACTTTTCTCTTCGAATTCGAAAAGTAGAGCATTTTTTGCATAAGAATAAATGTTTTTGAAAAGAAACTAGTATAACTACGCGGTACCCGGCGGCCCACGAAGCGCGCCGCGGTCGCTCTGCTTACGTGGTCCAGGAGCTTCGCTCCTGGACACAACGCAGAGCTCCCGCAGCACGCTTCGTGAACCGCCTAAGCATGTATTGGGCAGGGGTGTTAGTCCAATAGTACAAATACATTATCACATTATACCTTTTACCCGTTATGCTTGGAATTCCTAAATGGCATTGTCGTTTATTTCGAATTTTGGAAGGAATTATTAGATTTCTACTAAATATTATTGACGAAAAAGTTCCGTCAGTCGACTCATTCCTACTTTGTCTGCACTCTCTTCATACCGCTTCG
>LS930886.1:25612-36229 GCA_900490955.1 Micoletzkya japonica
GTTTTATTGTTCATTATGTGTGTTATTATTTATCCTGTAAAGCTAGTAATGCTACCGTAGTCATTCTTACAAACCACGATTATTGTACACTGTATTTTGTGTCTCCAAAAATAAATAATTCCGCATCTTCTATGTACAGGCTAATACGTTCTGAACATTGCCACGGTTTAAAGTAAGTATCTGCAAAATATGTGGCGCTGGGCGGGGTCGAACCCGCGTGTCATATGACAGCAATTTTAAACCACTAGGCCACGGGTACCGCGGGGGGGGGAGCCGGGCGCCCGCTCCTTTTCGGAATCATTCCGAAAAGAGAGAGCCCCCTCTCCCCTCGCTCTCTTTTCGGAATGCATTCCGCAAATACTTCAGGAATCATTCCCGATGTAGCGCCATTTCGGGAATCATTCCGCAACTATTTGCGGAATGCTTCTCTCAGTGTAGACGTGACGCCCCAAATATGTAGGAACGTCTGCACGAACTCTCGACACATTTCGCGGAAATATCACCGAACATTTTGTCCCAAGGACTTTTTTGGCGCGTTCGCTTAACATTTAGAACATTGTGGACATCATGACAGACACCAACGCTGACTTCAATCCGACAGTTAGGGCTTCAGGCAATTGTGCGACGGGCTCTAAGTAAGAAGTAGCATAGAGCGTGCACTTATGCCTTCCCCCCTACCCCCCCCCCCCCCCGTACCGTCTTTCCCTATCCCCGTGCCCTACAACACGGATAAATATCTATCTATCTATCTATCTATCTATCTATCTATCTATCTTTTGGGAACTCAAGAAAGACGATGTCCTGGTTATTTTCGCTTTCCAAAAGTATAGAATATTGTGAGGAAACACAACACCTACCGTCAAGCTAGTAAATTGTGGGCCGTGCTTGAAACACTTGAAACAAGGCCATATCTCGGCTGGGAAAGGTCGTACAGAGTTCTGGTTGGAATTTTTGGAATTATCAGTACAAGATCTACTTGTGTATCAAGTTTGGTGATGATTAAACAACTCTAAACCGGTTAAAACGGCTTTTGTATATTTTGACTGAATGAAATTCTCGCTTTCCCTGTTCGAACCTCTCCAATTCCACATTTTTACGTTTTAAAGGTCTTTAAACTTGATGAATAACTACCAAAATTGATACACAAATAGATCTCGTCCTGAGGATTCCAAAAATTCCAACCAGAACTCTGTACGACCTTTCCCAGCCGAGATATGGCCTTGTTTCAAGTGTTTCAAACATGGCCCACAATTTACTAGCTTAACGGTACTGTCAAGCTAGTAAATTGTGGGCCGTGTTTGAAACACTTGAAACAAGGCCATATTTCGGCTGGGAAAGGTCGTACAGAGTTCTGGTTGGAATTTTTGGAATTCTCAGAACGAGATCTACTTGTGTATCAAGTTTGGTGATGATTAGACAACTCTAAACCGGTTAAAACGGCTTTTATATATCTTGAATGAATGAAATTCTCGCTATCCCTGTTCGAACCTCTACAATGCCACATTTTTACGTTTTAAATGTCTTTAAACTTGATGAATCATTACCAAACTTGACACACAAATAGATCTCGTCCTGAGGATTCCAAAAATTCCAACCAGAACTCTGTACGACCTTTCCCAGCCGAGATATGGCCTTGTTTCAAGTGTTTCAAACACGGCCCACAATTTACTAGCTTAACGGTATCATAACATAATCTTACCAGGAGAGCAGTTATGTGGTACAGGTAGTCCTCATTCAGTTGATATGCCACGAGCCATCCGATCTGAAAAAGGCATAGCATATTTTTTCCTAGCATAAAGACGTCCTGCGGGTGACTTCCTTCAACGGTTACAGTTAGTGTCAAGTGCGCGATGATAGCGGGCTTGGTAGTATGTCGTGAAAACGATTTTAATAAAAAATAGTAGCGCGCATAACATACCTAACTCACATAACCATTTCTGGCTTTAAAATTAATTAAAGAGACAGGCCACACTCAGAGAAATTTCAGGAGAATATTTCCCCACGATTTGCACTTCGGGAACAATTCACCAGCCGGCTGGGGGAAATTTAGGCTTTTTGGGGAATTATTCCCTAGCGAGAATTTTGTCGACAATTCTTATTGTCTAGCAGAGATTGCATAGCTCACAAGTAGTCTTTAGTCTTTAGTCGTGCTGTCTACTCCAGACCAGATAATAATCTATCCTTCTTCCCTCACCCGCCCTCTATCACTCTTCCACCCGCCCGGAGGCGTGAATTCATCCTTCTTTCTTTTCTTTCTTATTGTTGCCCCCCTGTCCCCGTATTCATTATAGTATTTGTTTAAAGTGTTTAAACCGGTGTCAACAAGACAAAGAGTATCCCCATCCGTCGCGTCTCAAGTCGCAAGGGAACGTGGGTTTCACTCTTCCTTTGTCTTTCTCTCTTCCCCTTGGAATCTTTCTTGGTCTGGGATTGATTGGGAGGGAGTATTCTTCCTTGTACTAAAACTAGTACAAATTTATTCCTTAAGTGCATTTCGTGGTAATATTTGTGGCGAATTTTCGCTAGTGCAAGAGTTTAGCTATGATTATCCTGATATGCAGAATTATTCAGATATTCAGAATATTCGTGCAATTGCGTTCACTGTCCCCGTAGATACTGAAGGTGTGAAGAGCAACGCGCTTTTCACTAAATCGGATATATCAGCGGAAACATACGAGATACAGGCTATGATTTACTGACAAACGGATTGTTCTGTTCTCATTCAAAGTGTTCCAATCGTTTTCAACGATGAGAACACATGAGTGGAAAGGCGGAAATTATATATCAGGGTATACAGCCCGCGAATTCAAGATCTTATCGCAGTTCCCTTAAGAATTGTGCAGCACTTTGCTATGACGCATACTATCTATTTATATAACTTTTGGCGTAATACCTGCTGTACGCACATCAATGCATGCACCGCAACCATAGTAACCGTGAATATGTTCAGCCCGCGTTCTTGTTGGTTATACCTCACCTAAAAATGCGTTCTCATGTTAAGAATACAATATTTTGTCATAATACTAAAAATTCCACATAGAGTAGCAAAAAATATGAGAAATGTCTAACTGACTGTCAGTTTCACGTGGGAAAATAAGGCAATGTTAACCGTAGAGTTCGCGAAGCTTCGTAGGTGTTGTATGGTTTTGAGGCTAATCGGGATGGAAAACACGAGAAATACGACGTATTTAGCTACCGAAAACAATTTAGATACCTGAAATTGACATGTACAGCATACCATCAGTGAAATTATGTTGAGCAAGAAAATAATAACTTTATTATCCAAGAGAGACTAAGAAGAATATCTAGGACATTGTCATTGTCATTCGCTCTTCCCTGTTCGTTGGTGGTCTTGTTACCCTCTCCTCTCGCACAGCATTCCGGCCGAAAGGGGAAGTGTCTAATAGCGAATTGGCAACTAATTTGAATTTACTCCGCTACGGCTGAGCGAATCTTCACCAAATTTTCAGATCACGGCGGAAACCGCCATTCGCTAATCGAACGCTAGGAATGCTGTGCTCGTCCCCTTCCCCCGTAATTCTACCAAGAACCCTAATTCGTTCCCACTGGTGGTGTGTTTGATTGCCACGCATGTCTTTGTTGCCGGTGGTACTGATTATTGGCGTTTGCACAGTCCTGTTATTCTAATAGAACACATACTTCTGCTGCGCTTCCCTATAATTATTGATACCAAGCACTCTGACAGAGGACATAGATAGCAAAAGGGCGTCCGCTCACATTGATGTGCATCGTCTATCTCGATCACAATGGTGGTAGCAATACTGAGCAAGCAAGGAGCCTGCCGTAAAGGCTATTTCTTCTAATGATGTGTGTCTTGGTTTCATTTCGAATTTACTCACGCAGCGGCAGTGTGTTGCATGTTGATCACCACAAATATGTGCACTCAACCTCTACTCGGTACTCACTTGTTTACTTGTTTTGCGTGGCTCTCACTCACTCTGGCAGCTTGCTTAGTTCTTTCTGGGGCAGGTTATTTGCAGTACCCTAATCCCCACACAAGAAATTTGTTTTCCCTTGGTGCATGGTATGCTTATGCGCTAGTTCATTCTTAATCTCCGGGCTAGTCACCTATATCCTTCTACCCGAAACTCCATTACGCGTACTGCGTAGATAAATTAAATTAAATGAAAGAAGATGAGGTGAATCCACAGCGTTCTGGCAACAGTGAAAATGTTAAGCGAACGAGATGTCGAAAAATAACCCTGATTTCGGTGGGAACTCTCGCACGGAAAACACACCGTATCCTAAGCATTTTGGCTCGTTCTCTTAACATTTAGAGGACGCGTGAATCCGTCTTGACCTTGGACAAGTCCAAGGTAGTCGTCGTTTCCCCTCCTCTTTTTTCTTTCTTCTGCGACTCATAGCATTCCTAGCGTTCGATTAGCGAATGACGCTTTCCGCCGTGATCTATCGCCGCTGCGGAGATTACAATGCGCGAAAATTCACCAATTTAAAACCTTAAGCTAATACCCAACAATTCACAGAACGGCAAAAATTTGGTGAAGATTCATTCAGCCGTATTGGAGTAAATTCAAAAAAATTAGTTGCCAGTTCGCTATTAGACACTTCCCCTTTCGGCCGAAATGCTGTGGACTGCCCTTCCCCCATCTAGAAGTCGCATGTTAAAGGGCCCATCCAGGCAATATCTACCATATATAAGGGTAGATATTGCCCTTGTATATGGTAGATATGAGCCACAAGGGTTATTTTCTATAAATGCTTCGGCTATACGTTCGATAACAAACCCGATTCCACTACAAGAAATGAGATGATGAACTTGCATACTCTCTCTTATCGTAGATACAAGAGGGTTATGAAAATGGCTTTTAAGATTCTCTATGGCATAACTGATCTGACATGCCCCTTAAAAGACATTTATAATCTGTGTCCTTCGAATACAAGAGGAAATTCTTTCAAGATATGCTATCCCGTTCCCCGTACTACTCAGAGGGAATCGCAGAGAGCGTACTACTCTTTTGCCATACGAACTGCAAAGAAGTTAAATGGAGTCATTAAGAAAGCAAAGCTACCGAGCACCTATTCCGATTACGTAAAATTAATATGAGCCACATGAGTGAAGTCATTGCGGTTGGTTGACCAATGTCCGCATCCACTTTGGCCCCGACCACGTCCTCCCAGGCGTATGGAAAAAAATAAATAAATAAATATACATTTTTTTGACATCATTGGATAGCTGCTCTCAATGTCCTGAATCTCATCCTCTCTCCTTTTTTGTTGAAACTTTGCCGTTGCTGAGAAAAAGCTGTGCAAAGATTTCTCTCGCTGTCTGGGTCTCTTCATTCCTCTCTTGTCTCTCACTATCAATCAACCGCTCTTGTTATCTCTCGAAATGATTGAGATGGTTGGAGGGACCCTTTAACTATCGTCCTCATCCCAGTAGAGAAGATTTTGTTCAAGCCAAGTTCCCCCATCCAAGAATCCTTCCCTGTCTTACCAAAGTCCTCCCCATTTCCGCACCTCCCCGTGCAAACGATGACTAAACCGATTTCGACACACTTGATTCCAGTTGCCCTCCAATCCAAGAAACAGCCAATGGTCGTCGTCGATTTTACTGTAGACAGCGGCCGTCCACAGGTTGAAGTTCCAAAACACTAAGGGAAACGTGTACTGAGCGACGATGATGAGAGCCACAGTACGATCCGACCACGACTGAAATTCATTCATTCGTTCAATATGTATCATTTCACAAATTCATGTGATGATCAAGGGCATGGGTACACTCTTCGTTAGTCAGATTACTGAATGAACGGCTGTAATTAAGCTTAGTTGAACTACTTTTTTGCTATAATCCACGCTATGACAAGTTTCACGGGAGTCGTCCAAAGTTGTTCAAAAATTGCGAGCTGTTTACGCTAATGCGTCCGTCCTCTGATCGACCTCTCTGGTTCCAAATGTATCTTGATTCCGGTGATCTAGGTATTTCATGGACAAATTGAGGCGTGTAATGGTAGCACTACTTGAATTAAAAAGTTCGTTATTATTTATATAAGCTGTGCTAACCCTCGTTCCTTCCCCCCCCCCCTTCAAAAGCCTCGTTCGCCGCAAACCTTGCTGGATGACAGCGAAGAGTAGCGGCATATGACCAAGCACAATTTGCATGCTGTATGAGAGAACGAGGCAGCTGACGTTCCGAACATGAGCATTCTGGTGCAAAATCCTGAGAGGAGAGACGCCTAACGATTTCTTTTGCATGTCCCTCATCTCTCTTCCTCTTCATTCTTCACCACTCTCTGGCTTGTTGTGACCGAATTATGCCAATCGCTAGTCTTCGCTGACGACGAATGCACAGCCATTCGTTCAGTAAACTTTGAGAGGTTTGTCAAAGATTGCGCTAATTAGAGTATTCAGTCTAATTAGAGTATTCAGTATTAAGTATTCAGTCTTCGCAATATTTTGTAAAGAAAAGCTTACCCCAGGAAGGAGGCGCATACATAACGTTGATTATAAGTATCAAAACACAAGCGATCAGGGTATTCGCGATACCCGATACACCTGAAGTACTGATCTCGAGCAACAAATATCTATCACAATGGTAATCAAAGATCTTTCTCGAGTTTTGAAGTAGGAAAAAGTAATTCGAGTTTTGAAGTAGGTGAACGAGTTAGAATAGAAGCATCATGGAAAGTAAGACATCGCGCTAAGCTCAAACCCATGACAAAGAAAAAGGTGTAGAAGGGCGTTCGAAGGTGCGCATTGGCACTCAGTCGAAGCCGAGCTAGAAAGATGGAATACAGCAGGCAGAGCCCGAGCTGGATCGAGATATCGATGTATTGCGGAAGGAAGTTGGCATCCATATCTCCTGAACAAGTTGCTAATAAAGCTTGAGCAAAGGGCAAAGAATCTAAGGGGATGTTGCATGGTAGGCGAATGGCATGGTTATCACGAAAAAAACAAACTGAAACACTATTCAGCATCACCAAGAAGAGTGCGCAAAAAGGCAAGAAAGTACCGCATCGACACAGCATTGCAACAGGTGCATTCATTGACCAGTTTTGGCTTATGTACCTAGATGCTTGACTTGTACTCTACAGAGTAGTTCCGTACCTGAGGATACGTCAGAACCTTATGTATTCCGGAAGCCTTTGTGAAATATTTTTCCACAACCTTTTACGGAACCCATTCCCGATATAAACTTTTTCAGTGCTATGACGTTATTATACCATCATTGGTCACAAATCGTTGGACACCATTTCGAGCGCTCTTAGAGCTTGCATGTCTCACAGCCCAACGCGTTTCCATTATGAACCCGTTTTATCGAAGAGGTACCGGTATCGTGTTCTAGATGTAACTTCGTAACTTCGTTTACTTGGTAACTTCGTGCAGTGCTCTGGCCAAGTAGTCGAGGTTGGCCGGACAGATGCCTGAAGGTCGTGGTAAATTTATTTCATATTCCTAGCAAACTCTGCAAGTATTTTTTTACCGTTTGTGTGTGTATGTATTTATATCTCGCAACACGCAGGTCGCTAATTGTTAGAAGTTGCTTGTAAAGGTTATGAACACTTTCTATCAGCTAATCAACCTAACGGCCTTTGAACAAAGTCGGGAACTGGTCTGGCATTGGTTGACCTATATCTCACTGTAGTAGGTTTTCGTAGATATATCATAATGCACAACTGCCCACCTGATATGGAAATGCGGCCATCATGCGCCAAATAAATCGAGTATTCGTTAACGAGTAGAGAGATCTGACAAGTGCTCATTTAGATAGTTTAAAGTTACTTGGGATTATGAAATTAAATGGCGTACGCTCCTCTATTCTTCGGTTTCTCCAATAATGTGTTTACAAAATGTATCTATTATTTTTAAATGAAAATATTTTTTTATTAAAAATATTAAAATACCTGCTGCGGACTAAGTCCCGTGTAGCAGAACATGCCGATCTGATCCGTCAGATGCTGCCAACTTCGGGTTGAACCGAGCTTAAGCGCGTGCTCCTTTAACCCATAGCCGGGTTGACTAATATGTGCGTAAAAGGCAATGTAATCGTGAGTACGCTGTGTTTTTTAATAGATGGCCCCCGAGCTTTGAATAGGTAAAAGTTCTGAATTAGAAAAAAGAAACTCCTCTCGTGAAGAGCTTCTTGGAAATCATTATGAGGCCGATTTGCATAGCTGTAAATGGGAAAACATAGAAAAAGGGAAAGTGTACCAATCCCTACAACAGGGGTCAAAGCTTCGCCGCCACCAACCTGCTCCAGTCGTTCCTTCAGCTGCACCCGCATAGACTTGATCCGCTCCGACATGCCCTTGAGCTCTTGCAACCTGCAATGTTACGATTATGAAACAGATGAAATTGCCCGTTATACGTGCTTCATAGCCATTTGGATGAAAGTCTCTGATTTGAGACTGGCAATGAGGTATCTAGGCCGGGTGGACGAAGGCGGAGCTGACCACATTGTCCGCAGCTCCGGATCATTCAGTACGCGCGCGGCAAGCCGCGCTCCGTGCACCGGCGGACTCGAGTACATCGAGCGGATCTGCGGATTCGCATAATACCGTATTTCCACTTAGCTAAGACACTCGCACCAGAGGTTCGTGAATAAATCTCAGCCGGAAACTGGTCGAATAAGCGTATGTGAACTAGATATGTGCGGGAATATTATTGGAGGAAAAGGAACGTTGAGAAATCTTTGCAGCGCACTCCGCTAAATACAGTGAAACTCTCTTGGCAAAATGCCAGCTTAGGCTAAAAGCCGACTCCGGCTGAAGTTTTACGGTGGTTAGCGGAAAGAACTGTGCAGCTCTCTCAACGTTCGTCTTCCTCCAATAATAGCCTCATTGTAAGCTAATCTCTCCTGACTCTAACCGACAAATCGGAAGTTCAACTCGAATTTGGGCGGGAAATTCAAAAATCTAAGCAGGATACTCACGACGCACTTGAGCTGCGAGACGACGCGCGCCGCCTCGTCCGCGCTGCCGCAGACGCACGTGAATGCGCCCACGCGCTCGCCTGCGCATCAAAAGGACGTTCAAAATATTTCCCGCGCTTTTTCTACAGTAGATTCAAAAGATGTGCAACGCTCTCAACGCTCTACCTAGGAATACTCCAGAACTATGCAATATCTATTCTCTGGAATTTTTAAAACTTCTGTCGGCAAGTTTTAAGAAAACTTCATACCATACAGTCCCATGCTCTTGGCAAAGGACTGGGCCAAACACAGGCGATGGCCTTTCTCGACAAAGTATCTGTAAGAGCATTTGAGCCTCTTAGCTGGGCTGTCATCCTACATCTTTGTCTAGCATTTTATTTGGTTTTCTTAGGAATTCGTACAGACCGAAAAGTACTGAAAGCCGAATCTACTCAGTGCATCTCTGTATTTCTGTTTAAGAATGCGATTCGTCTATCTATCTCGTCAGAACCTACTGGACTAGCTTCTCTTACCTCAGCGCGAATGCATCCTCGTCCACATCGCCCGAGGCGAAACCCTAAAAATGAGCTTATCGATTGGCACCACCATTCCAGTGAGTCTTCTGCTAATTTATTATATAGTATATACGTTATAGGCAAATGTGTTACAGTAACCCGAATACATATAACATTTCAAGATTCCTCGCAAATACAGTTCCGGAAAAATTAGAACACACTTGATAAGCCATGTCGAAGAAGACCAGCAGCCCTTTCCGTCGTATGGCCTCCTCTATCCTCGACCATTGCTCTTTCTTCAATTCTATATACTTTTATGATGTACAATATTTCTTTCCGTTTGTATCGTAATTGCAGTAAAAATCTCATTCATCGTGTCAGGGATTGATATATCTACTCTCTGCAGCCTACCGCAATCCAACCGCAGTCTATCTACCATACACCATGTCACCTATAGTAGCGAAAAAGGAGACATATAATCGTTTCGGTTGTAGCGCTTATTCCCGTGCCTTTTAAGGTCTAATCAACTTCTAGTATGTATCATGAGAAATTCTATGTTTCTGATATCTTCTGTTAGAATGAAGTGGCACCGTTTCAAAGGGTAAAAAATTCGTTAAACACCGTAGCGGCGGAATCACGAATTATGCGTTCCGCTTTTCGTGACTATACCGTAGGATCGACGCCGGTCGGATTGTGGGCGCACGGATGAAGCACGATAACTGAGCCCTGCTCTGCCGTTGCGATGTCCTGAGGAGAGAAAAGACTAACTATTATTTCCTACTTCGTCTGCACTCTATTCATACGGCTTCGCTCTCTCGATGGAAGTGGGAATGAGACAACCGACGGAACCTTTTCCTCAAATATGCGGTACTCTCATTTAAGCGAACTACCGTATTCCCTTGTCATTGTCTAATGTCTACGGCTGAATCAACATAGTAAGAAAAAGAACTGCAAAATTTCGTCTGAGTACATCTTTTTTTCTAGTAAAGAAAGTATTACATCTACTGCCTTTCTGTTAGGAGTAGACACTCCTAAGTGTGTTATTCTTGTTCGTTAATACGTAAATTATATAATTATCATTGTTTTAATTAATAATTCGTATTGCGGTAATTGTCATTGTCCATTACGGTAGCTTATCGCAAACTGTACTTTCGTTGTGTGCTTACTGTAGCCGGGTTCAGGGCCGGCGTTGAGAATAATACCCTGAATTTC
>LS930886.1:43962-58271 GCA_900490955.1 Micoletzkya japonica
TTTTCTTGTATTTTAGTTTTTAGTTTGAGTCTTCGTCGTGGTTGTTGTGTTTCGTTGCGTGTTTGCTTGTTTGTTGTTATTTTAACCGTATCTCGCGTAGTCAATAAGACGATTCTAGACAATCTGTGTAGTCACACGTGAAGTAGCGGGGAACTAGACTAGTACTTGGGACACCTCGCGAGTCAAGCGAGCCATATATTTCCCCTGTCATGTATACCTCCACAGCACCCTCCTCATCAAACCCGTGCGTGCTTGTATCGTAGTAGCGGTAGTGCTTGATCTCAAACCCGGTTGACCTCAAGGGTTACAGTAACCTTACGCTATTCAATTACCCTTCAAGTAAGTTACCAAATCATTGTAACAACATAATGGGCGGTTCCGCTACCCATCGACTCATACCACAACCTCAAACGTATTCGCCGTCTGACATGGTCTACGGTTGATTTTCAGGCATAGCATATTATTTTGAGAAATAATACATTCTCCAAGCTTACTTGAACACGGGCACATGGTTCGTCCACGTTGGGAACGGCAGGTAGACCGTTTTCACACGACCAAACTTATTCTGCAAATTAGGAATTCGCTCAAACACCGTGTATCGTAGACATTTCAATGGTTCCAGATTCGGTTCCAGCTGACGATACTCAAACAAGTCCACCAAACTGCGGGAACCCACGATAAACTCGGCTCCTATCCTCAGGGCACCCGTACCCGACAGGGACTGGGCCGTCGCATAGCGGCCCTCCTCGAATATGGGAGAATCCGGGCCGAAGGCTAACCTGCAATAAGATTAGAGGAATGATGCATGAAACATAAGCATCAAAGAACTCTCATACAGAACTCCAAATAAGATGTACACTCAGCGAAATCTCACTAGCCCGCTAGGGAATACTTCCCTAGCACACGATACCAAAGCGAAAATTCCCTAAAAATTGAGCCTCCCCCTACGGTTTTTAGGTAATTATTCCCTAGCGGGTTAGAGAATTTTCACGGTTGTAGCGTGTGCTAGTGAAATTTCGCTCAGTGTACTTTGCGGCCATCCCACACTATCTAGAAGTTATAATAATACAACACAAGCCTCGAATAAAAAAAACTATGCTCTGTATCTGAAACAGGACACACCCGAAGATTACCGTATCCAGCTCGGGAGAATTATCTCCCTTCTTGATATTACTGAATAAGACTCAACGTCCGTGTACGTTTCCACGACGAGCATCGCAAGTCGGCATTGCAATTACGATCGGAACAGAGTATTCTAGGCTTCGTTTTTGCCCGTTTTCCTTTCTTTTTCTTGTTTTCCGACTATTCCTTGCTTGCGTTGAGTTCTATATTTTCTATATTGGTTCTATATTGCAACATTACATTCAATCTCAGGCATCTTCGAATTGAAAGGTAAACGGAGCTTAAAATATTCCGTTCCGGTCGTAACCTGCGGTGCCGAAGTGTGCACGGTTAGCGCATAACGTCATCACAACGTACTGACCTATAGTTTTATGCAATAACAGTAATTCCCGGACCTGGTAGCCGGCTCGTAGAACTCGCGCAGGCCGGTGATCGGGCCGTACTCCTTGTCCGGCCGCTCCTCCAGTATCCGCCTCTCCGCCTCGTGGACCGCCGCCAACACGTGCGGCTGGCCCTGAATCAGGGAGCTGAGGGACGACCGCGATGCGTGTCACGACGCGTTGCGTCTGCATATTTTGTGAACATTTACTTCTCATAATCTACCTAAACTGCCTATCCAAACGTGGGATCATTGCAATTCTGCTAGACGTTGTGAAATCTAACCCAGGACAGAGATCTGGTGATTTCGCCAGTCAACTGGGAAGATATTTTCCAGGTTCACGACGGGGAAAATCACACCGTGTGTAGATAATGTACAGTACCCACAAGAGTTCCGCTTAGTGGTCCTACAATGTTATAATAAACGGCGCATCGCTACTCCCCACCTATCATCTACCTGTTCATCTCTGTACGCTCCGACTCCCAGGTTGACCTTTTTGGGGTTCGGGTCAGCCTTGAACCTCTCCGCCACTCCGAGTATCGGGTCCTCCGGTGCTGTGTCCAGGTTCTCCCACCACGATCTGAACGTATTTAGTTATTTCATTAGTTATTTATTTTAATAAAGAAAAAATATGAAGCTTGCATAAATCGAAGTGCTTCTGTAGACCCGGAACATTAAATACATACTTGGTGGCTACCGCATTCCCGTTTCGCGGTCCGATCGCGTTGCCAACGCTGCAATAATCTCGTCCTACGGTATGTTGGGGTGATTACGGTAGGCGATTACGGTAGACTCTGGATACTGTAGCAGCATAGAGACTTACAGGAAGGGAAGCACGAACATTCGTTCGACCGCCTGGGACGAGTACTGTTGGCACGAATGAACGGGTAGGCGACTGAACAATGGAGGGAAATGAGAAGTACGCCTCGGATGGGCTAATTTTTCAATTTAGTGATCAAATTTCAGAACTTTATGAGAGCTATCTATCCTTATTTGCGATCCTTCGCATCACACTAAACACTGTTTCATGTGAAAGCATGGTGATGAAATATATAGCACAAAGCTTTGTAATCAGTGTCCTTTTAAATTAAAAAAAATCATTCCACGGAAAAAAAAGAAACTCAGTTCAGCACCGGGAAGCACTCGACTCCCTTCCCGTAAAGCTGTTCTATTTGTGAGTCAATTTCAAGAGCGCAAACATGCGTAAATTCATGCAAAAACTCGGCGATTACTAGAGGAGCTTCTCAAGAGGGAGCGTTGAAGTACTCTAGAGATTAGAGACTCCTACGAGACGTGGAGGTCTACATGCTTCCTTCTTGCAATACGGTGTTGGAAAACTCCTTTCCCAGGGGGAATCTCGGTTATGTTTCAGCGTTAGCGATCCACAGACTTTTTTTGCAGAAAAGTGAGACAGACCTGAGAAATGCTTCAGACGAAAAACTGTACAAGAAACTGGTATCCAGCTTGTACGTACCTTGATTGCCTTGCTTTGCTGTGTCGAATTAGATTTTGAAACGCGCAAGCCCATTGTCAATCACGTACACTGAACGAAATTTCACCACCATACAGCACCTAGTGAATCATTCACCACACAAATTTCACCAGCCCGCTGGTGAATGGAGCACAATTCACCAGCGGGCTGGTGAAATTTGTGTGGTGAATGATTCACTAGATGCTGTATGGTGGTGAAATTTCGCTGAGTGTAGTGCGATCGAGTCGCTGGCGTCTACTTCATCGTAATTTTATTTACCGACTCCGCCTATTTTATGAGTGTTAATTTCTAATTTTTCCCTTTAAACACTATTCTTGACCGGCTGCGCATAGATACTATGCCTTTATTTATCTGCACTGTGAAACATAGCACAGGGAGGAGCCGCACGCAGCTCTCGTAATTGTAATACACAGTTTCGGCTCAAAGTGTGGGTAAGATTTTTGCTGGCAGTTTCGCAACAAAGTATAGGCGCTAAACATCTCAAGCAGCGCCCAAGTGCTTATTACATAGGCAAGCGTCTTTATCAACTACTGTGCGGGGGAAAACTGGGTTATGGGCACGTTTGTCAGCTTACATGACTAACAATTCAGCCAAAAATTTAATCTATATCAAGACAAGATATAGGTATGAAGTACTACTGTCTAGCCTTTGTAGAGTAAATTCCTTATAACAATCTTGTGAGCTTGTGCAAAACTAAAACTCGCACCTTTAGAGCCATACCAAAGCCACGAAGGATACATTTCCATTGTAGTCTCTCATTGTCAGCGCATTTTACTTCACAGCAAAATGCACTGTTGCACGCGTTTGCTCTTATATCTGCATTGAGTTCTCTCTTATTTTTCCGGTTATGTTTCATGCTCCTATATACTCGTGCAAAGCGGAACGTATAATTCGTGATTCCACCGCTACGGTGCTTAGCGAATTTTTCGCGCTTTGAGACGGTGCCATTTCATTCCAAGAAAAATACCAGAAACATGGATATGTTTTTGAGATCAGTAACATCTAGACTTTTTCATGATGCACACTAGAAGTTGATTAGGTCGCTTCGAAAGGCAACCGGAATCAGCGCTACAACCGGAACGATTATATCTTCCCTTTTTCTCTACTATGCCTACTTTGGCTACATGAGCGCTGAAACATAACTATAAAAAGAAGTCAGCGACAATTCTATTGTACGTAGGAATTTGCGCACTTCATACACGAAAGAACGGTGCTTCCGCCTCTCACAATGACTAGTCGAGTACTCAGAATTCTCTTATAGCCTTGGAATTCCCTGTTATTCGGCTTCCTGACAACTACAGATGGTTCAAAGCTCGCGCATATTATCGATAGATACATCAAGAGTCAGTCTACTTCCAGAAGCGCTAATAAGCTTCTTACTTCCTTCGCTTTCTGTTTCCTCGTTTATGCGCTACTCTCATCTATCTATTCTCGCTATCTGCCACACGCTTTACCTTTTGTAGCACTTCTGACATATGGATACGTGGAAATCGACATCTTTTGCTTGTACGTTGCGCATTGACTACTGAGCTGTCGCACCTGTCCACATAGGGGATAATGTCGGATATTTCGGAGCAATGATGAGCATTGCACCTCTAAAGCGCAGTTTTTTTCTTTTTAGGCAAAAATGCTTCGGAAGAATACTCGAAACGGTCCCGTTTTCTGTTCTTCCATAACCATTTCTGCGCCTTCACTAAAGTTCGTGGCTCGGATTTTCTTGCGGTTATGTTTCACGTGCTATATAAGACCATGCTGTTACCCCACCTGCTTCGATTTTCAAGTCTTTGCTTTGCAGATTCAATTATTTTTAAATTCGCGTTTTGTTGATACTTTCGTCGTCCATTGTTCATCCTTGCACCTTTTGGATATGCATTTTATGCTAAATATTACAAGTACAATCATGATTAGACGGAACAGAAATGTGAATAAGAGGATCGATAAGGGGGGGGGGGGGTAGAATTGCTAACAATAAGGCGATCGATCCGCCGGCAAAAAAAGTCGGAGCGTGTTACTTTCGTCGCAGAGTCTGCGTCAGTCCCCTTCATTAGCGGTGGTATTCGTTGCTAGAAGCGTTCATGTGCGCCCATGGAAACTGGATAAGGAATACCTTGAATCTCTCTCAGGACGGCCTAGAAGTTCTACGGAATTCAGTGTTACCAGCTCTGGTTCACGACGAACAAACTATGTACTTCCGTTAATGCTCGTTTTTCTTCCAGCTTTTCTCCAGTATACCAAATGGGGTGACATATCTAAACGTAGTATATTCTAGTTTTTGTCTTACCTATAGTGGAATAAAAAGATCCGTCGGTAAATCATTCCGAATATCGAGCGAGAGAGTGTGCAAAAGTGAGAGAATTAGACACATTTTGGAATCAGAGCTACGGATGGATCGGTTTATTCCACTATATCTTCATGTGCGCCAAGCGTCGTATTCTTGAAAACAAGTTACCCGAAGGCAGTGATATATATATATATATATATATATATATATATATATATATATATATATATATATATATATATATATATATATACATATATATATATATATATATATATATATATATATATATATATATATATATATATATATATATATATATATATATATATATATATATATATATATATATATATATATATATATATATATATATATATATATATATATATATATATATATATATATATATATATATAAGTAGGTACATCAATACTACTGGTCTGGCTAATCTCAAATATTGAATTACCTTCTTACCTCAGAGGTCTGTGTGTATATGTGTGCTAATCTCGGATTACCCGTCTTATTACCTTTGCTTATGAGTGTCTCTACTATTGCTATTCCAGATTAGGGGATAGTGTACTTTTGACGGCTGTGTTTCACGATCAATTCATAATGACCCTTCGCCTTACTATCTTCGGATGGGCGAAACATAGCCAACAAAAGCACCCGATTCGTATCCTCTATTCCAGACGTACTACTGTACGTACTACTTATTCAATGAATTCACCGAAGAATGCGACGCACGAGGACAGGATATCGTAGTTATCGATACAGAGTAAGCATCAGTTCTACGAAATACAGTAATGTAGATATAAAAAAACGTTGTAATGAGCGGGCGAAACCTGAAAATGCCTGGACAAACTATGAAGCTCGCTTTTAGCGGCCGTAAAAGGCGGAAATTCAAAATTACTTTTTTTCGCTTTTGTTCGCCTGATTTACGCTTCCTTCTTCATACTTCCTTCTTGCATGCATCGTAACGAAGCATAACGAAGCCTCGTTTGCTCTCTCTACGTTCCTCCCTCTTTCCCCCCCCCCTACCTCGCAACTCTCTCTCCCTCCCCTCCTTGTCTCTCTCCATCCATCTCTCTCTCTCTTTATCTGCCCAGGGCAATATTAACAAGTATACCAACTATTGCGTAGGGAAGCCCTAAAACCTGGGATAGGGGGAGGCCCATCTAGGAAGGTAAGACGAAACGTAAAGATTCATTCCATTTGCAGCTCCTACTCTACAGCTCCGCGGGCCGCCCCGATAGATGTACTTCACATTTGTAAGTTTCCCAATTTTTCAAATATGCTTCACATTCCTTATATTTAGACTGCATTTATTTTCAAAAGTAATTTTTTCTCTCATATTTTGTTAGCAAAGTGATGTGTGTGTTCTGGTTCCTTCACGGTACCCGCATACTATTGTAGTTCATCTAACTCTCAGCATAGTAGGAAGGAATGAGACACTGCGTTTCACTAAGTCACAGCATAGAACGAGATATCCACACGAGTGGATTACGCTTCGGTATTACTAGTTAGTTAGTCATGTGCGCATATCCAAAGAGGTACACTCAGCGAAATTTCACCACCATACAGCATCTAGTGAATCATTCACCACACAAATTTCACCAGCCCGCTGGTGAATTGTGCTCCATTCACCAGCGGGCCGGTGAAATTTGTGTGGTGAATGATTCACTAGGTGCTGTATGGTGGTGAAATTTCGCTCAGTGTAGCATCTAGCAATGCAGCTCTTCCTTAGATCATACCATTACGGTCGATATAATGGCTACCATCTGAAAATAACGACGAAAAACATTCCGTCGGTAATCTCATTTTTCTACTCACACTTCAATTCGTTTCGTCCTGTCGTCGCGAATAGGAGCGACAGTACACTCAGCGAAATTTCACCACCATACCGCACCTAGTGAATCATTCACCACACAAATTTCACCAGCCCGCTGGTGAAAGGCGCACAATTCACCAGCGGGCTGGTGAAATTTGTGTGGTGAATGATTCACTAGGTGCGGTATGGTGGTGAAATTTCGCTGAGTGTAACTGGCGGAACATTTTCCTCAACCGGGTGAGACGTCACCTGACAAAACACCCGACTGCCATTGTTCTGCATATTTACTCGAAGCGAGCGTTGATCTTCCCTTTACGCGTGAGTGAATTCGCTCCGCGAGTCACTTCATTGGCGTGCTTGATTGTTGTTTTTCTGCGCACGCATTCTTGCTTTTTTCTGAAAATAGTTCTGTCCATCACCATCGTAGACATCTTGCACAGTTTCAACCAGAATTATCATATTAGTTAATACTTTCATGTTCAGAGATATCGCATAAGTTTAGGCTGTAAATATGGCGTTCTGCATGTCCTGAAATTTTAGCCAATTTGCTGCAAGACCACCGTATCCCTCTTCTACCTTTACCTTTATCCTTTGAGTCTTAGTTTTTTTCTGCCTAGCGAAATTCCTCGAAACGCAATCAGACTCTTATTCATGGCGGGGAGTTGATATCCTTGGTATTTCGGATGCTGGGATAAGCGTGGGATTGATAGTGAAGGTAACAGGATTACGGAGACGGGGCAAATGGAACGATCACATGGAGATTTGTTATGAATGTGTTCGAAAACATCATTATTGAAGCATCTATCGAAGGACCAACTAATATGGGGAAAATGATCGATGAGTGTCTGTATTTATCAAGAAAATTGCATTCACTGTCAACTGTTCACATTGTGTCTCTGATCATTCCTGCGCTTTGATCTGTTACATTTATCGCTTAGAGTCGAACTTTAGGGTTAAGCTAACCGTAGACCCCAGATTCAGCAATATCGTCGACGGTAAGTCTTCCCAGGTACTATTGGCTAAGAAGTTCCGTCAGTAATCTCATTCCTATGGTTGACGAAAATGTTCCGTCCGTCGCCTCATTCCTACTTCCGACGAGGGAGCGGAGCGGTATGAAGAGAGTCCAGGCGAAGTAGGAATGAGTTTACTGACGGAACTTTTTCGCCAATAATACTTTGTCTACACTCTTTTCATACCGCCTCGCTCTTTCGTCGCAAACAGGAATGACGCAACCTACGCAACATTTTCCTCAACCATAATTTGCCGAGAACTGGTGCTGACTAGAACATTTCATTGTCTTTGTTCTTCACTCTACACCGTATAGCAAACCCAACGGCTTATTATCGATCGATCGTGAAATACAGTCATTTGTTGATAGGCTACTATCTATTGGACTACCAACTAGCGCCAATCCAGGATTGCGAGGATACTCCAGATCATGGACACCGCGGGTTGGGTGAGTATTCGGAGAAGATTTGAGGTCTCCGACTTCTCCTATCTATCAAGTCTAACTCCTTTGGATATCCCTCCCAGATAAACGGTGCATGGCTAAAAAAAGCAAGCTATTGGCACGCGTACAGTATATTTATTTATTTATCGTTTACGAAGTGTCCGTTAGGGTTCTCTTTTTGACGCTTTTGCTCGGTTATGTTTCACACTTGTATAAATACCGGGGTATGCCTACAGAGCATAAACACTGAAACGTAACCGTGGAAAAGCGTCAAAAGAACCCTAGTGTCCGTGCGGTCGAGCGAATTACAAGGAAATATGACGATGACAGTTCATGAACAAACAGCCATTGAATGCGATTTCTTCTCACAATAAGGATAAGCCCAACTTCACGACATCAGTGTTTACGTGGCGCTAAAGCCAGCCTACAATAAGGCAAAAACGGAGGGAAAGCGAATGCTACCTCTACGATAAACCGCGGAACTCTTTATTCATTTCCTCATGTTCCGTGCGTACTATGGTGCCATTCCGAAATTGTCCTATTCGACCCGGTAATCACAGCATAAGTTGTTTCGAGACGCGTCCTAGGTTGCCTAGAGAAAGCATCATTTTGTCTGTCGGCCTAACCGGACCATTGCGGCATTCGTCTGTTGAGTTCGAGATAAGTCGTCTACTAATAACACTGAAGCAGCCAGCCACTGCAAAGATGAGGTCTGTAGCTTTGGTAACATCTTTTTCCTTGTAAGATTCACGCAAAAAATGAAGAAACCTATAATCGGTCCGTTTTTCTTACTGCAGTGCTTTATTACTGTGAGTAAGAAAAAATAAAAGGAATTATATTGTTGGACTAACAAGATACACTCTTTTACCTGATATTCGGAATGATCTACTGACGTAACGTTTTATACCACTATGCACCATTCGCATTCTCATCAAAAACTGTAGCGTGCTTGCCCTATCGCGAAATCACGAAATCTAAGATATCCCGATACCCATGAATTCTATTCTGTTTTGCTACGCCTTGCTTCTACCTGCTCTTACTTTCCGACACAGTATACCTTTCATTTCACTGCCTATAGGTCCAAAACCGACAAGCATCAGAGATCAGCGATAATACTTTTTGTTCTAGGTGCTGCTATTCATTCACAACAGTTTTCATTCCATTTTACCTCTCACTCCATCCTCATTCCCTTTTCTGATTTATCATCGTTATCAGGACTATCACGAAATAGTATCGTCATCAGGACGTCATAGAACATACCTATCTATCAGAAAATAATTCGCTCAATCCGCTCCCCCAATCCTTATTCCCCCTCGATTCCATACCCCTATTCCCTCCTTTTCTCCACAACACACACACACACACAACGAGATAGTCTCCACGGCAACCTCTCCGTATTTCTGTCTTTCTCTCTTCAGGTTGACCGTATCTCTCTCGCCTCTCCCCTCACTGGGGCTTACCTGTTAGGCGAGCCTGTTTTCCGGATACCGAGTTCCGGACGTCCAGAAAGTCGCTCGATACCGTACCCTGTCAAACATTGTGTGATCAGCGCGAGTCTTACTGTAGTACAACGTGATAAGGAGCACTATGTGTCTGTGTAATTTCCGGATAGAAATCCGGAACGGATATTGAAAAATGAGGAAGTATCTATCTACCGTAGCTAGTAGGTCTGGTTGTCTACCGGGTATTATTATGGTTTCTCTCTAAATGCGTCATTTGACTGTGAGTAATCACAGGTATCTCGTAATAAGTTACTAGCACTCGTTCTATGCTACTATTTTAATGGCTTATTCAGAAAATAAGTTTTAGCATTTCTATAGAAAGTGTAACATGGCTGACACATCTATAACTCGTGTCCTCCAGACTAGAAAGATTAGAGCAAGTTTTATGATATTTACAGTTGTCATTTAGGCGGTCTCACTCTCGTAATTACAGCCAAGATATAGCCTATGCTGATCTCTCGGGCTGTAATTACAAATTATGCGTAAGATGTGCGCTCCAGAATCGTCGAAACCCCTGTGTTTGAATCTCCTTCGTTATCCGTTTATTTTTACCGGCCAGGTGTAAACCAGTGACGCATGTTGCTACTGAGTCTTTTGCTTCTTTTAAGATATCTTTAACTCGATAACTTGATAGAAAGTCTCTGCTAGATAGTTCTGTAAGATAACTATAACATGGAATGACATATTGGTTATTCTACTAAAGATGCGCTGTAGTAGAGAAAAAACGAAGATATAATCGGTCCAGGGATCCACCGATGCCAGGCCCTCTAGATAAAACGCGGAAGTGGAACGATATATTCTTTCCGGGAATTTCGCGAACTTTTGAAGCGGTTAAAGCGGTCTCTTGTTGTAATTTCATGTCACTTCTTGTTTTCTGTTTTTCAATTTGAGTATTTCTTCAGTATATCACACTCATGAACGAAATAGACCACATTTGCTTCATTATTTTGTCTGATCACAGCTCGGTTTTAGATGCAAGATCATAATCTCAATAATGAGCAAAACTGAAAAGAAAACATAAAAGAAGCTGTAAGAACGCACGCAGCACCCAAACATACAGAATAAATCGATAGCAGTAAAATCGAAAATAAATCGTTCCGAAGATGACGCATAAATTCCACTTCTCGCTAAGGCCAGTAACTTTTACCAGACCGTATTGTCGAATTATACATTCCGCTTTTCTCTACTATATCTGGGCTCGATAATGTTAGAGAAAAAAGGGGCTTCTTGTAGTGTCTGTGCATAGTCATACATCGCGAGCTTCTTCATTCATTTCCTGCTGCGTCCCAGTAAATAGCAACCCTACACATGCTTCCTGTCATATACTCTTCCTACATATCCATATCTAGTTTATCCATCTCTATTCTTGCATACTCTCCAATATGAGCTCTCCGCTAAAGCTACGGTATGCAATACTTTCGAATGCTAGGGTTTGGAAATCATGCCATTTGATCGCATTTTGAGTAGAGGTGTTGCATCAAGGTTGAATAGAGAAGTGCGATAGATACTATGCAAATAGGTTTTCAGAATTTTCGAATGCTATCTTCGATCAAATTTCAAGTATAAAAAAGGCGATTGCGCTACTTTTTCGCAACTCCCCTGTGCTCAAATTAGCTGAACATGCTCTCCTGACATTACACTCGAGGGGCTCAAAAACGAGAGCAGACTAAAAGGCTCCGGATCTTGAGATATTCCCTTCGCATCCTTGGTATGCGCCTCTCACGCCTACACTTTTTGCGTGATTTGCGGCGGCGTGAGAGATTCAAGTCGCATGACCGCCTATGCGCGTGATTCTCTTGTAGATCTGGCTTATATTATGCCTACTCACCAATGGTTTGGTAAAGCATAAATTAAGGAATACTTTTGCTAAGATATCCGGTTGATATCGATTTTTTGACTCTCCTCTTCAGCGTCCTATGGCACTTCCCAACGTGCCCGATCCCGTGAACGGCATGATCAAAACGTACGAAAACGCCAACAGGTGAGGGTTTACGTTGATAACGGAATAGTTTCAGGTTCTCTTTTTGACGCCTTTTTCTAGGCATATCCCGGCATTATAGAGGTCTGAAACATAACCGAGAAAAAGCGTCAAAATGAGAACCCTATTTTACACCGCCTATCTATCTAGACGGCATACATAAATAGACTGTCCATCTGGAGGGTCATTCTCCATCTATAAAAGTGAGGAGCAGATGCTTAGGACATTCTTGATGCTGTTTATTTTCGCTGTAAGTGGCGTTGAATCATGGACTTCAAGCTGTTTTGAACCTTAAAGGAGCCGGCCCACGAGTACGGTAACATTTTGAATTCGCGGGCTATCCTGATATGCAATTTAGGCCTCTCCGCTCATCTTTTCCCACCGTTCTTTTTGTTAAAATGATCGGAACAACGTGAAAATCGATCTGGCAATGAATTAGAGCTGTATCTCATGACAGTCAGCTAATATATCCAATTTTGTGAAAAGCGCGTTGCTCTTTGCACCTTCAGTGCTCCGCAGAGAGTGAATGAAATCGCATGAGATTCGGAATGCTCGGTAATGATGATTAGATCTAAAGAATGAGCGGATATGGCCAGAAACTCGTGGTACGGCTCCCTTAATAGCGATGTGGAGGCTGCAAGTAACAGAGATGAGGTAATGCCATGTTGCGAATAGCCAACGTTTTCGGTATGTTTCACTCATGCTATTTTAGGCGGTTGAATAGCTGCTTTTGTTAGTTTCGAAATGTGCATATCTTGAATAAATAAGCTACTTATAAATAAAGCTATACATTTTTGTGCTCATTTTCAAATATTATTGATTCATATTTTTTCAAATAATCTTTTCGTTGCAGGACCTTCTCGCGGCCCTACTCTGCCAAGACCGTTTTCTTCTACAAGGATGGCGATGCCAAGTTTACGGTATTCTTGTTTATTTATTACATTTATGATTATTGACAAAACAGTTCCACTTGCAAACGTCATTCCTACTTCGTCTGCGCTCTCTTCATGCCGCTTGGTTCTATACATTGATTTATGTTTACTTGCAAGTAATGTATGTGAATAGATTATCATGAAAATCGATTTTCTCGAAATCTCGTTTCATCACATCTTAGTTTTCCCGCTGTCTCGTCTGCTGCCAAATGGCCGATTCAATTATCCTTTCGTTGATTGCGAGAGTCAAAGGGTGGGGGAACCAGTAACCACGTCAATAAGTATTACGCTATTTACGACTTGTCAGAATGGGTTCGGAGATCTCATTCCACTTAAACGGGAGTGCATTGCCCGCTGCAACCGTGGAACTTTTACTGGAGTGCTGCAAAATATTATATTTACTCGATTCACTCAAAAGCGCAACTCTAGGTATCTATGAGAAAGCGTCTTCTATAACCACGTTGCAATATTCCGAAGCTCTCCGCCAGTTGTCTCGTAAATGCTGCGCAAAGTCATAGGATTGAAGCGCCGAATAGCTGGCGTGAGAGTAAAAGTTCGAGAACTAGGTGTACTTGGAATAGCCAAAAATGCATTCCATTTTTTATTTCATTGTAGGCATCTCGAGCAATTCTAAATTACAAATCGAAGGATGTGCATTATTTCAGGGCGTACGTCTTCCGGTGTCCAAGTCCCGCTACCGTACGATCGATTCGCTTATCGACGACCTCAACACGACGCTGTACATGCCCTTCGGAGTGAGAAGGCTCACGACGCCGATGGGACGGACTAACATAGAGGACCTGGAACAGCTGCAGCACATGGGCAAGTGAGTGACCCGGCTATTAGAGTGCATTAAGAAGATCCGTCTCATTCCGAATATAGGGCTCATTTTGGAACGGAAGAAGCTGACGGATCTTTTCATTCCACGATATATATTGACGAAAACGTTCCGTCAGTAGGTACATTCATTCCTACTTTGTCTGCACTCTCTTCATGCCGCTTTACTCTCTTGTGGGAGGATATATTTCCGCCGAGAGCTCTGAATAATATGCTGTCTATGCCTCAACTCTCATGAATAAAGATCAAAGCGCAGCCGCACGTTTAATCTGGGGATAAAGATGGCCAGTTATTTGCCCAATTTATGTTCCCTATATATAAAATGTTGCTATACGCCAAAAGGCCGGAGTGGAATATCTCGCTTCGGAGTGGACTTGGGGCACACAAGCGTCCGGCTACCCCACCTAATTCGACCACGCTGATTCGATTGGTGGGGGTTTTGAGCCGAAAAAGTGACGTCATGATGACGAAATCGCCGTTTCAAAGTGTTTCCGGTTTTTCGCAT
>LS930886.1:70653-87583 GCA_900490955.1 Micoletzkya japonica
GTGGGGTAGTTTGTAGTTTAATCAAACACTCTTCTCCCCTAAATACACCCAGTGGCATTGCCTGATCTCCACCGCTCTCACATTTACACACCTCCGCCTCTTCCCTAGCTCTTCCCTTCCTGCCCCTTGGAGAGCGAGACCGAACAGGCATTGCCAGGGGTTATGTAGATAGACGGTCTAGACTACAAACTACCCCACGGGATTACCGTATCTCGCACATTCAGATGGACGTACTAAGGCCTAGAGAACCAATTCTGATCGCGATTTTTGACCATCTCGTTGTCTAGCCCATCTTACATTGTTTCCAACGAATAACTCAGCGACGATTTTTTCGTGGGACATTTCCTTTAATATAAAAATAATAATGTTAAATAATAATAATAATAATAATAATAATAATAATAATTATTATTATTATTATTATTATTATTATTATTATTATTATTATTATTATTATTATTATAATACAATAATAATATTCCTACACTAATGTAAGGTGGGGCGCGGATTCGGAGGCGGACCTGTACATAACGCTGTATGGAGATGAGCGGAAGAGCGAGAAGATCTTCCTGCTGCAGAACGAAGTGTGTATTTACTAGAGATGTGCATGGGAGTTCTTTTTGATGACTATGTTTCACACATCATTTATAACCGCGACCCGTCTGGTCACCAAAAGCAATGAAGCATACTGACCAAAAGAACTCGCATGCACACCTCTAGTATTTACACTGTTGCACATTCACGGGAAGAAATATTCCGCTTCAAAACAATATGTTCATATCTTATTTGACGAAAGAATATTGACGAAAATGTTCCGTCAATAGCCCCATTCCTACTCTGTCTGCCCTCAATGCAAGCTGCTGTCTTGTCGTAAGTAGGAATGGCGGTAACTAACGCAATATTTTCGTCATGCATGCATTACTCTAAAAGTAATACCTGCGGAATATTTGCTTCTCCTTGAAGCTAGAACGTGCGATGTGTACTACTGCCTAGGTTGTAGACCAGCTTTCCTCCTCAGCCTCTCTGCACAGCTAGAAATGCGAAAGCTCTCCAACCTACTCTAGTTCTCTACAACTTTCGCATTTCTATCCCCTCATTGTCAGGCGGTTTCCAGCCTAAACTACAGTGCCCAGTCTCCTTTAGAATACTTAAATGCACTGGAACTGCCTCAAGCATGCTTTCTCCTACAGCGTAGAGTTCTTCTGATGGTCATGCTAAAAAGCATAGCCAGGGGCTAGAAGAACTCTACTCTCCCCCCCCCTTCTAACCCCTATAACTACTTCCGTCACATCTCCTCCTCTATCCCCTGTGTGCTCCCTTTCCAGCCGGATCACCTCCTCCCGCACTCTTCCCATTGGTTGCAGACGAAGACGCCCCGGTTCCGGCAGAATCAGCTCGACTCGTTCCACGTCGCCGCCCCCTTTCTGGGCACGCTGCACAAGGTTGTCGTCGGGCACGACACCAGGGGATACGGTAGGTGACCGTAGAAATAGAGGGGGAGCCGTGTTCGTGGTGGGATACGACACCAAGGGATACGGTAAGTAACTGGAATATTGATTAGAACATGCCCTTCGATCCTTTTCCACGCCTTTTTTGAACTAAAAAGGATAGAGGGCATTAACCACTCGCGAAATTACGACCAATATTCCGTCAGCTGCCTTCATTTCCTATAAGAGCGAAGCGCTATGAACAGAGTTCAGACAAAGCAGGAAACAGACGGAACACTTTTTTTCGTCAATAATATTTTCCAGGCGCGGGCATCTTCATCGAGCACATTCTCGTGACGGAGAACGTCGCGGAGGGCCGGCAATTCGTCTTCTTCTGCTCCAAGTGGTTCGACTCGGGCCAGGTTTTCCTCCTTTATTTTATTTTTTATTATTTTTTATTCTTCGTTTTATGAGAATTTGGATATCATATGACTTTGCCAATAGTATAAATAGCACTAAATTGTTCCATAGATATCGCCTAAATCGGAGTTGAGGTGGACGGGAAACTCGTCCGTACGCTGCCCTTGGCAGCTTTTTACTACATCAACTCGATTCCGGAGAAGAAGTCGCGTGAGTTTGCCCTTTGATCTCTGGTCTTTGGTCTTTGGTCTTTGATCTTTGATCTTTGATCTTTTCAGTCGGCCGGTGGGAGTTCATCATGCACAACGGGACGGAGAAGGGCGAGGGCGGCACGACGGCCAATCTGCGGATTGTCGGGTGGGACTATTGATGAAATATTACAATAATTGATGAAATGTTACAATAATTGATGAAATATTACAATAATTGATGAAATATTACAGTAATTGATGAAATATTACAATAATTTAAGCACATTATAAAATATTCAGATTAGACGTTCAACTTCTTCCATATTGCCTCAACAGCTTATTGCTAAACCAAAAGCATGTCCCATGGAGCACTGAAGCTTTTCCCGCGAATCGAACCAACATTTATGTTTCAAACTCATTATAAATACTCGTCATTATAAATACTCAGGCATTCCATTATACACTATATATTGTGCAAAAGCAACAAAAAACATGTATTTCGCAGTTTCGGCAGTGGCGGTAGTTCGATGACCAAGCTGGAGAACGATTCTTCCCTGCAGAAGGTCCCCTCGACATCGCTCATTCAGGTTTGGTCTTTGATCTCGGATCTCTGAAATTTGATCTTTGATCTTTCCAGGTGGACTTTGGCGACATCGGTGACCTGCTCAAGGTACGGATCGAATCGGACGGGGCCGGGCCCAGTCCGGACTTCTACCTGGAGTACGTGGAGCTGCGCGACCTGGACACGGAGGAGCGGCTGGCGATACGGTTTGGTCTTTGGTCTTTGATCTTTGATCTTTGGAGTTTGATCTTTGATCTTTGATCTCGGCAGGGTGTCCAACTGGCTGGACAGCACGGGTACGCGAACGAAGAAGCCGCAGGCGTTTCGGGAACTAAGCGTGTTCAGGGCGGGCTGCCAGCCACTGCCTAGTAAGCTACTTTTATTTAGTATTTTGAGCATTTAGAGGAAACATCCATATTGCCCTGTGCGGCGTGCTCAGTGTAGCATTTTGGTGCAAAATGCTCAAAATGCACTTTACCCTGAACAGGCTGAAATGTGCTGAATTTATCCGCGTTACAGTCGTGAACTACGAGGGCAGGGTGCAGCTGGGCGATACGTCGCTACTGTCCAGTAGGGCGATGCAGGTATGGTTGAGGACGGGGGCACAGTGTTCTGATAACAGTCAAAATGTTAAGCGAACGAGATGCCGAAAAATAACCCTGATTTCGGTAGGAACTCTCGCACGGAAAACACCGTATCCTAAGCATTTTGGCTCGTTCGCTTAACATTTAGAACATTGTGGGGGGGAGGGGGCTCTGTAAAGCATTCCATTCGGCTCTTTTGACCAATATCCATGTTTCGCTTCCTTTTGTGACGAGACGCGTCGCGGTTATGAATGGTGTATGAAACACGTAAATTAAAAAGACCCGAATGGAATGCTCTAATGTCCTGTCGGTTGTCGATATTTGTGTAGATGAAGCACGCATGAACTCACAAACGGAACGTTTTCGTCAATAGTGTCCAATATTCATGGGAAACTTGGATTCTTATCCTTCTTTGCCTGAATAAGAGTACCGATGGGGTTACATAGGCCAGAAAATAGGAAAAAAATTGATTTATCCTTGCACAATTGCGTAAATTTCCTCCTTGAGGCCCAACTGGTGGGAGAGTACAGCGACAGCGGCGTGTTTCCGCTGAGTGGCAAGGACGACGACAAGAAGGGGGTGCGTAATCTTTGATCTTTGGTCTTTGATCTTTAATCTTTAGTATTTGATCTTTGAGGAGTACTCGTTCAAAGTCGAGGGCGTCTACCTGGGCCGCATCACGACGATCAAGATCTTTCCCGATTTTACCGATCACGGTATTTATCTATTTCCAGCCGGGATACGCGCCGCTTCGCCCGACTGGCGTGTCCTAAGCGCATCAACTAACTGCGTGCTCTAGAGTTA
The DNA here is from genome assembly GCA_900490955.1 of Micoletzkya japonica. Classification (NCBI taxonomy): domain Eukaryota; kingdom Metazoa; phylum Nematoda; class Chromadorea; order Rhabditida; family Diplogasteridae; genus Micoletzkya; species Micoletzkya japonica. The sequence goes on from LS930886.1 coordinate 74,642, forward strand.
TACATATTTTAACGCATGTACATATCATTAGCCTAATATCAAAGTGCAGAGTTATTTTTGTCTTTTACACGCTCCTCACTAGGCTATCTTTGCCGAACCCTTCTTCTACACCGCCTTTCTTTAACTTTCCGTTCATTCAGTTTCCGTTCTCTTCTCTTAGGAAATAGATAGGAATGATGGCTAGTGACAGAACATTTTCTTCAACCGTAAAAAATATCTTGAACCCATCTATGGTGTGCGAAATGAGCGAAAATTAACTTTCCTCTCCATCTTTCCAAAGAGCTGCCAAAATTTGGTGAAGATTCATTCAGCCGTAGTGGAGTACGTTCAAAATTAGTAGCCAATTCGCTATTAGACACTTCCGTTTAGGTAGGAATTCTGTGCCTACCTACTTATGCTTCATAGGAAAAACACTATTTTACTCTAAAAGTTACTGTTGTTGGAAAGTTATTCCAGCTTGTCAGTGTAAATCTTATAAGACGCAAGCTGGGCTAATTTTACCAAAAGTAAGTGTTTCAGCTAAGAGTCAATTTAGCCTATAGTAAGAGTTTTATTTAGCTAAGTTTCCCTGAAAATTCCTCACTATTTAAATCATGCCAATACAGTCCCCAGCCGTAGGGAATTAAATCGCTAAAGCTAGTTGGGAAATTATTTATTAAAATTGCTCAAATCATGTGGGAATATTCGCTCGGTGCAGGAGGTTTTGCAAATTTAGAAAACGCCTATTTGAGTGTTCTTTGGTAATGTCCACGGACAGACGGACGTTTAGCTAATTATATAATAGTATTGATTGCTATTACATATTTGTTGTTGCGAAAGGCGCAAAATGTCTTATCCACTACTCTTTTACAAATTGACAAGCTCATACCGATGGAAAAGAATACCAGCTGAAGCTATGCTTCACTAAGCATTCATAAGCGTTCGACACGGTTCTGCCTTAATGTGTCTTGCTTATCATGTTCACTGTAAAAAATACAATAAGAAAAAAGCCTACAAAGCAGCGCAAAGATTATGATTAAAATGAAAACTTGAAAATCAATAATAAATGGTAAAAATTGAGGCCGCGAAATCGTGGACGGCCTGAGCGTGCTGCAGGCATTGTGGGAGAAGCGTGGCCTGCCCACCATGCCCATCGCCAGCGAGGTGAAGAAGATCAAAGATCAAGAATCAAAGATTAGAGACCAAAGACCAAAGATCAGAGATTACATAACGTTATCTACACAGCATATACGATCGATGATAATTCAAGGACCAAAGATCAAGGATCAAAGGCTACCATTTCAGATGGTGGCCAAGTCGGCGTGGGTGCGCGAGTCGGCGCACTGCCCGTACCGATTTACGCTGGCCGAGGGTCACGTTCCCGATCTGGAAGGTATCGTTGCAATTATTGCCGAAACGGTTCCGTCCGTAAATTCATTCCTATTTAGTATACTTTGTCTGGCCTCTCTTTATACGGTGTGCTCTATAAGAAAAATCACTTATTCCGACCATACGCACCGATAGATATTTATTGTGACGGACATCCTTGTTCAGGAGATGAGGAGGAGACGAGCGAACGACGGCACTACAAGCGACTCAACTACGTCGGTGAGTAGGCTAATTTGGTCGTCGTCCAGCTTTTCCTCAGCTATAGTGGAATAAACCGATCCGCCCGTAGCTCTCATTCCAAAATGCGTCTAATTTTCTCACTTTTGCACACTCTCTCGCTCGATATTCGGAATGGTTTACTGACGTATCACTTTATTCCACTATATCTAACAATAAAAAAATCAGCCGGGAAAACCTGCAGCAAAACCAATTATTTTGAAATTCCGGCAACAAAGCGAATTATTTTGAAATTCCCGCAATAAAGCAGACTATTTTAAAATTTCGGCAACAAAGCAAATTATATTGTACCAGCCGGGCTACGCGCCGCTTCGCGGCGCTTCGCCCGACTGGCGTGTCCTAAACGCATCTGTTTTCTTTGTGTTCTAGAGTGAACAGCTTCAAAAATGTCCATATCTTTAGCCTAGTATCAGCGTATACCGTCAAGCTAGTAAATTGTGGGCCGTGTTTGAAACACTTGAAGCAAGGCCATATCTCGGCTGGGAAAGGTCGTACAGAGTTCCGGTTGGAATTTTTGGAATTCTCAGAACGAGATCTACTTGTGTATCAAGTTTGGTGATGATTAGACAACTTTAAACCGGTTAAAACGGCTTTTATCTTAGAAATTCTCGCTATCCCTGTTCGAACCTATCCAATGCCACATTTTTACGTTTTTAAGGTCTTTAAACGTGACGAATCGTTACCAAACTTGATACACGAATAGATCTCGTCCTGTGGATTCCAAAAATTCCAACCAGAACTCTGTACGACCTTTTCCAGCCGAGATATGGCCTTGTTTCAAGTGTTTCAAACACGGTCCACAATTTACTAGCTTGACGGTACATTGTTATCCTTCACGCTTTTCATGTAGGCTCTAGATGTACTTTTCTACGCTGGAATTTTCGAAAGTTTTCTAATTAAGTCCACTACACCATGGAACTTTCTAGAAGGCTCTCTTCCTCACTCATAACCGTTACATCGCACGATATTCTGCCCTAATGCAAAACCTTTGTAAAGCGAAAAATCATTCTGACGTTTCCCAATACGGTAGATCGGTGTGCCGCGCACCACGAAAGATGAATGGCAAAGTAGTGGCATGATTATGATCACTAAACCTACTCTCCGTCTGACACCAAGAGCATCCTGAATGTCAAAACAGCCAATGCCATTGTCATTTTCGCTTTGTTGTGATCGCAATACCTCGAAAATACATCTTGCAACGTTCTAAAACTCGATAACTAACTTCCTTGCTTACGTTACTCTTTATCATTATCGAACATTTAGTTTCTGTTTCCCTCATTTAGTTTACAGCCAAAAGTTGAGCATCTAGGTACCCTGTGCGAAATTACAGCGTATGCAGCATAGCTGGTGAAATTCGAAATTTGCCGCAACCAGTCAGTGTAAATTTTACCTCATATGTCGTAAGCTGGGGGTAATAATGCCTAGATGAAAAGTTTTGTTCCCCTTTAGATTTGCTGTAAAACTATTTCCCCACTATTTAAATTTAGTCAATACATTCCTCAAAAAATTCCTTATTCAATACACTGACCGAACATTCCCTAGCATACGGCGCCGCTGTGAATTTACCCTAGCGGGCCAGGCATTCCATAAAACAGTAGAGAGAGGCAGAAGGAATTCTCACGTTTGTGCCGTATGGTGGGGGAAGTATTCCCTAGCGGCTGGCGTATTTTCGAACAGCGTAGATGCAATTTATAGGGAATATTCCCCAGAAATTTCTCTTATTGTTAGCGTAACAAACGTATAATCTTTACAGCGAGGTAGATCCATTTGTTCTATCCAAATTTTCATCTACACCGCATTTTGGTATCTCCCTCCTATATATGGATTACATAGTTCACCTCCACAGCGTTCAGTCTTACACTTAGAAACCATACTCAACATTTTCTCAAAATCTAAACTTTCAGCTTAATAATTCCGGACCCCCTTTAGAAGACCATACAACTCTCTGAACGATATTTAATACATTTGCCCTACTTTTATCAATTCAAATAACGCTTGAAATGATTTTGCCCTCAGGCATGAAGGGACTGACTACTCGAGTCAAGAAGAAGGGCAAGGAGGAGTCGGCGGGACCGAAAACAGATGATGACTGGCTGTTGGGTGTCGCCCTGGAGGTGGGACACAATTTTTCTTGTTCTTCTAAGTCTGAGAATTGCAAGTTGGAGGTAAACGAGATTGCCAATATTTCGTGCCATGCTCTTGGGGTCACCAAACTAGATGAACGAGGGACAAAATTTTAATTTCCTTAAAAGGAAGTATTCATCAGGAGCCGGTCTCCTTCACTCCCATCGTGCGCTTGGTGGTTGGGATGACGGAGATGGCGATGAGTCGGGTGGAGGAGCAGGAGGAGGACAGGGGAGGGGAGGGGGGAACGAGGGAGCGACGGGACGACCGGGAGACCATGCAGTTTGCGGTGAGATTAAGAATATCCATCGAAAAGAGTCATTATGAATATAAGGCGCGAGAGTGTGCAGAAGTGAGAGAATGAGGCTCATTGTGGAATCAAAGTGGTTTATTCTACTATGCACAGATATCTGTATACGATAGAATATATTATAAAAATGCCTTGAGATACACTGGTGCCTATGATAGAATATATAATAAAAATTATATTTTTTAGCAAATTTATGCAAAACGTGCTGTTAATATGTGAGTTTTAGAGAAATTATGAATACCTTGATTGCAGCTAAAGCCGAAGAAGCCGCTCGGCACGGTGGACAAGGTGCGCGTTGAAGTGCCGTCGGACGTGGGCGAGGCGCCCCTACTGCACATCAAGAAGGTATTCGTTTATATTATTTATAAATTTTTATTATTATTATTATTATTATTATTATTATTATTATTATTATTATTATTATGTCGTACAATAAATTTCCTCTTTCTCGTAAAAACCTTCGTCATTCATTCATTCATTCATTTATCTTTTTCATCACATTAAAAATATTGAGGTGAAGCAAGAATAGCAATAATGGGTGATGAAATGTCCGTCGCATAGCGAATCGGGGTGGTTTGGTGGGGTTCTATAATCTTATAAGAGATGGTTGAGAAGGTATGCGGGTATCAGAAACAACTAAGAAGTTCCTAAAGGCACGGGGAGGAAGATCAATAACATCTTGAGGGAGGCTATTCCAAAAAGCAATAACTCTAGAAGCACATGTTGAACGAGAGGAATAATTAAGATACGGAATGGTATATCTCTTATTATGGGAGCTACGAAGATTACTTGGGAGCGGGGAAAGGGTATATAGGTAGAGAAGAGTGGGAGAGTGAGTAGTATTCTTAAATGCTATTGTAGACGAAGAGAATGTCACTAAGCGTTCTACGAACTTCTACGGTGTGCAGACATAAAAACGAGATACGATCATAATAAGGAGAATAGGGAATAGCGCAGCGCGCATAGAGTCTACGTGTAAACTGCCGCTGCATAGATTCGAGCTCGTTTGTTAATTGTACACTGGTTGGATTCCAGACTGGCCATGCATATTCAAGGATGGGCCTGATAAGTACAGTGTAAGCCTTTACAAACACAGTGGCGCCTAGAGAGTGGAAGGTCTTAAACATTATGTTGATAATAGAATGAGCCTTATGAGTGATCTTAGCTATACGACTATTGAATTAGCACGCTAGTGGATGACATCATAAATTCCTAAATCCTTCACAGTAGACAATTACGGTAAGTTTAGTACTGTTCAAGGTATAGGTGCGTCTAGGTTCTTATACTTTCGAATGACGGAAACCGACGGATGACATGTAGAAACGCCTCGCATTCATTCTCCAGATGCGCCTCGTCAATCGCGGGTCGAACGAGCAGATTCGATACCCGCGTGTGGCCACGCGCTTCGAGCCGGGCGCGATGATCGAATTCCCGGCCGTCTACCCGGACCTGCCGCCCAAGCCGAGTGAGTATCTACCTATGCGGAGTTGGCCGAGAATTCCGCGATTCTCAAAAGTGGAAAATCGATATCCGCATTTTTCTAAACGTTTTTTTAATATTTATTAGCTTTGATGCATGCTCACACTGGAAACGTGAACAATAAATGGCTTGGTAAAGGGCGCGAAGAAAAGAATATGTACCTACCTATACAGTAGAACATGATGGAAACTCGTGAATTCTTAAAAGCATCAAAGCAGCAATCACGGCCGGGTTATAGATGTCATCTACACGGTGGCTCTCGAGACTACGCAGGCCACGGACGAATGCGAGCTAATGGTGCAGGTATGATTGGGGAAAATGTGTTGCATTCCTACTCTTCTTTCTTACCTTCTCTGGACTCTCTTCATAACGCTTCGCTCGAGAGAGCGAAGCGTTATGAAGAGAGTCCAGAGAAGGCAAGAACGAGTTTACAGACAGAACTGCGGAACCAATAATGCGTCTCTCAACAAATATTCGGAGTTATAGTGGAATAAACCATCAGTTGCTTTGGTTCCAAAATGAGCCTAATTCTCTCACTTTTGCACACTCTCTCGCCTTATATTCGGAATGATTTACCGACGGATCTTTGTAATCCACTATACTTTGAATTCAAGCTCTCCTGGCAGGCTCTCGAACCGAGTTGGAAAATTGCTGCGTATTCTTTGAGACGAAGCTAGGCGAGAGAGTGTGCAAAAAGGGAGAGAATTAGACTCATTTCGGAATCAAAGAAACTGACGTACCGGTTTATTATGCGGTTAAAGGTGGTGTAAATAGAATGACATTCAAAACTCTCACCACGAAGAACCTGTGCAGACTCAAAAGATTACGGTAGTGAAAGCCAAGCCAAACATTCGACCAAACGTAATTTTCCGCAAACTATTTTACAGATAGCTTACTGTACTGGGACTAAATAATTGTTCGCGCCCATATTTTTGAATTCCCTGTATATCAAGCAGCTTTTCAGTCGCGTTTACTCAATAATTTGCGTATGTTTTTGATTTTTATTATGCTTTTATCTATAATTAGTACCCCAAAATCACAAAAAGCAAGCCTGACGCGTGCCACAAAAATTCTGTTTACACCACCTTTAAACGGCTATCTATTCCAGATCGAGGGCGCTGATTCGAACACAGGTTTTCGTCCCGTGCCTTCCAGTGTTCCGATCAAGGACGGAACGGTCAGTTTGATTTTAAATATGCAAATTAATTTCATCATTTAAATATTTTAGAGATTTGCAGAAATTTGCATATTCAGAGAGAGCAATTTGAGCTGGAGGCGGTGGAGCTTGGCGTACTGGCCAAGGTGCAGATAAGGCTGAAGGACCCGGTAGGCATTTATTATACTTACTCCTAAAATATATTTGATGCATCAAAAAAATCTAGCATTGTTTTGTATAGCAGTTTTAGCACAGTTCACAGGGACCTAATTGCACTGATGGGAAGAAGTAAGCGATAACTATGTACCAATAAAAATATTCTAAGATTAAAATAATAAAAAATAAAGCTGTAACTTGTCAGGCCGCCTCGTGGACCGGCCGCATGATGGTCTCCGCATCGAACGACGTTCAGCACTTTGCGACGGACGACGTGTACGGAAATTATTATATCTTTGCTTCATTATCCGCTTATCTTTGAAACTGCGTAAATATATACATCTATCTAGAATTATTGCTCGGCTAGGGACCGAAAGAACTCGCATGCACATCTCTAGCCCATACAAACTCTATCATTCCAGTACCGTAGCGGGAGCGGACACAGCTGAGGCACATCTTACAATGCAGTAATCGGTCGACCGTCTACACGCATGGACATATGGGATATTATTCACGAAAAATTTCCGTCAGTTGTCTCATTCCTACTTCGTCTACATTTTTTATACAGTTTTGCTCCCTCGTCTGAAGTAAGATTATAGGCAACCGCCGGAATATTTTCCTGAACGATCACAATTCAGACTTTGCTTAGTATTTACAATGTTCGCTATTGCAAGTTTAATCTATTTTAACGCACTGCATTTATGTTTTTCATTACTTCATACACTGACGGCACATTATCCACTCTTTCAGCACGTTTTCGCGCATTTTTTCGGGTATTGAAACCAAGTGATTCACAGCTAAATATAGTGGATTAAACCGATCCGTCAGTTTCTCCCGTTCAAAAATGAGTTTAATTCTCTCACTTTTGTGCACTCTCTCGCCCTATATTCGGAATGATTTTCCGACGGATCTTTTAATGCACTATATTGTAGTAGTGGTAGCTAGCACATACTTGTTGCTGATCGCTTTTTGAGATTCCCCGTTTCAGTTCCCATTGTTCTCGTTAGTTGTGTTGGACATGCAATAGCTGTACGCTCAATACAGATGTAATGTGATGCTTACGCGTATAAAGAGTATTTACGTATAGCAAGCTACTAAGCGATACTTATATCCTATATACTTATATCCTATATACTTATATCCTATATATTATATATCCTATATACTTATATCCTATATATTATATATCCTATATACTTATATCCTATATATTATAGCGATACTTATATCCTATATATTATATCCTAATATCCTGACAGCTGTCACTGTGTTCTAGCACCTTTGGAAAGCGAAAATCCCAGTTCCCGTACTGGGAAATGCCAGAATGATTATCGCTTTCCAAAGGTTTTTAAACCGTGCTCTCGATGAGGGCATTTCATATGAGAAGTATCCAAGGTGGAAAAATATCGAAATTTTATGTGTTGTATGATCCGCGTATGCTACTTCGTTCACTCACCCCTCCCTTTGCGTGTACGTATAGACAGCTTTACAATATTATAACTTTATTAGGAAACGAGTATACTTACATACTTACAATTAGATCGGTTAGAGCACCAGCATACAACCTCAAGATTACCGTAGTATTGTGCAACAGTATTACGGTAATCTTGGTAACAGTAACAGTAGGAGAGAAAATTGCTGGACAACTGGGAGGCGATGGTCTCGGGAAAGGGATTGCGAGGACGGTTCTTCGTCCTTGTGCTCAGTTCACGATCGCGTAGTGCTCTCCGTTCTGAAAGTAATATTGCTATTGAGAATGTAGTTCGGAATGTTATTTATGAGTATAATTGTCTTTGCTATAAAAACGCAGCTTACCGATGCTCGCTTGGCCAGTCGCAGCTTGCGTATGGGGATCACAAGTGACGGCGTGGCCTTCTTGCATGCTTCGGTGCGAACTGAAGAGCTTCAATTATTACTTTTCTTTACATCACAGTGTTCTGCCGCAATGCAAAACCTTTGGAAAGCGAACATTCATTCACACGTATACTGATACGGTATATCGGTGTGCAGCGCACCACGAATACAGGATTAGGAATGGACATCATGACAGACACTAAAGCTAACATCAATCCGACTCTTCGGGCCTTTGAGAACTCAAGAAACATAATGTCCTAGCCATTTTCGCTTTTCAAAGGTCTAGAATGTTGTGACATAGCCTTCTTTTAGCAATCGAGTAGATTGACTTATTCGTTACCTTTCGGAGCAGCCACGGGGCTTCCGAAGAGGTCCTCAATGACCACATCCGTCTTTCTACACGCACCACTTCATGGAGAGTCTTTGCCGGCTCGGTTACGCTAACATAAACAATTTGTCTTACGAATATATTTCTTGTATGAATTGATGCGGGTAAGCGTGCGAGGAAGGGTCGTGAGCGAAAACCGAGAGACACACAGACAAACGGAAAAATTTGCAGTGATTTGCTAGTAAGAAGTAAATCTATAGAATCTAGAGAGCGGAAAACGAAACCGGACCATCCTTCGGACCATTGCTCTCTCGTGAGGGGTGGTCCGAATCATTTGCCCGCGGTAAAGAATGGTCCACTTCACGAATGGTCCGATTGATGGTTCGTTTCAAATGGACCATGAATCGGACCAACTTTAACCCTAAAGTTGTAAAAAATGTATTGCTTATTCTTTTTGACATTTATTACGTTGTGTACACATTTCTGAAACATAATATAAAACGATTATATTTTAGTAAGGCAGTCAATAATGATAGAACGACAAATAATGGTAAATATGCAAAAAAATTATTTTCTCAAGCTATTCACACGATTCTCAATTCTGAAAGATCAAAAAATGTTACCCCGCAAAAATCACTAGATTTTTTCTTGGAAAGATTGTTGTTGTCTTTTTTGGCTTATCACCTTTATCAGGATAAACATTGGTTGGAGTTCCAAAAGAGGGGTTGCTTGTTATAGATGGGAGAGGTCGGAGACTTCGAATCTTCTTCAAAACAACTCACTCAGTCCGAGGTGCCGAGTTCTCCTCTTGATCCTCGTTGGTGTCTAAGAGGTTGTTGGTGTCTAATATTTAAATATGTTGATAGATTAGGCTCCCCATACGGAATGTAGAAGCAGTAAACGAAATGCTAAAAATTAAAAAAAATAGTAACAACTTACCGTCAACTTAGTTCATACCGGGACAAATTCGGTATATTCGGTATATTCAAAATAAGGCCGTAACTCGATTAGAAATGGTCGTAGAAAGTTCTGGTTGGAATTTTTGGAATCCTTAGGCTCCTGTCTACCCGCATACCAAATTTGAATACGATTGAGCAACTTCTAACGCCTGAAAGTAGCTCATTTGCCTTGCAGTCCAAATAGACCCCTACCCAATGCGATTGTCATGTTTTTCGTCATAAATATTTTCTGCGTGGACCAATTGAGCTCAAACTTAGTACACAGGTAGATCTTGATGAGATGAATCGAATGAACCCAACCAGAAGTTTCTAGACCCTTTTTGAACGGAGTTATGGCCTCGTATAAGATATACCGAACCTGTTGACGGTACTTGAATAGTGAGCTCTTAGAGGGTATATTAAAGGGTACCTAAAGTGTCACAGATCTCTACATCATGTTGTTCCTACAGTTAAGTAGATTACAAATACAAAATATGAGTTTCGAAAACTTCGTATTTCGCCCAGTATCTTAAAAAAAGAACTTCCAGGTCATGTATCTGACCTAATTTGCGCACGGTACTTGGGAATAGGTCTGCTATTGATCAAGGGAGAGACGGACGTCTCCTTCGCACCCTCTTCCCCCGTTGGCGGGCATCCCACTGATCTCTTTATTTCTCATCGTTCTCTTTCTCTGTATTGCCGATCTTTCTGTATTATGCCGTTATCACTGTCTTGAATATATTCTCCACTATTCAGCCCTCGCCAACGACGTCGATCAACACGGACGGCTCTTCATGGTAAAAAACTAACATTTTACAATTTTCTTTTTTATAATTAGCATGGTCATTTCTTCTCGTCTTCTCCGCTCATCTGCACCACCATCTGGAGCAACATCTACTACGCATCTTCTCTACGCAACTACAGCTCAGTATCCTGACCACTCGCGCCCGAAATTTAGATTATATACATTTTTTTATTCCGCCATAAAAATTGAACATTTCATGTTTCAGGTTTCTCCAGTTCAACCACATTCATAACTCTCACGAAATGGAAGACATTTCACGTGCTCTGGTCAAATACGTATTATATATAATAGTATTTATCAGAGAAATAAAGGAGAAATGTTAACATGAGCAGTACAGAAAGTGTGAAACATATCTCAACCTGGAATAGCAGGGCAAACCTGAATACAGAAATACTAATAGAGCGTTTCTGAAAATTGAGCAACGACATTTTAAAATTGGGGTCTAAAATGAAACGGTGAGCGCAAAGAGAAACAGCGAAACAGCTAGCAAACTAAGTGGTCACCTCTTCATGTCGTTGCTCAATTCTCACAGCACCTAATGAACACGTTGCCGGAAAACTTTGGGAATTGAAACAAACGGCAACACTAGGAAAGAAAAAAAGTAATGTTCTGGCAGCGCGTTTTTTCGACAGATAACATAATTGGCAGGAAACAGAAAATGGAAACAAAAATAATATCAACCTCATAAAAGGAGAGAAGAAGAAACGACGGCGCATCTGATCTTCTATGCTTCATTTTTTCGTCATTCTCATACTTATCTTCTCTCATCTCTCGCTTCTCCCCGTATTCTTCCATGGTTTGCTCGTGCGCTTCCTTATTCGACTTCTGAAATGCAAGACAGTGGTGATAAAGAGACATTACGCACAGCAAAACACAAGAGAGCAAGTTGAAGGTACGCGAAATTCAAGAGAGTGACACACAGAAAAATATGTACCGCACATTAAATGTGCCAACTGATTGAGCACATTTATGTGCTGCCGGGGAGCACATTTCGAGGTGCCGGCCGAGGCGGCGGCGGCGGCGACAAGGGGAGAATCTGGCACACTTAATGTGCCAGATTTACTTGTACTGAACAGGGGTTTCCGTAGGGGAGGGAGGACTTGGAATGTAGTAAGAGAGAAGAAGAAAGGGGGATTGGGATAGGACATAGTGGGGATGAGATTAGATGGAGGGAGAGAGAGAAGGAGTGAGGGAGAGAGTGTCAGAGAGAGAGAGAGAGAGAGAGAGAGAGAGAGAGAGAGAACATGGTATTATGGAGGGAAGGAGGGGGGGAGATCCAGGAAGCCGTGGGAAACCCGGCTGGACTAGGCCGCAGGGAACGGTGGCTAATTTTCAAGCGGGCTCGATCTATTTCGCTCGGACTGTGCTCAACTTTCATCTTTCATCTCCACCGTGTTATCGTTTCTACATGTTTAACCTCGTTTGCCCGGTTTTGTTTCGTTACGTTTATGTCTGCGTTCATCCGTGTATTTAAAGTGTCTCCAACCAAATATGATGTATTTTATACAAATACTATGTGAAAGCAACATTACAGATGTCGCAGTGCCCTTCGCGGGACTGCGGTGCTGTGAAGGACAGTCGAGTGTCGTTGTTAGCGCATCTTCGACAGGAGCACGAGGGAGAGCGAGTGGTCTGCAAGGAGTGTTACGGATGGCCGAGTATGACCCAAGAGGAGTGGAAGAAGCACTCGTTGCGTGTCCACGGTAATACCGGTCAGTCCTTATCATACCCATAGTCACCGGGGAAAGCAACGTTATTTCATCTACCTATGATAAAAGGCAGTCTTGTATGCTTTATAAAATATCCATGAAAGTAATGGCGTGTACCAGCAGGGGAAGCTACGACTGGTTCTTAGGTAAAAGTCTGACAACATGCTACTTCTCGAGTTCCTTACATCTATGGCGCACTACGCTATCAAAAACCAGGCGTCAATTTAATTGTTTTATAGTAGAGTGGGCCATTTACCCCAACCCACGCTTTCCCCCGCCCATTCCGGGGGAACCCCCCGCCCGAGATGGGTTGATTTTCCTTCCCCCCAGCCTTCCCCCGTCCCCCCATTTCCACCCAACGCCCCAACATCCCCCACCTAAACTCTAGCCTAGATGGAGAAGAAAACAGGTTGTGAGAGAGCAAAGAAGAATGATGAGAAAGAGTGATGGAGAGCATGCAAAAGTTCAGTTATCTTCC
>LS930966.1:22417-41011 GCA_900490955.1 Micoletzkya japonica
TTTTCGAAGGAAAGAAAATGACGGATCGGTTTATTGCAAATAACGAACGTTTGCGATTTATGCAAGGATTTGAAATATGCTACAGCTATAATATGTCAAACACCATGGCGCTTGTAATACTCTATCTACACCTCACCCGTTGCCATTCCATCTAAGCGTGTCCGTCTGTCTGTCCGTTCCCCTCCCCCTCCCTTCTCCGTGTGTGTGTTTGCCCTCGTCACCAAGATGGCAGTGTCTGTCTGTGTGCGAGCCCTACCAGAGGAATGCGAGGAGGGAGTTGAGAGGGGAGAGGGAGGGAGAGAGAGAGAGACTGTAAGAAGCAGATTAGACACAGGCACGGTACGGGAGAAAGGAGCGTGGGTTTCACTACGGGCACGGAGTACTTTCTATGCTCTAAAATTCACGGTTAAGTTTAGAGTGTAGGCTCTCATTCGGATGTTTTCGAACTGTGCATTTTCACGATGGATCAATCGATAATGAGTCGATGACTTCATATTACTTTCTTGCCTATATACAGTACGCGGATAATCGAGCTATCGGACATTCGCCGCTCGTCTTTTGATCATTTTCAGAGCTTTCTTGTTGATCCATGCTCCCCGGCATTTCAAGCTGACAATTTCTCCTACAACCTCTTGCCTCTTATACCTATGCCCGCTACGTGTTCTAGATATGCTTGACTGATCGCTAAACTCTATAGTATGCTTATCACCAAACTGTCTACCTTCAATACCTTAGCGCCTGCCGCCATTTGCGAATTGTCTCTTTCTTTCTTGTTTTCCTACTTTCTTCGATATCGCGATTTAGATATGCTTCAACCCCTCTACAAGAATTGTACACAATCTTCCGTTGCATTCACACAACCAGATCATGAAACCAATAATGCATTGATTAGCGTTCTGCGTGAGAGTTCTTTTGATGGCTATGTTTCAGGCGTCATTCACGACCGCGTCGCGTCTCGTTGCAACAAACAATGAAACATATTGATCAAAAGAACTCGCATGCGCACCTCTAGTATTATTGATGTAAAAGTTCCGTCAGTAAACTCATTCCTACTTTGTCTGAACTCTCTTCATACCGCTCCGCTCTCTCGTCGGAAATAGGAATGAGACGACAAACGGAACATTTTCGTCAACCATATTGATGTCGAAAACGCCCTGTTTAGGTAGTCTTCTTTTTTCGGTTTACGGTAATCACACAACGAATTCTTCGATGCGCTGTAGAGCACTTGGAGCACTAGCCTAAATGGATACAACTTCCAGATTCATATTTACAATCAGGATAGAGTATCTTGCCGAACTTACTCGATAATATTATCTTAAATACTAACTCTCCTCTCCACTCTCATATCGTCCACTGTCCTTTTCCATGGCCTTTACCTGGATGAATCAGTCACACGGAATGTTGAGCCACTCACTGTTCGGCAACTCATTTCAATTTTCCCACTTTCACGCTTGATTCTGCTGCAGTATCCCGATCCATCCATTTCCTTTCCTCCAAATGCGTCTGATTCTTTTACTCTTACTAACGTAATTTGCATATTCCCATATTTATTACTGTTTCCTGCAGGTAGACACATTGGTGGATCTTGTTATCTAGAAAGTTGAAAGCGTCTAGCTAACTGTAAGTCCCCCCAGTAAATACAGATAGTTATGCGGACCGGGGGACCGGGCCGGTTTTTAGCCCTCCCCCCTCCCATCATCCCGAGATCCGATTATGAGGAGAAAGCAAAGAGGAAAACGCGCGCGCTGAGAGCTAATCACCCCTTCCCCACGGAAATTGCATTTTTCGCTTGGAACAGGATGAGCGAAATTACTACTTTACCTTTGTATCATGATCCACTGACAATCTATTCACGGACGCCTGCCATGCTTACATATTTATTATTGACGCAAGCGTTCCGTCCGTAAATTCATTCCTACTTCGCCTGAGCTCTCTTCATACCGCTTCGCTCTCTCGTCGGAAATAGGAATGATGGCAACGGACGGCACTTTTCTTTCTCAACCATCGGTATATATTTTGTTGAAGATGAAGAGGTCTCGGAGAAGCGGAGAAGAGAGGCTGCAAAAAGTTGTGGCGATGAGTAGTGCGAGTGAGCAGGACTGGGGAAGAGTGAGAAAGAAGGGGGAAAGATTGATAGTCGTGAGCTGAACGGAGACTGGACTCATCAGTATTGAGCGCGTGACTCGACCTGTCGCAACACCCAGCTTCCCTGAGTATTTCGAGTTTTCAAGTCGCATGTATGAAGCACAATATCTACGTTATGATAAGTATGTTGGCTTGACCATTTGTTTGACTATCCTTTTCCGTAAAATTTTTTTTATTTATTTATTATATGTGTCTTGTAATAATATAACAGGTCATGATGCATAGGCTTGACTATCTGCTATACTCTTTCCATAAAGCTGTAGTTTATCTTCAGTCTATGGCCATCAGCTGACACCAGAGACTTTTATCACTTTCCCAATTGTTTCCCGTCTTCCAGTCACAATACGCTTCATAACCCTTATCTTGTCTGGTGCTTATCGATTGGTTAACGTATTATTTTTGCGTGCCCTTCTTCCACGGTTTGCAGATATTACTGCAAACTAGGATAAGTATATTAGAATTTAGTAGGCTTTGAACGACCTGCTACTTCAGTATTAAAATTTTGGCTAAATTTTGCCTCGAATACTTAGGGAGTCATGCCTAAAATGCATTCTCCATCCTCCCGCGCAGAATGGTGCACACGGTAATGAAAGGGCCTGTAAACGACCGTAGATAGAGGAGGGACAACGGGGACGGGTATACACAGTCTATTGAGGGAGAAGGGTGCTTTACGACGATGATGATGGTATGATGAGGGGTTGGAGGGGAGATACCGGGATGAGTTGATACGGGCAGTGAATAGGGTAGGCGAGTGGGTGCTGTGTATCTAGAGCGAGAATGGGACAATACCTAGATACATGCGACATCCTATTGAAATAGCGGGAAGAGAACGTATTTTAGCTTACATGCTGAATGTTTTAGCTCCATAATAATGTATTCCTTTCTCATATTTCTAGCTCTCGTGGTTCTACTAGACGGAAGATCACCGAATAATCGGGGCTCTGAACACGTTACATTGTAAATAATATGATCGTGAACATCGAGCTAATGGTCTGCGATCGAACGGTTCGGCCGTGCTCTGGTCTCCTTTTTGCACAATCCGCGGAAATACTGAAAATCGGAGATTGCGATCATTTTATGTATGCAGGCATTCGAACGTCAATCCATCTTACTTCCTTTCTCGATTTTTTTCTATGAATTGTGAATCAAAATATGACATCGTATGAGTAGTTCTCTCACCTCCTCCCCAACTTTTCCTCATTGCCGGCATTCCTTCCAGTCAGTCGTCGGTTTCTTCTCACCCCCGCTCATTCCTCGTCCCTTTTCATACGCGCCCCTTCTTCCACTTGAGGTGTCGCAGGTATGAGACCTCTGCCCTCTCTTGTTCTCTCCCTCCCTCTACCCTCTCCCTCCTAATCCTCCCCCCCCCTCCACTCTCCATTTCCTACCCCTCGAGAACCCTTGAAAGCCAAGCGGGCGCGAGTCATTATTGGGGCTAGATACCTAGCTTGAGCTGGGGTTATCCGGTTAGGCTTCAGAGGACTAATATAATAGCATGATCCAAGGTGCTGCAATATTCTTTCGAGCTACGTTCTGCATTTTAGTGATTCCAAGAAAAAGCTTTGTTATTGTAAACATTTGGGTTTAGTGCTTTACTACGATTGTGCCCCAATAATGCCAGCATCAGAAGAACGAACTCTGCGGTAATCGCTCATTCACCCAATTCACCGTTCCATCTCTACCACCCTGTGTCTCGATAGATCGTGTATATTACACCACCCCCCCCCCTTCCCTGAGGGTAAGGAGGGTATGGCTTGAACACACTTAGAGTTAACAACTAACAAGACAACCTGTCCGGGTGGGGGGAGGGGGTGTAATCAACACCACCACTGCATACCACCACTGTGAAGAGACGATCCCGAACTGAGTCGAGAGTGGTGAATCTTTGCCTTCCCGTCTTCATCACGTAGATATGCAAATCGGGCGGTTTGTAAATAGTCTTACCAAATTCATAGGATAAAACCGATTCAAAGGCACTATTCAAGAATTGACACTGCGTTTGGGCTCATTTTTCGTCAACTAGATATAACTTTTAGCTCTTGAAATATTCAGTTCAGTATACTCCTCCAAGTCCAAATTCCCGAGCACAATGCGTTGGACAGCTTTCACAATGCCCGAGTCTTAGGATCGTGGTATAAACAACGAGCAGCGTGCGCTTCACCATGCTCGCCCCTCGACCCCTCAGGGATCTATCTAGCCCTGAGGGGGAGGGGATGGGGGTAAGGGGATGAGTCACTTTGCGTATATACTTGCAGACGCATACACGCATTCCTATCTGCCGGCTGTCCTTCCGGTCCGGATGGGGAAAGCCTTTGCTGTACATTCCAGGCATATCGACAATTGTAGCGCCAAATCATCTCGTAATCAAATCAGAGCTGATCGGCACGATTTTCCTTGTGGGTGCTCACGGCATTGCTTAGTGGCTCTTTATTGCCAAAGGGCCGGGCTTTTGCTACGTTCAGGATGTCTCCGCTTTCTGTGCTAAAATCGGGCGTAACTTTATTCTCCTCTATTAGAGTTTTCTTGATAGCTTCACAAGGCGATACAGATATCCATTTTGAGAGATCTTGCTCAGGATTTGGAGGATTGCTGAGTTTCGCCTGCAGAAATCGGACGTAATCTGTCATTCCCCCCGGGGGGACCCTGTAATTGAGAGGGAAAGTTGGTTGTGTCCGTGAGCGTGTATGTGTTCCGTTGTCGATTGACCGCTCTTTCCCTCTCCCTCGTAATTCTCTCTCTTCCTCTTACCTCTTAACTCTCTCTATCTCCCTCCCAGTCTGGTCCGTCTTATCTGATAGTGGAAGGGACGGGCTGGAACTGTAGGGAAGAGATGAAAGGCACGACGTTTTACCAGTCCGAGTTCCGAAATTCCGAATGTCTCTGCGTCTCTCAAATTTCCATGCTCTCTCGCCTCCACTCTCTTAATTTGCATACGAATCTATTCTACGCAGTAGGACGTTGTGGAAAGGGGGGGAGGATAAGCCAATGATATTGGGCCAATCTTGTATCGCGTTCGCTTTATGCATAACGGTTGCTATCGTTAAGAGTTGCGTCAGTAAGCGCCTTTCCTATAATACTACGTCTGGACTCTCTCCATACCGCTTCGCTGTCTCGTCGCAAGTAGGAATGATGCAAACTGCCGGAACCTTTTCCTCAACTATATCTATCTATTTAGTAGTTGGCCATGTTATAATCGTAATGACGATTGAATAGCATATCATCTAAGCCGCGCTAGTTATTATGTACATCTCCGGATTTTAAACATCTGCATTATCCCGTTTAGCGCTTTATCTCCTTCCTGAAACCTAACCCAACCGGGGCGATGTTGCCATTCTTTTTGATGCTGCGTTCTCTGTGCTGTGCCTATCCATTCGCTACATTTTTAAAGAAAACAAATTTATTAGTTTCGAAAAAATGAATATGTAGCATAACTCAATTGCAACGTAAAACTATCCTATCCTCCGCTCCCCATCCCCTTTATTGTCGATCCTCGAATTCAAATTTGCGTTCCGACTGTAATAATTCCGTCTTCCGTTGGTCATTTGCTCTTTTGGTTGTGCACTTATGCTAAATAACGCAAGTCCAGTCAAGAATGCGCGGAACGAAAATTTGAATACGAGAACCAACAATACCGCCCCCTCTCCCTCCCTGTATCCCTCTACCTACTAACCCCCTCGTAACCCCGCCCTCTCTCTGTCACTCTGATGATTTGCTGGTGGATCAGCGATTGAGGCGAGAGTGTTCTCCACTATTGTGAGCGTGTCGGAGGAGCGAAGGCCAACTGTCATAGACGAATAAGATATTATAGATAAATCATTTTCCACATTTTCCGCAATGTTTAGGTGAAAAGGGGAAAACTTCGTATCAAAAAGTGTCAAGTATCCACTGTGAAGTGAGAGGCGGGATCAAACGTTCTCAACTCTCAACGAAATTCCGTCTTGCGCCGATTGTCAGAGGGTGGGATTCCAGGTGTAGTCTCGATTCTCTCGCTCTTTTATACCTCTTTACCTCTTACCTATCTCTCCCTCTACTCTCTCCATATCTAGAGGATACGAATCGTGTGTACTTTTGACGGTTATGTTTCACGACCAATTCATAGTGAATCTTTGCCTTATTATCTTTGAATGGACGGAACATAACCATCAAAAGCGCACGATTCGTATCCTGCCCTCATATCACCCCTCGTTGCCTTTCTACCTTCCCGTCTCCTTCTTTTCATTAGTTCGCGTTCCGACGTCTTTCCGCGTGAATTGCTCATTATACATACCTCTGCCAGCCTTAGAGGGGGGCGAGAGATCACGGGAAAGGGAGAGAGTGCCGAGAAAGTGGGGGATATGGTGAGAGACGCCGAGAAGGGGAGATAAATGCAAGGCGTGCGTTTTTACGCATTCTAAGTATTTTTTCGCCATACATTCCATACTTGTAGCATAACCATCGTGCTGAATTTGCATAATGTAGGGGGTATAATGTGAATATTCGAGACGCCAACTTGAATATTCAGCCTAGATACTCTCCCTGCTCGGTTGAGCTATGCTCTTACATGGCAACAACGAGAGATGGGCACAGAGGGAGGATGGGGTTCTACCGCATAACCTTTACTCTCTCCACTCTCCACTCTCCCCCTTACCTCTATCATTTCGCGCGCTCTCTTCTCCCCTTCCCTTCCCCTTCCCTTCTTTCCCCTGTGATCAACACAGTTAAATCGATCTGCTGATTCGGTATTTCCTTTCTGCATTCTTCTGTTGCCTCTTCGTTTTCGAGGAGACTATATTCAGAGATGATTATTTGATTTTTCTCTTTATTTCATCCTTAGCCTACCTAGATAATATTTAGTTTATAGCTATTTCGTGACTTGTTTGATAGAGTTGGCTGAGCGACAAGGTTGAACCATACAGAGAGTAAAAGAGGGGGATGGGAATCGATCAGTCGAGACTATCAATGGGAGGGAACGTATTCACTTGCTTAGTGGAATGGGGGTGGGGTAAAGAGGGAGGGAAAGAGCAGAGAGATAGGTAAAGAGGGACAGCGAGAGAGAGTAGAGAGAGTTGAGAGAGTATAGAGAGAGAAAGGCTGGAAGAGGCAATGCCAGGGCACAGGTGTGTGTGTGTGTGTGTTTTGGTGGCATCTCGCGCTTTTATTCCCCTCTTTCTCTCCCCTCCTTCTCCCCCTTTACATCCTCCTTTTCACTCCAACACGAGAGGAAAGGGCGCGGTTACGCAAGAGGCAACCTAGGCAGCGAGAACGCTACCCTTTTGACTTCGGGAGGAAATTCCCAGCGTTTCCTGACTTCTACCGCGTATTATTCATATCGTTTCTTATCTCTTAGAATTTTCGAAATTTGCTGTTTCCAGTTAGTGTCGGGTCCTTTCCATGCCTATGCTTGATTTACTGCCCTAATCCCGAATTTGACTGTGCCATTTCCCGGTCATGTTACGTTTCAGCGCTATGAGGGTTGATCGGGCCGCGCTTTTCCTTGTCTAATCGAGTTATGCTGTTCGCCTTGCGCTACCTAATCGCGGTTCAGTTCAGCTGAACCATCTGACATTAATCGTCTACTCTCTCCCCCGCTCTCTATTCTCCCCCCTTTCCCCCTTGATTCCCATACTCTTCCTTCCCATTTCACTCTTCCTCTCTCACACTCTATCCATTTTCCCTGCTATCCCCACCTGACCTTGCTCGACATTATCGAGACGGAGTGAGAATGCTGCAGCCAATCATTAGAGCTCGCAAAACGTTTCGCGATCCTATATTTTTGTAGCTTGATCTTCGTAGTTTGATATTTGATCTTTGTAGTTTGATCTTTGATCGTTGCAGATGTCCGAAGGCACGGAGGTGTGGCGGGAGTGCATGCGGTGGATGGCCGACCTGGCGGTGCTGGACCAGAAATTCATGTAAGGACCATTATTTTGAAATTTAAAATCAATAATTTTTATTTAAATTTTTACGGTTAAAACCTTCAAAATCGAAATTTGAATTAAACTTTCGACTACGGTGGCATTACTGTATTCGGATTACTGTAGGAAATTTGCTGAACCAATCGATGGATTGGACGCCTTTTTGTTCATTTTCTGTCGTTCTCCTTTTGACGTCTTTCACGTGGTTATGTTTTAGTGTGCGTGCCCCAGTATTTATAGAAGCGCGAAAAGCATAGTATAACCGGGGGAATTATCTCAGCCGGAAGCCGGGAGTTCGAAAGGGAGGCACCTATTTTGCAGAGAGAGCGTGTCGATGATGGACTTCTGCTTCGCGCTGAGGGACGGCGTTCTGGTCTGTCGGGTGGTCGAGGCGCTGAAGCCCGGAGCGGCCCAAGGAATGCACCCCAAACCGACGACCCAGGTGAGTTGTAGAGCTTGTCGTTCGGGTCCTTTTGAGACTTATGCTTCATCCCCACAGGATAGCAAGGCATTCCAGATTATTCGCAAAAAGACATCTCGAAAGCGCCGCCGCCGCAAGCGCGAGTTGTCCTTTTTGCGGTTTTGCGAAATGTCCGTTTTGCGAGTTGTCGAGGCCATGAGCTCATTATAAGTTGATCATGACCCGTAACCATCCCATCAAAACGACCCGAATGGAATGCTCTAGTAAGCTGTTCCCATTTATTTTGGCCCATGTCGTCGTTTCCACTGCAGGTTTCGCCTCAAGTCGAAGAGATCGATGAAGACTTGGGCCAAACTAGCTGAAAAAAGTAGTTTTAGCCGTAAATTTATCTTCATTTTGCAGTTTTCCTGCCTCAAAAACATCACCCTGTTCCTGAGCGCGTGCGAAAACTGCTTCGGAATCCGGTCAGAGGATCTGTTCGAGCCGAAGGACCTGTACGAGCTGGGCTCCTTTGTAAATGTAAGTTTACTTTTCGAACTCGTTTTTTTTTAGTTTTACACCTTTCTCAGGCCTACCAGTGCATTCTGGTCCAACGGAGGGGACTTTGATATAGGAGAAGCTTGGGACTTGAAATCTTCTCTAAAAATGAGTAAATCGTGCTTACAAGCTGCTAAATATCGAAAAAATTAAGATATTCCGCTTTGCAGGTGCTCAACGTCCTCTCCATGGTCTCCCACTCCGAAACCTCGCTGAGGTTGAATATCTCGTAAGCTCTGTTTCCATCTTCTTTGTCGCTTGTTCGGAGCATTTTCTTGGCGCATCTTATTAACTATGCTTAGCGTAGGCCTGACTACCGTAGCCTAAAGCTACCGTAATCCGTTCTACCATTTCTAGAACCCTGTTGAGCGCAAAAGTATTTCCTAGAGCTCCCAATGCCACTTTAGATTAATTAAATAGAACAAAAAATATAGTTAAAATTGAATTTCAGTCCCTTCCCTCACCGAGAGCACTCTCCAGGAGCTAGTACGCCCAGCCGGAACGGCTCCTTTTCCGGTACGAACTCAGCTATTTTCAGTTATTCTGTCCTGGTTGAACGTTTTTCTTACTCATCACTCATCAAATATCATAGTAAATAGCTCCGAATCGGCCAGCTCGTTGAGCTTACAGTAACCTCACCTTGATTACAGTACCCTTGCTGATTCAGGCTCTGACCTGAGTGCTACCATTCCCCGCAGTCGCTTTCGCGGCGTCGCCCCTACAGAGCAGGAGGAGGAGATATACCAGAAACTACACGTGAGACAAATTGCTCTCTTTGTTTCCTGACTTTGCTAATCCCCTTGTTATAAACATGACGAGGAGATTTGCGTTTTGAATGCATAGGACGATATAGCAGCACCACATTTCGTGGTGGTAATAAAGCCCGATAGCTGCCAAAAGAATGAGTGAGGATATTCGTGTTTTAATTGCATATCCCGAAACAGCTAGGTGGTCTATGCAATTTATGCGTGTGAGGCTTGACAGATGGCAAAAAGAGAACAGGGCTATGAAATAGCTGCGGTTGTTGGTGTGGAGCAGCGCGTACGTCACTATAGAATGGCTACAGCACTTTTCATACGTGGGCAGCTTTCCAAGCAATATTTTGCGGAAACGGGCTTACCAATGTGCGAAATTGAAAATTATCAAGCCTACCAATTGAAATTTTCTAGGAAATAGAGCCTACCAAAGCAATATTTTGCAAAAATTTGGGCCTACCACCCATACACCAAAAATACAATAAATTATAGCATTCGTGAAATAATGAATATTACTGGATTACAGTATGCCGTGGACGACGTGGACGTGGATGGAGCGGACAAGATCTACGAATCGCTACACTACCAGAACCAGCGGGAGGTACGGCAGCTAGATATTATCTTATTGTCCCGGATCACCGCCTCTTTTTATGTAGAAAAGCTTTTCCAAGACCGATTTCACTTATTTCTAGTTGTTCTAGAGTAGAATTAGCATAAATCTGCCGTGCCTACTGTAGTAATCATGAAATGTCTTTGTCTTTGCAGGATGCCGAGGAAAAGGTCTACGATGTGATCGTCAAGAAGGCCCAAATGCCTGGGGACCAAGACCGGCCCAGCGACCCGGCGACTGCGGTATTTTTTTAAAAATTTTATTTTGTAAATATATATAATTTATTGTATTACTTTAATAAATAAGTTATAAATAAATATGTATTATATGTATCAATAAAATAATTTCAGCGCTGGCTCCAGTTCGTTCCTGTCCAGAAGCGGGACCACGTGATAAAGGAGATACTGGACACGGAGCAGAACTACGTCGAGAAGGGACTCAATATGATCACGAAGAGGTACGGTAGGGGGCTACTGTAGGATTACTGTGGTGACTATCTCGTAAATCTGGGGAAGATTGCATACTTGATCTATAGGCTGCTAGATCTTGCTAGATCTCAACGTATGGGTTACGGTATAAGTCTACGGTGGATTATTCTAATAGATATCTAACTTTGCGCACGAAAATGCGTATGTTTTCTAGGTTTCACGGTCCACTGGACGGCGTTCTGTCCGAGGACGACCACTCGAAGATCTTCATGAACATCTCGGTTTGTGAACTCCCCCCCCCCCCGTATTATTGACGCCAGAAGTCATTCCTACCTCTTCGGCACCCTCTTGATACCGTTTTACGTTCTCGGCGCACATTGGAATAATGCCAAATGAGGATCTTATGCTTTTTTACAACCAAATTGTCTTTATAGTATAATTGTCCTTTGACGCCCCATCCAATGTTAGTGTCCTGGCAAAGTTGATAAATCAGGATCAGAATATAGTAATAAAATAATTTGAAAAAAGATAAATTCCGTTTGCAGGAGCTGTGGACCTTCCACTCGTCCTTCTACAGCCAACTACGCGAGGCTGTCTTCCAGACGCTTAAGCTGACTGAGGGGGACGACAATCGGCCGAAGGCCTTCACCATCGGAGACGTCTTCCTGGTGTACGTGCCTTAAGGCCTTAAGAACTTAGCTCCTTAAGGGCACGGTTCCGACTACCGCGGGTAGGAGGACTGGCAAGAAAAGTTTAAAAAGAAACGTTGATGCATTTTTTTCTCGCCTTTAGTTATTTTTAAAGTTAATATGAAAAATTGCTTCCTTTCAGCAACAAGCACAAGTTCACGCTGTACGGCCCGTATTGCATGGGCATGGAGGAGAGCCGGAACCGGATAGCGCAGCTGGAAAAGACGGACGACGTGGCCCGCGCCCGGATACAAGTACGGGGGAACGGGACCGGGAAATAGAATGGCGTGTTGTGAAAAATAGCCCTACCATACGTGGACAGATTTGCAGCGGTTGGGTTGGGCATTTTTGTTTTGTTTTATTTGGCCATGGTGTGGCCCCTGCTAATTGCTTACTGTAGACGGTACCCACATATGGCGGACACGGACAGGCCGGGAATAGGCCGGCTCCGGCTCGGCCAGGTTTTAGTCACTGTAGAAATTAATATTTCCAGGAATGCTGCAGCGCGGTCAGCCAGCAGTTCAAGTTGCACGACCTGCTGTGCCTGCCCATGCAGCGAGTGCTCAAGTACCACTTACTGCTCAAGGTATGCGGTAGTTGGTGGTAGACGGTAGGGATACGGTAGCCCGGGAGGAGTACTGTATTATCTGTACCGTTTAATATTGACGAAAGAGTTCCGTCGGTAGCCGCTCATTCCTACCTTGCTCTTCACTTTCTTCATACCGGTTCGCTATGTCGTCACTGGGGAAATAACGGCAACTGGCGGAACGCTTTCTCCACCCATATTTATTAGATCGACCATTATTATAGAGCAAATATTCGGACTTGAATGTTTGCTTTTTGAATTTTTTTATAAATCATTTTTCCCTACAGGAACTGCTCAAGCACACGCCCTCCGACCACCCGGAATTCCGCTCACTAGACAATGCGAAAGAGGCGATGGAGGATGTCAACGCGTAAGTCTTTTTAAAAAAAATTAGGCTTTAAAGGTTTTTAAGCCGTATTATCTATGAGCAATATATAGTTTATTAGGTTCGAAAATTGCTTTAAATCATACATGGGCAGATATACCGACAATTATTTCAGCTTGGGGCCTACCAGTGACCACATTTACATTTTTATTAACCTACCAATGAGCTTTCTCTGATAAAGTGGTGCCTACCAAGTTAAGTATCTATCTGTCAAAATGAGGGCCTACCACCCGACAGTTGGGTCCGTGCCCATGTATGCTTTAAATTGTGGTTTTTAGATACGTAAACGAGCTGAAGCGCGGCATGGAGACGAAGGCAACGATCGACGACATCGAGAAGAGCATTACTGATCTTCAGATGGTAGGCCGGGGGCAGGAAATTTGAATTGGAATATTCAAATTTGAAAAAGCGCGCGAAACTTGCAGAGCTGTAGGTTACTGTAGTGACTGGGTCTTTCGGAGCTACTATTCTACTGTATTCTAGAATTTATTACTCTAGCTGTTTAAATAGTATCTATTTTATAGTGCTGGGACTTATGCTATCGGTAAATTAGGCCCTATTACAAGGGGCCTACCGTGCAGTTTATGCCCCTTTGCTCAAGGTATACGGTAGTTCACCTTTAGCAAAAGTTTGAGTCGGTTGGTAGGCCCTGTTTGCAGCTCTATTTTGTCACTCCACCTCTAAGCAATGCCGAGCCATGGGTAAGCTAACAATAAGAAGAAGCTAAGGCGATTTATGTTCGGAAGTTCTCATATTGAGTGTATCGAGCATACCACGTCTCATCCTTTTGTGGTACATTTATTGAAAATACTTGTAAATATTGCTCAATAAGAGAAAATCTGTTAAAATACGGTATGCGATTTTTTCGCTCCTGCTTCTCTCCTAACAACTACCGTAGTTAGCCCATAATGCCTAATCGATAGGCTACGAAGCTTTTCTGAGATTGCTAGATTATACGAGATTATGATTATTCTCAATAATGCTCGTATCCTTGTTGATATCCGCCTTACTCGTTGTCCCCGTAATGTCTTTGATCTTAAGCCTAAATATTCAGTCTGCTAAGCCAATTCTATCTTATTTCCCTGAATTTACTTTGTTGAATCGCATGCATGAGTCTAGGTTGCTCCAGATTTCGTTATTCCTCGATTTTGCGGAGAGTTGGTGGCTATCGCGACAACTTCAGGCATTTCGGGCTTTTGGATATTGATTTAAACAATTATTGATTATGAATGCTTATGTCAGAAAACAAAATACACGATAGCCACCGGTTCTCCTCGCGAAGCTTTTGATGGTATACGGTAGTCCGTGGGTACGGTAGAATGATGGATTCGTTGCAGCCCAACCGCTGGCGGCTGCTCAACTATGGAAAGGAACACAAGGACGGAGAGGTTGGAGCACATAGTTCAACTTTTTGCACACAGGGGCTTCAACCATTTTTTAAAGATTTTTTCTTCAAATAGAGATGAGTATGCCAATTCTCCGTAAGAAAAATAAGCAAGCGAAAAATATTGCAGGTAAAAGTGGCCGAACTAACCGCCTCTTCCTCATCGGGAAAGTTCAAGCCGCGCTTCTGCTTCCTCTTCGACAAGGTGCTCATCATCTGCAAGCAGAACCGGGTGAGTTTTACATAATAATTTATAAAATTAGCAAAATTTATAAGAGCTGTTGATTAATCCCAAATGATTATAATCAGAAATTATATAATTTAAATTTTAGAATAACACGTACACGTACAAGGGCGCGTACATCGTCTCAGAGCTGAGGCCCGAGAGGGTGCCGAGTGGACTGCAGAACTCGAACGGGGGCACGCTCAATTCGTTGGGTGGGCACTATTTAATGGTTTGAAGATCAAAGATCAGTTTATCAAACATCAATCTGCTAAAGACCCCTTAAAGGCGGCACGATAACGCGGCGGTTAGCGGCGGGCGGCGCCCACGTCCTCGTGTTCAATCGGGTCATCAGTTCGGCGCACGATCGTGACTCTGTCGGAATGGATCCGGTTAGGACGGTGCAGGTGAGACGGCTTGTCGGAAATCAACCAGTTGACTTATGGCTAGCGTGTTGTAATCATACGTGGGCACCAACCCGAAGAATGGGTGGTAGGCCCAAATTTCTTCGGAATTTTACTTTGGTAGGCCTACATTTTCTATAAAATTTCAAACGATAGGCCTGATTTCGTACACAGGTAGGCCCGTTTTTAAAAATTTTGCGGGGAAGGTTGCCCACGTATGGTTGTAATAATGATTATTGCCACCACAAGTGATACGTATCAGCTATAGTTTATTGTAATGGTTTATTTGCAAGATTTATTGTAATGGTTTATTTATTTGCAAGATTTATTGTAATGGTTTATTTATTTGCAAGATTTATTGTAATGGTTTATTTGCAAGATTTATTTGCAAGATTTAAGGCAGATTATCAAAAGATGGAACGAATTTTTGGTATGAAATTTAGAAAAGGGAGGAATGATGAAGTAGAATAGCTTACCCGCATTTCAGCTGTCATTCAAGAGCGACCAGCACAAGACGCAGTGGGAGGAGGCCTTTCGGGCGGCGAGGTAAGGGGGGGGGGGGGTTACGGTAGGGATACGGTAGACGGTTACCGTGTCCCTACCGGGTAGACGGCTGTAGGCGCAGATAAGAGCTAATGTGCCTAATGATGTCGAGTAAGCATCGGACCTCGTACGAGTTAGTATTTCACAAATTCTGTTCTCAGGGAGAACACGAACCCGCCCACCGGACACACGGGGCACGTGGCGCACTACACGACTTACGAGGAGAATGTGGGTGGTCTGGAAATTATTAATCTAAAAAAATAATAATCTACGAAAACTCCCAGATTATTTGCTCAATTTTTAAGTCACTTTGAAGATGCAGTTTGTGTTATCCCGGGAGCTACCGTAACCCGGAGAATCGTTGCAGGAGTGGCCGATCACGTGTTCGACGTGCCGCAACTACCTGAAGGGCGTCTTCTTCCAGGGATACAAGTGTGACCGTGAGTTGCCCCGTTTATGGCATTTATTACGGGCTTGCTATCACGATCATATTTGCTTTCTGTTGCCTTCTACTTGATCGCCTTTACCGTCAATGGCTTTTCTTTACTCGAAACTTTACTTGTTATGAATTGCTTCCTTAGGCAAATTGAAATCATGTTCATGTGCGCATTACAGTAACCCTACCGTAACCCTCCTCCCTGATTCAGGCTGTCACGGTCACTTCCACAAGGAGTGCCTGGCTCTCGTGGAATGCGCGGGTTCGAAGCGCGCCTCGATGGCCTCTATTCTGTCCACGACCACCACGGCCTCCACCGTATCCGGTACGAATTAGGGAAGTACCGTAACCGGTGCTTACTTCATTTTGCCCATTATCCGGACGCATACTTCTGCCGCAATGGCTACATTTTTGTGCAAATTAAGGGAGTGGAGGTGAGAGATCAGGCAAATTGGAGAGATGCAGAGCCATTAGAGAAACTCCTCAATGTGCAGAATTACCGTCAACTACCACCGTATAAATCAGGCCTATGGCGAATAGCTTGCTTTCTCAATAGGATTATTTATTGTGTCAGTAATCAATAATTTATGTGATTTTTTAATTAAATTAAAATAATAAATTTAAGATACAGAATTATATTCTCAGCCACGAATCCGACGACGCCCTTCTCCGTAAACAACAACAACAACAACGGCGTACTGCCGTCGATGAACGGAACCGTGGACCTGTCGCGAGCCGCAGCCTCGGCCTACTGGCGTGAGTGGATTGATCATTGATTTATTGATTTTTAATTTGCATAATGAAATGAAATGACCTTCACGACCTAATTACGTCAGATAGATGGATTGATTTATTGCTTTTTTATTTGCATAATCATAACCTAATTTGCACATTTGCACATTGCAGTCAACGTGCACATCGGCGAACAAGTGGCGGCAAAACGGCGGATCGAGGTACGGTAGTATTGGCGAAAGCTGCGTACCGTAGGATGATCGATTGTGCACATCCTGCGGCAGACAAGCGGATAGATCTTCTTTTCCAATAATACCCGTGATTCGGCTAACTGGTCTCGTTGGCAAAACGATATCTGTTCGCTATCGTTTCGCGTCTGCGTGACGCTATTCTCCGCGTATGATCACAGTTTTTTGGGCTAAAGAGAAAAATCAGGAAGAAAAAGAAATGTCTTTCTTACCCAGGTCGGGTGCGAGGACAAGTGGCTGGCCTTCGACAAGCACGACATCCTCGAGGTGCTCAAGATCAACGGCAACGGCACGATTCTGGTCAGCCGAATATTTCCCGCGCTTTTTCAAAATTCAAATTTCGAAGGCTCATTTGCTTTATTAAAGGCGTGTCACGTGACGAACCGCGCGCGCATGGGCCTGGTGAGGCTGGACGACGTCCGGAAGGTGAGGCTTTTCGGGGTTTTATTTTTTTATTTTAGGGGGGCTATTTATTTCTATAATTTGAAGCATATCGTGTACGAGAAAGCGTTGAACAGAAAACCGTAATTATAATAGCTTTAGTGCCGTCCAATCGGGTCTTGTTAAGCCTGTGAATAAATCTAATTTTTCCCAAAAAAAAAAAGTACGCTCATACTATAATAGAGGGCCATTCGGGACGAGGGCTTAATTTGCACAATTACCCTCATCTTAAAGATGTGGTCTTGGTTGAAGGTGGCCACGCGAAGCTCATCGTCGGTCTCGGGCAAGAACGGGGTCCACGTGAGGCGGACGCACTCGGTCGTCCCGCTGCCTGAGGCACCGCACAAGTGAGTGTTTAGGAGTATTATAGGAGTGTTTAGGGGGGGGGGGGGGTAGAGCTTAGGGTTTGAAAACCAACGCGATTAGAGTATTTATCTCTTGGCTCTCTTCATTCTTCCATTCTCTTCATCATTCTCTCCGTCTCATAATACAATTAAATTTTTTGGTTTTCGAACCCTAGTAGAGCCGTCCAATCGGGTCTTTTCCACGGTTACGTTTCATGCATTACATAAGTCCAGCAATAACCTGGTTATACCGAAGCAGATGAAAGATAACCATAAAAAGGACGCGATTCGACGGACTCTAGGGGGGGAGGGAAGGCATGGTGGTCACATAGAGGTTCGAAATCGGTTCCTTTTCCACTCTATGTTTTACCGCTTTTGGTGACGACGAGACGCGTCGCGGCTATGAATGATGTGTAGGCAGCAAAGGGATCCGATTTTAAGCTCGTAGTGTTCATGGATGGACAGGGCTTGTTGGGGCAGCTTACCTCAGTGGCCCTCCTATGCGATTTCTTTGTAAAAAAAGAAAGGGTATTGATTGTACGATCGAGCGCCCCGTAGCGACATACTAGAAGAGGCCACTTTTCACGCCTGTGGTCTGTCTGTCTGTCTGTCTGTCTGTCTGTCTTTTAGCCACTTCTTCTTCTCTTTCTGTTCTCTCACTCTTGGTAGGGGGAGAGGGGGTATGAAATGAGAGAGTGGCACTTTTACACTCTACACACTCACACGGCACGCGCGCGGTCTGAGTTACGCGTTGTTGTTATTATTACATTATTGCGCCTGCCTAGATCTTCTCCGGTTAGCTTACAATTATTCGTAAGCTCTCTTCGCACCACTTCTCTCTTGCGGTAGAAATGCCGGTAACTGACGGAACGCTTTTTTTTCCTCACAATCGACCACATGTGGGAGTGTGGGTCCAAAAAGTAGGAATGAAAAGGGGGAGAAACGGAGAAAGAGAAACTTTTTGTATGCTCAGATGGCGCGCAGGGGCAATAAAGCTCGAGTGCTTGAGAGGAGAGAATTGGAATGGAATGGAAAGGGGAAAAGGGGAGGAAACGTCGGCGAAGTCATTTTAACGAACGAATGCTCTAGTGCTGGTGCTGTGTAGCTCTTCGAGGATTTGTTGTGTTACTTTATTAGCTTCTTTTACGTTCAGCTTATAAGCTTACGATAATCGTTGGCCAGAGCGTTGCGCGAATCTGCAATGCGTGTGGCTACATTCATGGCAGCTTTACCGACCATAAGTTGAGTTTTACGGTTATTGCCTGGGCCCGGGGACAAGGGCCGGAAACGGAGGGAAAGAAAGAAAAGAAAAGGGTGGAGGAGGGGAAGAGAGAGGGAACGGGGGATGGAAGAGTGGGGGGAAGATGGAAAGAGGAAGGGAAGGGGGGG
>LS930966.1:72544-84986 GCA_900490955.1 Micoletzkya japonica
GGGGGGGGGGGTGGGTTTTTTGTTGCACTACTGCTTCCAGGCAGCGTTATTCACAATATATTATTCGCAGTAAACCAATATTTTCCTTATTCTACTAATAAGATATTGATACAGGAGCTGGGCGACCTGCGGTCTCGCGTGAGCGAGTTGACGGAGCGCAACGAGTACCTCGAACGGGAGAATGAGCGGCTCAAGAAGCGGGTGGCTGAGCTGGAGGTGAGATAGCGAACTGAACAAGTTGTATAGCGACGAGCATAGAGATGGGGTAGACTGCTTTATCGTGAGGGGGGAAGTCCGCGCCTTATATACCCGCGGCGGACGTGACTTCTTCGAGGATGTAATGGCTATATATATCTTCATTACCGAGGGGGGGCCGCGAACCATTAGATGAACCCGACGAGTCAATAATGGGATTAACCCCCCCCCCTTCTAGAGTCTAGTCTGTAGTTTCCTCTCAACTGAAAATATTGCTAGATACCGTTCTGCCCCGAACTGAAGCTTACGTGGCGCTGCTATAGCTGTAAATCAAATGAGACAGAAAGTAATGTACGAAACAGTTGATGAAAGCTCTGTTAAGGATTGAAGAAACGGGCGTGCTCCCTATAATTCCATCTAATGCACACAACGTCCTGCTGCGTACAAATAGATTCGTATGCAAATTAAGAGAGTGCAGGCGAGAGAGCATGGAAATAGGAGAGACGCAGAGACATTCGCAATTTCGGAACGCGGACAGGTAAAGCGTCGTGTAATGCACTGTAATGACCCTCCCATCGTCAGACATACAGTAATCTCTCTCGTCCCTTTTGCAGTCGTGGTCCCCTCCCCGCAAGCGGGTTGCCGTGGCCGCAGGCGGAGCGACGTGTCTGATGGTCTTCCTGCTCATGGTCACCTTCCAGCCGGTCGACAGGTAACAAAACCTTTTTTTACAATTTATTGCCTATAATTAATTTTAGGATACAATTAAAGGAGCCGGCCCACGGGTACGGTAGGATTTGAATTCACGCGATACCCTGATATTGCAATTTAGGCCTTTCCACTCATCTTTTCTGGTCGTTCTTTTTTTCTTAAAATGATAAGAACAATGTGAAAAATCGTTTTATCAATGAAACAGAGCTGTATCTCATCTCAGTAAGCTAATATATCCGATTTTGTTATAAGCGCGTTGCTCTTTGCACACTTAGTACTCTGCGGAGAGTGAATGAAATCACATAAAACTCGGAATACCCTATCAGGATTATTAGATCTACTGAATGACGTAAAGAGCCAATATGGCCAGAAACTCGTGGTACGGCCCCTGTGAAACAAGTACTTGAAAGTTACTGCGTGAGATATGACCGTGTCGACTGAAATGAGTTGATTGCTCGTTGCAGGAGCCTGTCGCCCTTCAAACTCGACGTGCCGGCCTACCACTCGCGGGTGGCTCGCGAGGTCGTCGACCAGGCACCGGAGGCATTCAGGCACACCCGGACGGATACCGGGATGGAGGAGAGGAACAGGAGGGAGAACGGACCCTCGAGGGTACTGCTGGCTGTGGACGACTATGACAGCAGTGGCGAGAAGGTGGGGGTGGGGGGAGAGCGCCGTTTTCGTCTTTTCCATACGTGGGCGACCTTCCTCGCAATATTTTTAAAAACGGGCCTACCAGTATACGAAATCAGGCCTATCGTTTGAAATTTTATGGAAAATGTAGGCCTACCAAAGTAAAATTCCGAAGAAATGGGCCTACCACCCATTCTACGGGTTGGTGCCCACGTATGGCCTTTTCTCTAGCAATTGCCTACTGACAGGCTTGATTGTATGTGATTTATTCTTTTCTATCTCACTAATTGTTACTAGCTTTATTAGTTTGGCGTGTCTGTAATGTAAAGTGGAAGCCGAATGAATTTCGGTGGTACCTTACAGCATCTCATCATTGTGCGTTTGCAGGCCGCTCCAGACGACATGGCAGAGGCGGAGCGCGCGCTGGCCCGGCGCGCCAACCGCACGGCGTCCGCTCCGGCAGCCGGAGCGGACTGCGACGCGGCAGGCGGACAGACGAGACACCCCAATCAGACGGAGACGATACGGTAAGAGTGATAATAACGAATAATACTATGACGATCCTCACAGTCTTCTTGTATGAAATGTTTCAGATGTATCGGATGTTAATGACCCTAAATTGCTTTGAAATTGGTGGATGATTTGCTCACCAGTAATGGTTGAGTTGAGACTGAACAAGGCGCTCGACAGCTGGATACTGAGTCACGACCGCGTTGATTGGATGACCGGTGGGCGGAGCATGTTCATGGGAGGAGGATCGCTGCTGGCCAAGAGGAGGGCTTTCGAGGAGGAGGAGAGGTGAAGGTGGGGGGAAGGGGAAAGTTGGCACGCTGCCAAGAAGCTGTCTATTGCCAACCGCATTTTGCGACCATTTAGCAATGGCAGCGTTTGAAGTGCCTGATCGTAGTAAGTAAGACTACGTTAATAACAAACATCGTATTTAGGCACTCTTCTCTGGCCAACGCGACTCGACCGATCAGGGATGCGAGGACGAAGACGCCGGAGAGTAGGAAGGAAGGAAACGGGACGGCCGGACTAGCTCGTGATCCTGTTGTGGCCCTGGCCAAGGCACCGACGAAATTGAAGAAGGTCAGGAAGGTTAATTTTCGGATAAAATCAAGTATAATAAGGTTTATCATTGAAAATCTTGGGATACTCTTATGGTGTGGGATTGTTGCTTGAACGTAGTGTCCCTGACTAGTGAAGGCAGGCTTCGTAATACGCGAGTACGCGAATGATATTATTTTATTCAGAAGTCGCCCCGGGGCGAGGCGAAGCGCGAGGCGGCCCGAGAACGCGCCATGCGGGACCGTGCCTGGCGCCACCTCGACATGGTCTCGCACGGAATTCGGTGGGTATACGGTAGCGTTGTCTGAACTCTAGTAATGATTTGTGCGTGAAAATGGACTTTTCCGGGTCTCAGACCACCAATCCTAGCTCATGCTAAGGATAATCACGAATAAATATTGATCCAATTCGAGGTAGTGATGCTATTGTTGCTCTGTAGGGAGCCGGGTCCGGCCAAGCCCGCGTCGGTCGGGACAGTTACTGACTGGTCGACGGACATGAAGGGAACGGGGCTGCGGGAGCAGTACGAGCGGCTGGCCGCGTCGGTGCAGCAGAGAACCGACACGCTCTATGTCGTGGCCATGAAGGTATTACTGTAGGTTGCGGGATATTGCTGTATGTACGCCCTGTAACAGTCAAGAGACCTCAGAGGGGACAGCTTTTCTATGCTGGCTGTTTGATTGGGCCACAGTGCAAATGTAGGAAGGGCGGCATTCAGACTTACGCATTGTGTAAGTTAGGCAAGGTTGAGTTGTTGCAGGACTACCTTCTGTTGCCGGCGATCGAGCGCAATTCCACGTCCCGTCCCCGAGTCTCGCTCATCATTCCGGCCATGAGCAATGGAACGACGACCAATCAGGTACCCAGTGTGTGTCTTCTTAAGCCATTAGTAGGAGAAGGAGCTTGCGAAGTGAATGCAGAAAGATTGGTTGCAAATGTATGGTCGAGCGGAAATTGCCGGGTCATTTTCCATTCATCGGTCGACGAAGGAGCAAATTTATGCGATGCGGCAGTTGAAGGGCCCCTACAGGCAATATCTATCATATGCATTTTCTGACATCATTGGATAGCTCTCAATGTCCTGAGTCTCACCCTCTCTCCTTTTTAGTTGAAACTTCGCCGTTGCTGAGAAAAAGCTGTGCAAAGGTTTCTCTCGCTGTCTGCGTCTCTTCATTCCTCTCTTGTCTCTCACAATCAATCAACCGCTCTTAATTGGTTATCTCTTGGAATGAATGAGATGGTTGGAGGGACCCTTTGAGAGTGCGGGTTGTGAGAGAGTCTGTGCCATGCATGAGAATCCGGTGCATTTGAAACCAAATAAACTGACGAACCGCAATGTATTCTTCTTTAGGAATGGCGTTTGGCGGAGTTCTTTCTCTGTAATATCGCCCCCCTGTTATTTCCCTGTAATATGTCTCTGTAATATCGCTCCCCTCTCGTTCAGCTCACCCTGATGCGACTGGACTTTGACGTCGTCGGCACGGGACTCTTGCATCTCGCCGATGGCATCCTTCCCCTGTTCAACAACTTTTCACTTTATTAAATTGCTAAATAGTAATATTTTGCCCCCCCCCCCTTCAATCTTCTCCTATTATATACATGTCCACCCGACGGCTTTCAAAGCACCGTATAGCTTTAGGCTTCCGAGCCCTCTGTACCACTTGTCCTATAAGAGTATCTACAAGAGTATTACCCCCAAAGCCCCTCAAAGTAGTAAATTACCGCCTCAAATCTTGTCATTACAATATTCACAGCTTCAGAAGCTCTGGTCACACTATTTATCTGCAATGCAAGTTACTTTATTCCAAGTGCAAGACAGTGTTAGAGAATGTATGATAATACCTCTACGTAATTTGTATTTGCTGATATTTATGGACATGTTTCGATGTGCTCTACATCCGCTGCATTGTATTTTCTTTGGCTTTCAGGCAGAGAAACTAGAGGCGGCAGCATTTATCAAATGTGAGCAGAAATACAAAAAGTAGCAAACAAATCAGAACTTTTAAATAATTCGCTTTGGTACGGTAGTTTTGTGATCGTCAGTAGGCAAAGCTCGGAACGCTTTAATGCTCCGTCGCTTCTAATTTCTATGTTATTCGTGGATTTTATTGTGATGATTTCGGAAGCGTCTTACCCGTTGCCTTGCATGTTATGCTCAGCATATTCCGTGAATAGCTCGGGAAAGCGATTCATGTATTGTACCTATGATGCACTTCCTTATGATTTTGTCCTAAACAGTCTGATCCCCGTTCGTTTTAGTGATTTGTGGTTGTTTACTTAATTATTACTACTACTACTTCTCTGGGCTGCTCTCATCTATAACCCTTTCCGATCATCTCCCCATCTTCCCACCCTCCTCTCACTATTTATCAGTACCATCACTTTCTGCCTGCTCCAAATTCACTCTCATCCATGCGTCTTATTGTGCCTTTTGCGGTGTTCTCTGATAAAATTGCCATCGGTATCCGTTAGTTGCGAACATGAGACTATGCGAGTTTCTGACTCCTCCAAGTACTTCTCCGTGTTATCCGAATATTTTCAAGTATACTCAAATTTTGCCATAGTAGACGGTCGGCGGATGAACTAGCGTTTCGGCTGCTGAAAATGGGCGCTCGATACCAGGAGAGGTTCGATTTCTCCCCCTTATTTTCGATCCACTAGTTAGTTTGCCTTGAGTTGAGAGTCAGTTTGGAAATTCGAAGGTTGACACTGATGTTTGCGTATTT
Source organism: Micoletzkya japonica (assembly GCA_900490955.1). Classification (NCBI taxonomy): domain Eukaryota; kingdom Metazoa; phylum Nematoda; class Chromadorea; order Rhabditida; family Diplogasteridae; genus Micoletzkya; species Micoletzkya japonica. The sequence continues at coordinate 77,878 of LS930966.1, forward strand.
CCCCGGAATAGTGTATATCTGGCTCGGTGCTTACATTTTCAGCTATAATACTTTCGGTAGTGGGATTTTGAATCACGCTCTGCTGTATGTATCTGTGTCGGGTCAGGTTTACGAGAATCGAGTCGGTGCTGCTCATCGAGAACAAGGTGATCGACAAGCACGAGCTGAGGGCCTCGTGCAGCTACGGTAGGTTTGGGCGGGGTGCGGGGGTTCTAGAAGGTCTTGAATGGGAGATGGAAACGGGTCGTAAAAGGCGTGGACGGAGCGCTCTGCCATCTGGGAGCTGGCTTTGAGTGCGGCGCGAACTATTGTCGATCGTCGCATTCAGATTTGCGTACCGACGGCAGCGATTCCGTCTTCCGTTCGTTGTTTGCACTTTTGGCTGCTATGCTAAATAACGCAAGTCCAATCAAGAATGCGCGGGAACGAAAAGTTGAATACGCGGACCGGCAATAGTTGCTGCCATTTGCATGCTCTCCATCTCTCGCGTCATTCTTCTCTGCTATTTTGCCGTAATGCCATCGAATACAGTATGCGTTAGTGGCACGTTAGCGGAGTTGAGCAGCCGCTAGTTGAGGTCCGCACGGCAGCTAGTTATTTAGGCGTACCGGACGGCCTGCGCCCTCTGGTCTGGCGCCTCCTCCTCGACTACCTGCCAACCGAACGCGCCAAGTACGGTTTTATCTTATTTAGATTAAATACTTTATATTGGAAAGTTTTCGAGATATATTATGATGATATTAATCTAGTAATAATGATATTATTATTATTATTATTATTATTATTATTATTATTATTATTATTATTATTATTATTATTATTATTATTATTATTATTATTGCTTATTAGCATGATATTCCCTTGCAGTTGGCCGGCGCACGTCAAGGCCCAGCGGGAGACGTACGACGGACTGGTGCGGCAGATGATAGTGGAGCCGGCCAGGGAGAAGCCGGCCGATGACCATGTGAGTTGAGCATCGAATGGGATAGGGTTTGCACAACCACGCGCGATTAACGCATTTATCGTCTGACTCTCTCCCCATTCGTTCATGCATCTCGTCACTCTCTCCATCTCATAATGTGATTAAGAAAAGGTTTTGGTTTTAAGGCCCTAGAATGTGATAGTGCGATCAGGGAGAGCGGAGAAGAACGAGGAGAATGAGATGTGGAGGGAATGTGCAATGTTTATTCGATAGTCACACTCTACATGTGACACAACGTCCTGGTGCGTAGAATAGATTCGTATGCAAATTAAGAGAGTGGGGGGCGAGAGAGCCTGGAAATTGGAGAGACATTCGCAATTTCGGAACGTGGACTGGTAAAGCGTCGTACATATGAGGGACGGTTTAGTTATAATAATTTATTATTTCGTTTAGTTTATTACACTATCTTATCTTGGCTCGCGAAACAGCGGACACCTAGCAGTATAGCAAAATTGATCGTTGATTAGGTTAAGATATTTATGTCTGTATTATGTCCAATTATGTCCACAAGTCTTCATGGGCAGTTGAAAGGAATGGCACGGGACGTGAAAAAATATATATATACGAAAATTTACGAAAAAGAAAAGTCGGAAAGAGTGGGAGCTAACGATTGTTGTTCTCACTGTTCTCCCTCAGCCCCTGGCCGACCCCTCAGATGGCCCGTCCTCCCACTGGGCCGGCTTCTTCGCCGACAACGCGACCCTCGCCCAGATTGACAAGGACGTCAGGCGACTCTGCCCGGAGATACAGTTCTTCCAGCTGACCACGCGCTGGCCGCACAGGCTTGCTCTTTGATCTTTGATCTTTGATCTTTCGAGGGTGATCTTTGGGGATGCTCTTGGGTTTTTTGTAATGCTTGATATCCAGAGATTGATCTTTGACCTCTGTAGTTTGAGCCTTGATCTTTGCAGGGAGGCGGTAGAGGTGCACCTGTCGGGCCGCGTTACCGGCGAGGAGCTGGAGAGCGAGAGCTTCGGCGTGAACAAGTTTGGAGTGGCGGAGGTGCGGTGTTACGGTTTTTGGAATTCTTTAAGGCTTCTTTGAATCCGGATGTCCGGATGATTGTGTTTTGAGAACAGCAAAGGACCTGTTGATGTGCGGGGATATTGATTGATATAGTGTTGACATGCAAACTGTGGTCTATGATCGCCCCCCGTGTGTTCAGTTCAAGTCGACGACCCGCAAGCGGGCGGATGCCGACTACGAAAACTCGCAGGAGGCGGGCGCAGAGACGCACTGGCAGGCGAGTCTTGTTAGGATGATCTTTGATCTCTGAAATAGTCTTTGATCTCAATTGTGATCTTTGATCTCTGAAATGGTCCTTGATCTTTAGGCGGATTAACAATACTCTCTCTCTCATTTGCCCATGTTCAGGTAGCGGAGCGAATTCTGTTCATCTACGCCAAGCTGAATCCCGGCGTGAAGTACGTGCAGGTGGGCAAACGTTGATCTTTGATCTTTGAGAAGTGATCTTTGATCTTTAAAAGGCGTGATCTTTGATCTCCGGTCTCCAGGGCATGAACGAGGTGCTCGGTCCGATCTACTACGTGTTGGCCTCGGATCCGGACGACGAGTGGGCGGAGTTTGCGGAGGTTCATTTTTACGTTTTTAAAAAAGTCGCGCACCGTTGATCATCTCTAGAAAAACTGTGATAAGATATGACGTTTGCTAAAGCTTTACTAGGAAAGGTGGTTACACGGAATGAGCTGGGCAAAAGCAAAGTTCTGTCCCACTTAGACATAGGTTATGATCTCTGCAGGGATAACCAGGTACGAAATGAGGGTTTTCCCTTACAGGCCGACACCTTCTTCTGCTTCCAGCAGCTCATGTCGGAGATCAAGGACAACTTTATCAAGACGTTGGACGATAGTCAGTGCGGCATCGGTGAGCCATCAGTTTGGTGCTTGCTTACCCGGGTAGCCTCGCATTCGCTGGGCTTTTCATTTTGAAGAAGACTGTACAGCTCGAGAATGTGCACGTTTCGCAATACGGCTTGCAAAACAAAGTCGTGGTCAGCTTATTCAGCCGTGTATGCATTTGTGCTGGGAGTGTCAAGCATCTCTGTCAGTTTATCCGTACAATAGAAAGATGAGGGACACACAAGACACGAGACATTTTAAATCCCCCGCTGTAGGGTTTGAAAGCAAACCCATCAGAGATATCATCATCAATGTCTCGGTAAAAGGCTTGGTTTTCAAACCCTACCCCCCCCCCCCCTGCAGAACAGTCGATGTCGTCGTTCCACTCGCTACTCGCCTCGTGGGATCCGCTCCTGCACGATCACATGGTCGCCAAGCTCGGCGTCCGACCGCAGTTCTACGCCTTCCGATGGCTGTCGCTGATGCTCAGTCAGGTGAGGGATACTTTACATACATGGGCTAGTCCTGTACAGGGGAAATACTGTGTTTGATTATATTTTTCGGGGTAATACCACTCCCGACCGCAAACCGTCGTTTACTATAAAATGAGCCATACCGCACCGCAAAATTACCCCCACCGTTGTTCTAAATTCTCGATTTACATGCCCACCCTACCGCCGCTAGAAATTTACCCCTACCGCAAAATAAATTTCAAATAAGTATTTATCCCCTGGTCCTGTCCTCGAATTTCTGCAGTCACCTTTAAATAATTATAGAAAATTAAATGCTGGCATCTTAACAAGCCTTTTTTACTTTATGATTCTCGGGTGCAGTCACCCATACTAACGTCCGATTGGACAACTGCGCCCATGTATGATACTGTAGGACCGTTAGATTCCGTAGTTCACTTTGCCTTTCTTTTGTAAATACATAGCGATCGAACAAGCACGATGTGCTGAGCGAGGCGTACGGTAGGACGGTAGGATTGTAATATTGTTTTCGTATTGTAATACTCGTTTTCGTTGCAGGAGTTTCCGCTGCCCGACGTGATCCAGCTGTGGGACGCGCTGTTTGCCGACGAAAAGCGGTACGGTATATGATTAAGGTATATACATACGCACAAGACGATAACTTGTACGAAAAAATGAAGATGCTCTCCTCCTTTGTACCAGAATCCAATGCTAGTGTCTATGCTTCTCTATGAACCCATGAATTCATAGAGAAGCATACTCCCCACTCCCATGCCCGTGATATACTTTTTTTCAACCCCTCCTGCCGCACACCGCAAGGTGTAATGATAAAGATAAAGATAAAGGATCTGATAAACCGGAAACTGGAGGAAGGTGCCCAGTTTTTTTTACAGTTACAGTTTTACACCTTTACCAGGACTATCAGTGGATTGGGGTCAAAAGGAGGCCCAGTAGATGCCCAGTAGCAACGCATTACATACAGTATGCTCCCTCCGTTCAGGTTCACCCTCCTGCCCTACGTGTGTCTGGGGATGATCGAGAGGGTCAGGGATCAGCTGCTCCGGGGTGACTTTGCCGACTGCATTCGACTGCTGCAGGTATGCACGGTTTAGGTTTTCCGCCAAGTTTCGAAATTCAAATAATTATAGCATCTGCAGTTCCGATGATATCAGATAGACAATATCAGTTTGCGCAGTTTGTAAGAAGCGCACTTCAAAAGAACAATTTCCAATTCAAGTCTAATATTCTGATGTGCAGAACTACCCGGAGACGGATTCGCAACAGCTGGTCATCCACGCGTACGCGTTGCGCGAGGGCCGCGCCGCGCCGCCCGCCGCGTCGCGTCACGACGCGGATGGAGAGGGCGGAGGAGCGGCCAAGAGGAACTTTGCCGGTGGGGAAGCTTTCCTGGATTTTGTTACGTCTTTTTGCTCTATTTTGCATAGATAGTGCAACTTCGATGCGTTCTCCATAAGAGTGAAAAAGAGACAAGAAAACTGAAAATGAAGCGTGGTATTCGAAATTTTCAGAAAAGCTAACGGATAAGCTACGTTCGATGAATCTTATGCGGAAGTGAGTTTTCCCCGAAACGGAGAAACTTTTGAGGATTGGCCTTTTCCGTAAGTTCCATTCCTTCCGTTCCACACTAGAAAAATCTTGTGAACATACGACTGAATCGCGTTTTGTTTCAAATATTATCTCTGCAACCCCGTAAACGATAGCCTCAAAAGGCGCTAGTTCAATGTCTTTCTAGTGTTTTCCTGTAATATAGGCTGTATTGTGCCTACTCTCCTTTTTGTGTATAATAAGTCCAACGCGGTCGACATTTTGAGCAGTTCAACTACTGTTATTATTTTTTTCACAAAACAGTTGATTTGGCCTACCCTATTTATGCTCGAATAGGGTCAATGAATTCCTTGCATCCAGTAGGCCCCCCCCATTTCACTTTAGGCATTCTCCTTCCGCCAGTGCCTATCCCACTATACTATTTCACTTGCCCCCTCCCTTCCAGCCATTTTTGTTTGTAATATGCTGAAATGACCCGCTTGATTGCCAAGTACTCTACTATACCCTATGAGAGTGCTATCATGTGAACGATCTTTGACCTTTGCGAACTTTGAAATTTGATACTTTGTCTTCTCCCCTATGTTGTGCCTTTGAGCATGCGGTGCTTACTTTTATCGTACACAGACAGGCAGAATCGAAGACTCATTCTGCAAATTATTTGACCCGTTGTGTTTTACCAAGTGCCTCGCGTGCGTTTGAATATTGCCATATACGATAAAAGACTGTCGTTGTCAGATCTCGGTTGTGCAGCTTTGGAGAAATACGGTGCTTTGCGTGGGTTGAATGGAAAAAGTAGTGGACGAGTAGAGCTTTAGGGCGAAATTGCGAAGTCTTATCAGAGTCAAGAAACGTTATTCAAGCGCTTCGTGGATTTGTTCTTTTTCATTTGTGGGGCCTGTAAGTTAAGCGTGAACGCAGCTCCAGTGGCGCGGCATGAAAAAGTCGACCAGATGGTGCGAGAAGGGAACGCAGCGCTCGCGCGCGTACCACTCCTGAAACAACCAGTAATTATAAAAATTATCTTCTAGTAGCTTCGAAATGATGTAGATATTTTCAATGTTTTAAGACGCATTCATTTTATCATTTCAAACGGCTGATGAGATGACCGATTTGATGAAAGGGTGGTTTTTTTCCATTTTTTTGTAATTTAAATTACGGTAAGGTTATTATGGTATTAAAATAGTTCGTACATCGCCAATGACGACTGCGCGATCTGGGTCACTTTTAGTTCGTTGTGTCAGACTCATGTTATGGCGGTACGCTCGGGCCGCTAGCTATCTCATTCTCACTAAGCACAGATCTTTAACGTTTTTCGTGGTTATTTTTATTCATTTCACAATAACAGTGGTTCGAAAAAAGAGGAAGCGGCAGCCAAATGTTGCTTGTCATTTTGCGATAGTCCGTTGGTGTGGCTTACTGTAAGTTGAAAATGTCAAACTTTTCCTATTTCATAGACGGTCTTTAGGAGGCATGAGGCTACGGCCGGAACGGTTTTATGTCAAACTTTTTGGCGCTTGTAATACGGTACCTGGCCGTAGAAGGCGACGAACATGCCGGTGCCGATGAGCAGGTTGAACCACATGGCCGTATTCCAGACGGACCGGTTGGTGATGAAGCGGGAGACCGCGTAGAAGATGCCTCAAGTTTTGGCATATTTTGTGAAACGTTTTGAAAAACGAACTACGGACATGCTAATTTCATTGCAATTTCGAACAGTGTAAAGTCTAATATGTGAGCGAATCTGGAGTAACCTCCGAACACGAAGTAGAGCAGAAACATGACCGGATAGAAGACCCGGAAGGCAATGCCGAACCTACAATGGCAGATTAATCCAACATTATCTAGTTAATTAGGCAGGGCATGCAATCTGGCAGTAAATATTATAAACAAAAAAAACCCAATTTACCAGTACTCATGGAATGCAGCCGACGTAAAGAACACACTGGTGCCCGCAATCGACAGGCCACGCTTGCCGCCGATCAACTGAAATTTAATTACACCGAAAAACTTACAAATATACTTATCTAGAAAAACATGCAACTCTCACCACGGCCACGTCCTTGTAGATGTAGGCGTAGAGCCAGTCGTGTACGACGAGGTTCCAGTTACGGTAGTACTGGGCCATGTTCTCCGAATTCCACCAGTTCTACCGGAATGCAAACTGTCAGTTGCTGGTTTAGAGTCGGGTTGTGGATCATAGGTTTAATTAATCCCAAATTTAGATTCTGGGAC
>LS930991.1:4260-29250 GCA_900490955.1 Micoletzkya japonica
GTGTATATCTCGATCAGGCAGCAGCAGGAGGGCCAGAGGCACGACAACCACAGCATTCCGCCCGGTGAACGCAGTGTTCTGCCGCAATGTGCAAAACCTTTGGAAAGCGAAAAATCATTCCGGCTTTTGCTAATACGGTAGATCGGTGTGCCGAATACCACGAATGAAGGATTAAGAATGGGAAGAGAAGCGCTTCAGCATAGGCACTAGACTTAACATCATACTCATTCTTAGGATCTACTATTTAGAAGTTCACAAAGATGAGGTTCTTACAATTTTTGTTTTCCAGAGGTCTAGAACGTTTTGTGAGAATGTGTCTAATAGCGAATTGATCACTATTTTTGAATTTCCTCAATAGTGGCTGAACCAATCTCCACAAAAATCTTAGAGCTTACGAAACTCATAGTAACGATCTTTTTTAAGTTCATACTTTCTAGTTCACTTATTCGCCTACAGGATCAAATCCTATCTGCGGAAACCGCGATTCGCTATTAGAACGCTTGGAATGCTGTGCAACTGGAAAACACCCATTTCATCAAATCGATCATTTCGTCAATACTAATTCTATGCTAATCCAGGTTGATGAAATGACCGACTTGATGAAATGGAGGGTTCCCCGACAGCCACGTGCCTGAGATGTCCGTCGTCGACCCGAACATACGGGCACGATCAAGGTGGACGAAGACCAAGATCGAGTCTACGGTAATCTAGGTACTTCAACCCACATACAGTAGTTTTCCCCGTTATCGATGTCGATAACATCATTCTTCACTTTCACCTCTCACACCGGGGACCGTTACACCGTTATGACAACTCTAGTGGAGATGAAAAAAGATAAACGAAATGAAATGATTGAGGTTGATTTGCGTAACGAGTACGTCAAAACGCCTACCTAAAGGAGTTATATTTTGAAGGATCTTTTGAGGAGATTACGACGCTAAAAGCACTAAATTTCCCATCTAGCTCTTGTTCTATCAATACCTCTTCCACTATGTATAACTACGCCCGCAGTAATTTTTTCTCGCAATCAAAATGAAATGAAGACGAAGAGCTCACCTGCAAGCACCGTGATGAGCACGAGCACGAGCGTAGTAGGATTCCCCTTTTGATGCCTTTTCTCGGTCATGTTTCAGACCTCTACAAACACCGGGAAATGCCTACCTACAAAACGTGAACGCTGAACCGTTACCGTGGAAAAGGCGTCAAAAGAGAACCCTACAGTAAAGGAAAAGGGAAAGCACCGAAGTCTCGGCCCTCGCCCTCGTTCCGTCGAACCCTAATTTATCTGCAATTTTCGCGTTCATACTGGTGCTAGTATTGCAGTGGAAGAGCGTGTGATTGATAGGTAGTTATAGTAGAGAAAAATGGAAGATATAATCGTTCCGGTCGTAGCGCCGATTCCGGTACCTTTCAAACTGATCCTATCAAATTCTAATGTGTACTATGTGAAGCTCTCGGAAATACTGATGTCAAAAAGGTAACCATTGCACTATGTGATAGGACGAGAATGGAGATGAGAGACATTTGACTCCGCCCTTGAGGAGTCGGGTCGAGGGAGAGTGAGTAGTGTGGCTAGGCTCCCAACCCCCCTTTCATATGGAATGGAATAAATGGATACTTGTATCTGTTGAGTTATAACAGAGGTCATAACTAGTAGGCCTATCGCAGGCCATAAACTACGTTTTATGCCATGGAGTCTCGGTTGGAACTCAGGATTCAATTTTGTCCAAATTTTATTTTATTTTTATGTATTTTCCGGAAAATTATAATGTTCCATTTATTCCACCATCCATCCCCTGGAATACTTATAACAGCAACCCACCCCGGCAGTCGACAGTTCTCTTCCCCTTATTTTATTACAACCCCAACCCCCCTCTCCCCTCCCTTCGTCTATCTACCGTCAATCGACAGTCAACTTTCTACGAGAGCCGCACCCGTGAACTGCCTGCAAGAGGAGTTCCTCCATCTTCTCTTGTCAAGGAGAGGTACGCATTTCACCGTTGTTTACCTATTGCTACTAGGAGCAAGCGCCACTCTTGTTCTCTTAGTGCACGCCTCTATTCTAGACACTAGAGCCGTTAGTGCTGCAAGATGCAAAGACTCGTAATTGGGCTGATCACCCTACCGGAGATATTGTGTCGCCATACGCAGTGCCAAAGCGAGCTGGTCCTTTGTTATGCTAGCATGTAAGCGCCCTCTCGCCCTCTTTCTTTGTACAGAGAAAGAGTAGTCTCATTCCCTTTCTGTCCCCTTACCCACCCATGAGACTATCCTTGCTGTTTCCACCAAGTATTCCACTCCTCTCATAGCCTATAGTCACTCTCAACCTCTCTCATATCTTATCTTCACGTTGTAACCAGCGGGTGGCCGAGACTATTGCTGCCAGATGCCCCTGCGCACTNGTGTATATCTCGATCAGGCAGCAGCAGGAGGGCCAGAGGCACGACAACCACAGCATTCCGCCCGGTGAACGCAGTGTTCTGCCGCAATGTGCAAAACCTTTGGAAAGCGAAAAATCATTCCGGCTTTTGCTAATACGGTAGATCGGTGTGCCGAATACCACGAATGAAGGATTAAGAATGGGAAGAGAAGCGCTTCAGCGTAGGCACTAGACTTAACATCATACTCATTCTTAGGATCTACTATTTAGAAGTTCACAAAGATGAGGTTCTTACAATTTTTGTTTTCCAGAGGTCTAGAACGTTTTGTGAGAATGTGTCTAATAGCGAATTGATCACTATTTTTGAATTTCCTCAATAGTGGCTGAACCAATCTCCACAAAAATCTTAGAGCTTACGAAACTCATAGTAACGATCTTTTTCAAGTTCATACTTTCTAGTTCACTTATTCGCCTACAGGATCAAATCCTATCTGCGGAAACCGCGATTCGCTATTAGAACGCTTGGAATGCTGTGCAACTGGAAAACACCCATTTCATCAAATCGATCATTTCGTCAATACTAATTCTATGCTAATCCAGGTTGATGAAATGACCGACTTGATGAAATGGAGGGTTCCCCGACAGCCACGTGCCAGAGATGTCCGTCGTCGACCCGAGCATACGAGCACGATCAAGGTGGACGAAGACGAAGATCGAGTCGACGGTAATCTAGGTACTTCAACCCACATACAGTAGTTTTCCCCGTTATCGATGTCGATAACATCATTCTTCACTTTCGCCTCTCACACCGGGGACCGTTACACCGTTATGACAACTCTAGTCGAGATGAAAAAAGATAAACGATATGAAATGATTGAGGTTGATTTGCGTAACGAGTACGTCAAAACGCCTACCTAAAGGAGTTATATTTTGAAGGATGTTTTGAGGATACGACGCTAAAAGCACTAAATTTCCCATCTAGCTCTTGTTCTATCAATGCCTCTTCCACTATATATAACTACGCCCGCAGTAATTTTTTCTCGCAATCAAAATGAAATGAAGACGAAGAGCCCCTGCAAGCACCGTGACGAGCACGAACAAGAGCGTAGTAGGATTCCCCTTTTGATGCCTTTTCTCGGCCATGTTTCAGACCTCTACAAACACCGGGAAATGCCTACCTACAAAGCGTGAACGCTGAACCGTTACCGTGGAAAAGGCGTCAAAAGAGAACCCTACGGTAAAGGAAAAGGGAAGGCACCGAAGTCTCGGCCCTCGCCCTCGTTCCGTCCACAGCATTCCAAGTGTCATACCGTTAAGCTAGTAAATTGTGGGCCGTGTTTGAAACACTTGAAACAAGGCCATATCTCGGCTGGGAAAGGTCGTACAGAGTTCTGGTTGGAATTTTTGGAATCCTCAGGACGAGATCTATTTGTGTATCAAGTTTGGTAACGATTCCTCAAGTTTAAAGACCTTTAAAACGTAAAAATGTGGCATTGGAGCGGTTCGAACTGGGATAGCGAGAATTTATCGGGATTTCTAAGATAAAAGCAGTTTGAACCGGTTTAAAGTTGTCTAATCATCACCAAACTTGATACACAAGTAGATCTCGTCCTGAGAATTCCAAAAATTCCAACCAGAACTCTGTATGACCATTCCCAGCCGAGATATGGCCTTGTTTCAAGTGTTTCAAACACGGCCCACAATTTACTAGCTTGACGGTAATAGCGAATAGCGGTTTCCGCGCATAGGATCCGATCCTGTAGGCGAACCAGTGAACATAAAATTATGAATTTAAAAACTTAAGGTCGTCACCATGAATTCAACAAGCCCTGAGAATTTGGTGCAGAAATGTATAGTTATTCTTGAGAATATTCGAAAATAGAGGTCATTTCGCTATTAGACACATTGCTCACCGGGCGGAATGCTGTGCGTCGAACCCTAATTTATCTGCAATTTTCGCGTTCATACTGGTGCTAGTATTGCAGTGGAAGAGCGTGTGATTGATAGGTAGTTATAGTAGAGAAAAATGGAAGATATAATCGTTCCGGTCGTAGCGCCGATTCCGGTACCTTTCAAACTGATCCTATCAAATTCTAATGTGTACTATGTGAAGCTCTAGGAAATACTGATGTCAAAAAGGTAACCATGCTCCCGATATCTTGTTTTGGATCGGAATGGTATCGTTTGAAAGCGACAAAAAGTCGCTAAACACCGTAGCGGCGGAATCACGAATTATACGTTCCTATTTACTAGATTTGCTAGATACCGTTAAAGGGCCCCTCCAGGCAATATCTACCATATGCATTTTCTGACATCATTGGATAGCTCTCAATATCCTGAGTCTCATCCTCTCTCCTTTTTAGTTGAAACTTCGCCGTTGTTGAGAAAAAGCTGTGCAAAGATTTGTCTCGCTGTCTGCGTCTCTTCATTCCTCTCTTGTCTCTCACAATCAATCAACCGCTCTTAATTGGTTATCTCTTGGAATGAATGAGATGGTTGGAGGGACCCTTTAAGCTAGTAAATTGTGGGCCGTGTTTGAAACACTTGAAACAAGGCCATATCTCGGCTGGGAAAGGTCGTACAGAGTTCTGGTTGGAATTTTTGGAATCCTCAGGACGAGATCTATTTGTGTATCAAGTTTGGTAATGGTTCATCAAGCTTAAAGACCTTTAAAACGTAAAACTGTGGCATTGGAGAGGTTCGAACAGGGATAGCGAGAATTTCATTCATTCAAGATATATAAAAGCCGTTTTAACCGGTTTAAAGTTGTCTAATCATCACCAAACTTGATACACAAGTAGATCTCGTCCTGAGAATTCCAAAAATTCCAACCAGAACTCTGTACGACCTTTCCCAGCCGAGATATGGCCTTGTTTCAAGTGTTTCAAACACGGCCCACAATTTACTAGCTTGATGGTACACTCCCTGACGGCACGACCCCTTTCTCATGTTGAGGTATTTTGCCAATTTCCCGAGAATGGTGCGAAGAGTAGCTAAAGACTGGAAAAAAGGAACGTATAATTCGTGATTCCGCCGCTACGGTGTTTAGCGACTTTTTCACGCTTTGAAACGATACCATTCTCATCCGAGACAAGATATCAAGAATACGGATAACTCTTTGAGATCAGTATTTCCTAGTGCTTCGCACAGCACACATTAGAATTTGATAAGATCAGTTTGATTGAAAGGTTTTGAAAATCAGTTTGCAAGGTACCGGAATTGGTGATACGATCGGAATGATTATATCTTCCATTTTTATATGTTCTATATACAAAACATTCCAGTCAATAGAAGCGATAGCTAAATTGACCTTATCGTAGTCTACAGCTTTAAAATCAGGAACTTTAAGTACAGAACGGGAAGGGGAAGGAAACGAGAGGGAAAAATTAACAGTGGAATGATCTAGAGTAGGGAGAGGGTATGTTACATGACAGTTATTGACAATAGAGGTGTCGGAAGTAAGGACGAGGTCAAGAATATGGTTTACTCTAGTGGGAGAGTGGACTAGTTGAGTTAGGTTGGTCGAGGAGACGAAATTAAGAAGATGACTGACAATTGTACAGGAACCGAGAGAAGAAGGGGGAGTAGCACTCCAGTCAATAAGGCTAACATTGAAATCACCCGTGCTAACAAACTGGTGAGGGGAATGGCACATGAGGTCATATAAGTGATCAAGGCAATTACTAAATGAGGAAGAGTCACAGGATGGAGAACGATAGATAACCGCTATACAAACGGTATGTGACATTAGGGAAACTTGACAACAAAGAAATTGACAATAAGGGGAGAAAGACCGACTAGATAACAGAGAAGAGGGAGAAGCGGACGAGATCAAGAGAGCCGCTCCGCCACCGGTAATACAATCTATCCTATCCGACCGATACACGTTATATTTCATCATAGAATCAACAAGATTAGAAGAGTTAGCCCATGTTTCAGTTAGACAAATAAGAAAATAAGAATTAGCTACAGAAATGAAATTTTTGTTCGACGGCTGCAATCGCCCATAGGAGACTAGTATCTGACATCATTAAGTATTCATATGGGTGAGATTACTCTCCCCATTAGTTCATTCTATGTACTTATACCCACTAATGGTAGACGCTCTTTTTTCCTTTATTGTGCCTAGAGCTCGCTCTGAGAATCTGCTTAACTCGTTCTCATATAGAACTATGCGCTATCTTATGATTGTGTTGTTAATGAGAGCTTGGGAACTGCTACTATTCGTAGTAAGCTTGCTGCAATGAGTGATCTTTTATTTTCCGAAAATGTTTACAATTTGTAATATACTTATTATTGTTTTGTTTCTTCTTATTGCTATATTTTCTGTCATGTTCCCTGTTCCTCCCACATGATGATCAAGGGCCTAGTCCACCCTTTCCCATTACGGTTTACCTTTGGCTGCGATAGAGTTACCCCCTGCCCTCCCACCTCCGTTCACCTCTCACTTGCTGTTCCATAACTAGCTTATATGATAAATGAATGAATGTATGAATGAGTGAGGAATAATCGAGTTAGTAGAGGGAAGGAAATGAGATATCGAAGATCAAAAGATCACATCACAAAATCATGAACGATTGAAGTTTCCCTCTTTCCCTCTTTTTCGCCCCTGGACATATCTATATGGGCCCCATGGAGCATATAATGTGTTCGATTGGGCACATTGGGTGCTCCGTGAGGCACATTATATGTCCAGGGGCGAAAAAGAGCACAAATTTTTCTCTGTGTAGAAGCTGATTATATCGCTTTGAAAGGCACCGGAATCAGCGCTACAGCCGGAACGATTATATCTTCCCTTTTTCTCTACTATAAGCAGCTTTTTGATCTGAGATGGAATATCCATTGTCACCATTGGGTGGAGCGACCACACCCTTGTATTTTTTCTATAGATCAATGCGACAACCGGTCCATATATCCATGAAAAGGATAGAATTGTACACGAACTTAGTTTTGTTTGCAGAAAATACTCTACATCTAACAAGCTGAATATTTGCAGAAACAATAAAGCGAATGTTTTAATTGCTCTCATGCTCCCCTGCCGCGCGATTAATCCCCCCTAAGTTCACCGACTTCTCAGCGATCTTTCGCTGGCAGGTCGCGCGGGTTGGGCAGAAATTCGGGAGAGATTGGCCAACTTTCGGCTTTGGGAAGGGAGAGGACCGTGAGGTACACGTAGCGTCATCAAGATATATCTTGTGTGGCGCAATAGGTATGCGTGTTACTTGTTGTTTTCATATTGCGGGTTCGACTCCACCTCTCTGAAACTTGATTTTGCAGATTTTGCCTTTCATACTTTATCTCAATAAAATGTGTACGAATTTTATATTTTTGGAATCAGGGCAATTGATGCGTCAGCATACGCTAAGAATTAGGATCTAATTCTAAGATTTGCATTGTTAACAAGCCTATAAAGTTAAAATAGGATAACAAAAGTTAAACATTCGTAATGTAGATCGAAAATTAAATGCATAGCCGAAATTACAAGTTCCTTCTTCAAAAATTGAGAAAGTTTGTGAATTCGACACAGTGTTGTGAGCTTACTGTATGTCGTACAACAAATCTGTTTACATATTCGAAATCTCCATACAAATTTACCTAGGGTCACAAACCAAAGTTTCTCGAAATACTCACTCGCAAAGTCACGAAACTTGTAAGAATATTGCCCGCTTTACGTCTCCTCTCCTCTCCCAAAGTTCACCAACATTTGAAAGATCGCCGACAGCGAGAAAGCATCCCTCAGCATGGGCAGAGTGAGAGAGCGAAAAGAGCACCACCGGGTATGCTCTTTTCGCTCTCTCAAAAACGCATGCTCTCTCGCCTCTCTCTAACCGGTCACCGATCTTTCACCTATTTTGGTCGGCGGCCGGTCGGCGACATTTCGGGGGGAAGTCGGAAATAACTGCGAACTCCTATGCTTATACATGGGAAAGTTCGCGACCCCGTTGCCCAATTAATGCCGAACTTTCGACGGTCGCTGACCGGTCGCCGAGGGGGATTAATCGCGCGGCTGCTTTCCCTTGTAGAAATGTGAAACCACGGGTTTGATTTTCTGTTCTTGTGCCTTTTGAAGCAGAACGCGTAAACACGTTGTTCTGATATGCGGTGATAATACGAAATTTCACTGTTATCAGCATGACTCACTGGCGGATTATTACTTCGGGAAGATAAGCATAGGTTAAAAGAGGAAGGGTTCACTGTGATAAGGTGTGTAATACGCGCTGTGTATATACTGCTCTCTTCACATTCTCATTGTCCATTTTCACAGAAGAACAACTCAGAATTTAGAGTTACATTATGCTATAGTTATTTAGATATACATATTTAGATATATTTATACATTCAGAAGGAAACGCGAGAACCTCAGAATGCGCTCTCCGCTCATTCTCCTGTCTCTGGCCGTGCTGTGCGGTGGGTCGCCCTACGTCGGGTCGCGGGGACAACAGGCTGCTCCTACTAATGCTCCTCCGACCACCACCTACCCGACCACCACCATTCGCCCCCCGGGCACGACCACCTTTCAGCCGATGGTGGTGCGCCTTTCTCCATAATAATAAGATGATAATCACAGTCGGAAACCTTTCGGAAACCGTAAATGACTATTCCTCAACACGGATAAATATCTATCCGTGTTGATCTATTCCTCACGTTATTCCAAAAAAACTGCTCAGTTTAAACTTTTGTACAGCGGCCAAAGGGCATTTCAAAGTGAGGACTCTCCCTCCTTGTATTTAGCCCTTCACTCTGGCGGTCGACCTCGGGGGTGCTACGGACACGGTGACCTTTGACTGCATGAGGATCAGTGGATACTCGGCGGTTCTGGTGAGTTTTTAAGGGACTTTCGCTGTTTAGCGATGGCAGCCGGGCAGTACTGCTTGAAGTTTCTCTGTTTTTACTGTTCATTTTCGAAAAATCGATGAACATATAGTGGATTAAAAAGATCCGTCGGAAAATCATACCGAATATAAGGAGAGAGAGTAAGCAAAAATGGGAGAATTTGACTGATTTTGGAAAGGAAGAAACTGACGGATCGGTTTATTCCACTATATTTATATCGTACGGCTCGGCCTCATTGAATCGTGAGAAACCGATAAAATAAATGATTGACTAAATAATATAATAAACGCATAATAACCAGGTGGACGTGTACGATCCGGCTACTCGCTCGCCGAACCTCCACGCGGAAAACACAATTCGGCTGGCATCGCAGAGTGAGCGGAATATTTATGGGGAAAATGCGGTCCGTTAGTCGTCATTCCTATTTCTAACGAGAAAGCGAAGCGGTATCAGACCACGGCATTCTGCTCCAATGCAAAACCTTTGAAAAGCGAAAATCATTCTGTCATTTCCTGATACGGTAGATCGGTGTGCGGCGCACCACGAATACATTGTCGAGGAGGAGAGGGGAAGGACATGGTGATAGACGCTAAAGCTAACTTCTATCAACCACCTCAAGCTTCCTTGAACTCTGAAAAGTTGGCATTCTTATAATTTTCGCTTTCCAAAGGTCTAGAACATTGTGAGGCGAAGTAGTGCACGCGAGGCAGGAGTGACGTTTACTGACGGTGCACTTTTGTCAGTATCCGTATCCTAACGTTTCTGTAAACTGTCGCCGCGGCGCTAAATTCACTTTTGTGGGCTTTTCCTCTCGATACGGTGACTTTAATCGTGGAATTAAAGCGGAATTAGCACTTATCGCTCGGAATGTAGCTGATGGAGGTGTAGTAGATAGTGTAGTAGAGCATGCGTTTGAGCCTTCTAGAAATATTTAGAATTATTTAGCAGAAATAAAGCTTTATTTGATTTTATTTTGCTGAAACTTTCTCTCACATTTCACGTCAAAGTACACATTACTCAACCATATTGCTTAAAGGAACCGTGCCACGCAATCGAGACACCCCTTCAAACGGAAGGATCTCTCGAGGGGAATGAATGGAAACTGTAGCTTTGCCTCGGCGAATAAGAAGAGGGGGGTTTTGGTCAAAATTTCCTCGGCGGAGAATGCGCGCGGCTCCCGGAGCGCTACCACAATACTCCCGCGACTACTTGGGGTACCGGCGCTTCATGATGCCCATGAAGGCTCGGATCAAGCGGGAATCTGTGCGAAATTACCTAGAGGTCTTTTGAATTTCGGATTTGCTCACCTGGTTTTCTGGAGTTTTCTATTGCCAATAATAGAAAACTGGTACACGCTTGCAGATGGGCTGTTCACCCATCTTTCCAGATTGTGTTTAAATTGTTTTATATCACCACTTATCCACTCGGGACTCTCGTATTCTGTCTAATGAGTTCCCCCCTCTGAGCTCTGCCTCATCCGATCTCAATGTCCCGATAAAGGGGAAATCGCATTTTCTTATGCGAAAATCGACGAGGCGGAAATGTTATATATAGAGCCCGCGAATCGATAGCTATATCCGATTTAGACCGGTGACGTTTCACTAGCAGCATGCTCAGAATCGCATCTCCTAATACGTATGGAGTGAAACATAACCCTGGAAAAAGTACTTAATTGGATTAACTGGTATCGATTCGCGAGCTCTAGTTATTATATATATGCTGACTGCATTTCAAGCGCCGTATGAGCAGGCGTGCTAGCTTTTATTACATTACAATAGCAAAGTATTATCATAATACTAATAATGAAAGGATTACAATAACAAGCTGTCCTGTGACAAGGAGAGACAATCATTGATATTATTGGAGGAAAACGAACGTTGAGAGAGCTGCACATTTCTTTCCGCTAACCACCGTAAAACTCTAGCCGGAGCCGGCTTTTAGCCTAAGCTGGCATTTTGCCAAGAGACTTTCACTGTATTTAGCGGAGTGCGCTGCAAAGATTACTCAACGTTCCTTTTCCTCCAATAATATGCGCTCATATCTTCTATTCTTACTTACAAAACTCTACTATTCTACAATGATCCAAGGGTGACAAATACGATTATTACGTATCACACTATATCTAAGCTTTTAATGACAAACAGGGGGCGGAGATTATCAACTATACAACATTTCATTGTATCTTGGCCCGCTTAATGAGATGATCGATCTAATATTCAACACAAAAGTACGAGAATGAGCAGTTTAGGGAAAAAAGAAATGTGAAGCACACGAATGCATAAATGAACAATGGGGAGGTATAAAATACGTTACAGTACTACTGATCATATAAATTTAGAACCTAATAACTGCGAAAGTGTGAGTAGTGCAAAGATCAAGTCAATAGACAAAACCTCAACTACAACTGGGGCTGTTCCGATGGTTGCTGATTGTTTCTCCTGAATCCTCCTCGGTAGTTCAAAGATCGCACCTGATGCCCGAAATGATACTCTGTCTTTCCATCATACGCTGCTAATTATCGAAGTTTTTGATCGCGGTGTTGAAAGACAGTTAGCAACCCACTATTATTGAATAAAAACAGTACGTCTTGACGAATATGCGCTATCCAAACATGCGAAACCGAACTAATATTTCGTTCCGATCATTTCGTCAATTCCGACTTTGGAAGCTCTGCGCATATGCCCCAAACGTTCAAAGACTTTTCATTCAATAATAATATGCCCCAACTGCATGTGCAGGGAACCTAAATTTTACCGCAACCGCAATGCGAGGAGCACGCGCGCGGCTGATAAGGAGCGTAGGTAAATATTCACGGAACAAGTGAAAGCTTAGTTAGGTTCGCATTCCATATCAGGCATCTTCGGCTCTGCTCATTTTTAGGCAGTATGCACTATCAAACTTTGGTCGAAATAGAAAAAAATTTTGTAGCTTATGTTGTTTTGTCGTTGCACAAGATAATCATAGTGCTAAAGGTATTTAGGATGATTATTCTCGATTACTTCCAATCATGCAAGGAAGCCTGCAAAAATGTTCGGGAAGAAAATGTAGGATATAAACAGCCCTACATACGAATAACCAAGAATGAAATAAGCAAAGCAAACGAAGAACTTACTTGACGTGCTCGCTCATCAGCGTATCCTCCTCCAGACGATAGCACTCCTCGTCCGATTGACGTGGGCAGGCCCAGCGAGCGAATCTTCGGAAATCATCCATGTGTGGGTTGCTATACAAGCCTGCTGCGGGGAAAATATTACAGCCAAAGTTATCGATTGTTATGAATTAATCTACTATTGTTGAAACCTTCCTGCAACCCGTCCTGCTAGTGTTGTCCTAATATAATGAACTCACAATCGTTATTTTAGAGCAATAAAAACAAAATTACTAGATTTTGCACAATGATGGTAAATCCCCCCTACTAACCGTCTTACCTTTTGCTCCTTCTCGTTGAGCGCTTCGCCAACCCTTCTCCTATTGTTATTCATGTCGTAACACTGCTTCTCCGAGTCCGTCGCCAGACAAGTACTCAGCCACCAGAGCGCAACCTTTAATATTCTTTTCATTGCGCAGTTATCTCCAATAATGATAAATATAGCTGAAAAATAATGCACTAGTAGTTCATTTCGAATATCAGGCAAATGATATTTCAGGTTATCAGGTTAATTCGATCAGTTCTAATTCTCACCAAAGGGAGAGAATTAGAACTGATCGCAACTAACCGACTAGTCTATTGTAATAAAGTTTCAGTGATTACACGTGAGAAACCATACCTATCCAATTATTCTTATTACCAAGCTCGCAACAAAAAATATCTAAAAAAATGCAAGAAATATTCCAAGAACTCTCGAGCGTTCACTCTAAGCTCAGAACAGTTTCCAAGTATCAGAGTTTTTCAAAAAGTAAAACCTGCTTACCACATCTGCCGGTGTCCTTCTCGAAGCCCGATTAGTGAGCTTCGAACACCATGGTGTGCTCCGTCGTGCATGGCTCGGCCACTTCTTTTCCGGCGTAAGCAGCAACTGGTTAGCTAAAATTTAAATTTAGTCAACATTATAAAAAGCTTGAAACGCGAAAACGACTCAGATTTCTAATAAAGAGGAGGACAAAGAGGAGAAAACTAACGAATACACGCAAGCTTTTCTCTCACTGTTTCACTTGCAAGTGCACTTGCGATCAAACCTTTTCCTCACTTGCGGTCAAATCTTTTCATCGCTCATTGGAACTGCCCAAATGTTCACAGAAACTTTGACAAATGCTGTAAACGGGTGAGAAACGTTCAAAGATTTCAAACTAGCATCACAAATGAGAGCGATAGCCGCGCCACTGCCCGATCACACGCTAGAGATATCAGCAAGACACGGCTAGGATCTAACACAACGCGATAAAAGGCGAACAAATGTTCGAAAAAACGCGAAACAACGAGACGATGAGAAAAGGAAACAAAGTTCGAAAAGACGCCAAAAAGGCGATCGCAAACTGAAACGGCTACAGTTTCCATTCATTCCGTGCGGGAGGCCGCTCGACCTGACCCGGGATTTCCATTACAGTAATCTTTTCTACGCGGCACGGTTCCTTTAATCTCACAATCTAGACCTATGGAAAGCGAAATTTACAAATACACCGTAGTTACAGAGCTCTAGAAAGCTCTAGCTGTCTGATAGAAGTTAAGTTTAGTGTCCAAGAATATGCGCTATCCTTCTTGTTCGTCACCTTTCTTCTTCGGCAGTCGTCGTGCAGGGCACACCGTTCTACCGTATTTGGAAATGCCAGATTTTTTTCGTTTTCCAAAGGTTTTGCATTAGGGCAAACTGCCGTGATCTGCTACCCATAAATATAGTGGAATAAACCGATCCATCGGTTTCCAAAATGAGCCTAATTCTCTCACTTTTTCACACTCTCTCGCCTTATATTCGGAATGATTTTCCGACGGATCTTTTTAATCCACTATATAGCTGATAAATAACGCTCATTCTTCGCAGAGGGCTTCACGGCGGAGGCTCTGCACGTTCCCGCTCCGTCCTTTGATGCGAACACTCAGATCGACCAGACCGTCAAGGCCCTCCAGGCAGCCGGCATCAACGTGCGCATGATGTGGCTGCAGGTATGCGGATTTTAGTTCATGTTTTGCCTGGATTTTCTTATAATTACGTTGCTGTGTACATTCACATCGTCGCATTTTTGCAGCTTGAAATTGTTGATCTTGTAAATAATTCTAATGATGGTGACGTTGCCCCATCGCAGGTGACTACCGATGGTGGCTGGAGCTTCGACTCCGCGACCAACCGACTCTTCATCCAGACCGCTCTGCAGCGGATCTGGGTGTGTAATATTGAGATATATACCTTGTTCATCATTGTGTTATCATTGAGATATCTTGTTTATTATTCATGCGAAAATTCTGTCAGCCAACTATTATTCCTATTTTGCCTGGACTCTCTTCCTATCGCACTGTTATGCAATTGGAACGATGATAGCTGACGGATCTTTTCCTTCACCCATATTCATGCTATTCCCCTTATTCAACATGAATGTTCACTGTGTCCCGCGTCACTGTATCTTACCCATGTAAAGGGTAGTTCACTGCAGCGCTACGGCATCCTCGCGGGCATCATGAGCTCGCAGTACGACTGGGACTCGCTTACCGCAGGCATGGACGAGGGCCTGCCCAATACGCCACTGTGGTAAGGAGGGCGGAATACAGCGGACACAATGTTCTGACAGCAGTGTAAATGTTATAAGCGAACGAGATGCCGCAAATTAACCCTGATTTCGGTAGGAACTCTCGCACGGAAATCATTTATCCCGAAAATTTCGGCTCATTCGATTAAAGGCTCCCTCCGACCATCTCATTCATTCCTATGTACCGCTAAAGGAACTGTCCCACGAAAAAAATTGTTGTTGAGTTATCCGTTGAAACCATTGTGGTATGGGCTGAACAACAAGATGAGCGAAAATCCCGATTCGAAATGACCCTCTAGGGCCCAGTACGGCCATCTGAATGTGCGAGATACGGTATATCTCGCGGGATAGTTTGTAGTTTAACCAAGCTCTCCTCTCCCCCAAATATACCCCGTGGCAATGCCGGATCTCTACCGCTCTCACATCTGCACACCTTTGCCCCTTCCCTTGCTCTTCCCTTCCTGCTCCACGGAGAGCGAGAGCGAACAGGCATTGCCATTGGTTATAGTGAAATAAAAATATCCATCAGTTTATCATTTCGAATATCTGGCGAGAGAGCGTGCAAAAGTGAGAGAATTAGACTCATTTTGGAATCAAAGAAACGGACGGATCGGTTTATTCTACTATACTTAGATAGACGGTGTAGACTACAAACTACCCCGCGAGATATACCGTATCTCGCACATTCAGATGGCCGTACTGGACCCTAGAGGGTCATTTCGAATCGGGATTTTTGCTCATCTGGTTGTCCAGCCCATACCACAATGCTTCCAACGGATAACTCAACAACGATTTTTTTCGTGGGACAGTTCCTTTAAGCTAGTAAATTGTGCGCCGTGTTTGAAACACTTGAAACAAGGCCATATCTCGGATGGGAAAGGTCGTACAGAGTTCTGGTTGGAATTTTTGGAATCCTCAGCACGAGATCTATTTGTGTATCAAGTTTGGTAACGATTCCTCAATTTTAAAGACCTTTAAAACTTAGAAATGTGGCATTGGAGAGCTTCGAACTGGGATAGCTAGAATTTAGCCGTTTTAACCGGTTTAAAGTTGTCTAATCATCACCAAACTTGATACACAAGTAGATCTCGTCCTGAGAATTCCAAAAATTCCAACCAGAACTCTGTACAACCTTTCCCAGCCGAGATATGGCCTTGTTTCAAGTGTTTCAAACACGGCCCACAATTTACTAGCTTGATGGTACATCCAATTAAGAGCAGTTGATTGATTGCGAGAGACAAGAGAGTAATGAAGAGACGCAGGAAACGAGAGAAATGTTTGCGCAGCATTTTCTAAGCAACGGCGAAATTTCATACTTTCAAATTTTGAGTCAGAACTCAGGATACTGAGAGCTATTCAATGATGTCAAAAAAGCATGGGGTAAAAAAAGTGGTCGTTGGGGGCCTAACATTTAGAACATTGTGTGGAATATAGAGAACTGTTGTCCCGAATAACATGCGAGAGATACATTAACCAGCAATGCCTAACTTATGCGAACACTCTTGCCGCAATACATTTGCCAAAATTTGTCTACTTCTTAATACTATCTTCATGCTTGCACGAATAATGAATACTGCTTATTATGTTTCAATTGGTAAAACCAATTAGTATTTCAATTTGACCTATTTATGTTACGAAGACCACAGCATTACAAGCGTTCTAATACCGAATAAATAGTGGTGTTCGCGCATACGATCCGATCCTGTAGGCGAACCGTCGAACGAACAATTATGAATTTAAAAACTTAAAGGGACATGGAAGCCAAAAAAGATTGGCTTTCATATGAAAGTTTATCGCCTAAATAATATAAAAAACAAAACCAGAGTGCACAAAAATTTCTACTTCGCGAGTTATTCTAAAAATCGTTTCCCAGCCAAGGCGCAATCTTACTGCGTTTAGCGCATAGTAACGAGGCAAATGGAATCGAGGTATTCTCGGAACAAATAAATATTTCTCACTCTAGAAATTTTTTACAAATATTTTTCAAACTCTATTATCTTTATTATCGTCTAAGGAACGTATTTTACAAGTATTGCCATATTCGGTTTCAAAAAGTTTCTCGCTTCTATGTCCCTTTAAGTTCGCCGAATGCAGATTGCTGAAATGCAGATTGCTTTACCCACTCTTGAGATAATTCAAAAAGTGATCAATTCGCTATTAGACACATTCTGGCGGAATGCTGTGAGACATCCTTATTATAGGTACATCAACGTGCCGAGCAGCGACAACTTCTACGATTTCACGCCCTTCGGACCGTGGACGGAACCGTATGCGAAGAAGTTCCGGACGAATATCGGTATGCAAATTTTGTACTTATTTTATTTTAATATTTTTGTATAGCTGTTTAAATTGACAGTTTGAGAGTAAAGGGCCAAACAAATATAATATATTGATTTTTATAATATTTCATGAGTTCAGGCGAATGCGGCCTAGTGAACGCGGGCTCGAGCGTTATCTGCAAGGGCATGAACTGTGCGCCGGTGCAGTACTCTACGCAGAAAACGGGTATTACAAGTTCCACGAAAGCTGACAAAAAGTACGCAAACGATTGCGAACTGTCTATGCAAATACGCGTGCTGATCCACCTCTCCGGCTTCAATTTTCTTGCGATTCTAGTAATTTCTGCCATAGTAACACGTAAGGAGTCAATTGGACAGCGTAGACAGCGGGAATAGTTTGTCATTTCAATCAAAAGTATTAAATCGTTCCGTTTTTGAGGACAACTCCCGTGGAACCTGTAATATATACGTTAGGGCTGGCAGAAGTGGTGTGAAAGTGCAAATGTGCATAATCTCGCAACCTGACTCTCTTCGCTCGTCTTCACTATTTCGCCTGAGCGATGCCCTGTTTTTTTCACCAGTAGAGCATTTGCTTATGGCACTTTTGATGGTTGTGATCAGTTAAATGTAAAAAAATTATAAAATAATAAAAAGAAAATAAACCGTTTATCGTTCAGTTAACCCTTCGTCGGTGGCCTATTCCACAAACAATCCGTATGTCACTTCAGCCCGTCCGCAATCTGGTATACACGAACCGACTATTATACAGAACGACTAGGAAAATATGTCTATAACGTATAAGTTCAATGAAAAAAATTTATTCAAAAAACAAAAAAAGAAATAAAAAGAAAATACACCGTTTGTCGTTCAGTTAACCCTTCGTCGGTGGCCTATTCCACCTACAATCCGTATGTCACTTCGGTCGGTCCGCGATCTGGTATGTATCTAATCGGTGTCCAATTGAGCTTCTAAAAACAGGAGTACGGTTCACTACTGAAATTAACTGAATAATATTGAAGATATTATAGCTCTACTTTCGGAGTACACCCAGACCCCGCCCCATCCTCAACCTCTCCTAGATCTTTGTACTAGCTTACCCCTTATGAAGCCAGCCTGAATAGTTAATCAAATTCATTATGTCAATATTGGGAGAAGTGATTCTTCTTTTCAGTTGAATTTTGAAGAGAATAGTTGCTGAAAATCTAAATCTTTCTACCCGAATTAAAATGCAGTGAAAATTATTCCAGATTATTCCAGTTTTATTATCACTTGTACAAAAAGATAGAATCGTATTGTTATGTAATGTTTATTTTCTGCCCAATCAATTTTTTCTCATCTAAATAATTCACTTTTTAGGAACGCCAAGTCTACCCACCGCGAGCTCCCAGCTTCCCACTGTGACACCTTGTGTAGGCGTATTTCTTAAATATTCGAACTTTGATTTTTTAACTTTGGTCTTCAGCCTCTCGTAAACACCACCTGTGGGGTTCTCTACCGCGACGATTGCCAGAATCAGGTCATCTACAGTTACGAGTGGCTGTACGATTTTGACCAGCAGCAGTCTGGCTTTGACGGTCAGGTGGGTAAATACGGTTAACCTCGATCGATAACATTCAGTCTGTTAACTTTATATGTCAATTTGTTACTTTTAGGATACAAAAGTTCTTAAAAAATTTCAGGTCACCAACGCCTTCCTCATGGGCTCCTGTACGCTTTCTCTGTACACGGAAGTCGGCTGGAAGGGCAAAGCAATAACGTGCGTTTAGTATAACTTACCGTGGTCAGGACTTTCTTCGATTCGGATCGCGCATAAATTGACAACTCTCCGGAGTCCTTCTACCTAAACAGTCAATATTGCTTGACCGCAAGCTCCGGCGTAAACGAAATAAAATAAATAAAAAATAAAAATTCTGCCGCACGTTTAATATGGAAAATTATATCGAGATTATTTATTTGATCTCAAAATTATGTGGTGAGATAACTGCGAGAAAATGGCGAACTTTTTTCTCGTTTTTTCAAGTTAAAATATGAGGTAAACTTGTCTTAAATTGTTTTGTAGTATGGAGCGATTCGCTAAACGAATTCCACTCCTTGTAACCAACCAAAACACCATTTATCTGGAGCGATACTACTCAGCAATACTAATGCTACTTAGAATGAGAAAATGCGCTAATGTTAAAGTAATTCTAAGCGAAATAATGTTAGTTTACTGATATTACAGTACTTTGATATTCCATCTTTTATAGATAGAACTATAACAAGTACATTTGAAAGTATATAATGGTTGCAATAAACTAGACGAGAATTAAAAGGCAAACAATTTTCTATGCATCAAAATAACAGCAAAAGCAATATATCATGGGAACATTGGAAATGTGTACAGCAGATAATAAAACCATTAAATGTTGACAATCCCAAACGAGTCGCTGTGACCGTCCCGAAAAAAACTCACTTCACTGTCCGAGAGATTTCCGCCTTAAAGTGAAGACTTTCATAATATTAAGCAAGCTCATGAAAATGTCAGGCGTCAAGACTCTCTTCTTGATCGACTGGTAGCCTATTAATTATAGCCTAAATAGTAGAACAACACCCTAAACTATAGTCTATAGAGTGAGCCCATTCAGTCCCGAAACCATCATACGTGGGCACGGCCCGGAAGTACGGGTGGTAAAACCCACCCATTCGCCGTGGGCTGTCAGAACGGTATGGTTTAAAAAAAACTAAAACCTTTGCATGCACGAGAGGTTCCCAGGAAATGTAAAAAAAGGAAAAAAATGACACTCTAGTTTTATACAACTCACAAGGAGCCGTTGTGATGTTGTCGAGAAATTAGAGTGGGAGACGTAGGTTCCAACAAAAAAGGTACTATTCTACTAGCCATTCTGATATTTCCATGCCTTTTTCCATGCTCTCTCTCCTTGTGCTTCTTCTCGCTGCTACCAGTAATTTAGCGGGTGGTTGGGCTGAGTCATGGGCCATCTTCAGAATGAAAAATGGTTTTTCAACAATAATTTAATTAGTTAAGAGGAAATATGATACATTTTTACATCATCAGCGCGACAAGACGCGTCGAACGGTGTGCGGTTTAACTCTTTTCGTCAAGTTTTACATGGTTAATCTCTGAGGGTTACTGTATCAGTACGGTAGCGCATTTTCATGGACTAATTGGCGAAACTAAGTTCTAGGTTGAGACCCCCTAAAGCTCGGTCAGAGAAATCGGGAGACCCGTAAAACATCGTGGAACTGTCAGAATGCGTCAGATGAATATCAGTTGACTCATCAGAGCCCTCCAGAAGAATGGTAGAGGTCAAGTGAAAGTTCGACATTCGAAGTCAGTTAACTCAGTTGACTCTTAAAAATCGTCCAAATTCATTAACTGTACGACGTTACTTGGAATTAGGCCATCTTAGACCATTCCATAGCTTCGTACGCCCACCATTCCTATGCCGTTACACGAATTTAGTTGATTTTAGGATATTCCAGAACTATTGGATTTCGTCAGCATCTGAATCCCGTCGAAATTCATCATCGGTACTACGGTACACGAATTTAGTTGACTGTGGAAGTTTTTAGAAAAAAATCATTCGGTGCAAAGACAGTTGTAATTCCCCCCCAATTCCACGTCAAAGTACTAATAAAAGTAAAATAAAAGTGGAAAAAATATTAAAATAGCTATAAAACATAAATTAATTGTCCAGACTACGGTAGGCACCTTCAGAACTGCGGTGTTCCGAAAAGCGCGTGGTGTGCCGGCACACAACGAACAATATTCATTTGTTCCTCACCGAAAACAAAGTCAGTGCCTACAGCGTGTGAAAAAAACCTCTTCTCGCGTATCATGTAAAATGCACTAAAAACCAAGATAAACTATTAACCTTGTTAAGACAGCGCCTTCTTTGCATAAACTGTGTTGGCCTCATTCGTAGGCGTGTTGCCTGATCGGAATTGCGATGCAGAATCGTAGTATACAAACCGCTAGTAAGACTAGATGTTTTTTTTTCATTTTAGCTAATTACGTACCGCAACCTGCAAAATTGCACAGACAACACTAGCTTATGCATGCTTTTAACAATGCAATGCGAACCATCAAAATACGAATGGTAATGAAGTAGCAAGGGCTTTCCGAACTATGGTAATTATATTCGTCGCAATTTATGTCTGCAAAACAAGCGCGATTTGATAACAATACATGGGCTAGTGTTGTCCGAATATTTTCAGTGTCCCTTACATAAGTAGAGAAAATTAAAAGCATCCATCCTAACAAACTTTTTACCTTAGGGGTTTGTGGTACAAGCACGCTCTGCTCACTGTGCTGCGCCATAACGATTCCTTCACCTGCAAGCACCTGCAATAAAATGGAATTACAAAAGAATAAGCGAAAAGAATAAAAATAAAACAAAAAGAAAGAAACTATCGAGAAAGAAACGAAGCTCCCCATTATCTCGAGATTAATTCGAGCTCAAGAGCGACGAGAGAGTGTGCAAAATGAAGAGAGCAAAACAAAGCACAGATCTATTGCTCAGTTTCGCTCTCTCAAAAACACACACTCTCTCGCCTAAAATGGAGAGCTCTGAATTAATCTCGAGATTTTCTGAACTGAGGTCGCTCCTCATTATCTCATCGGGATAATGGAGAGCTACCGTATTTTGGTGCTTCTTGACCAAACTGTATCATTGTTTTGCCTCTATATGGTATTCGAGGGCGGGGAATCCGATTCCGATCATAAAATCACCCAATTTGTCCCATAAACTGAGAAATCGAGCTCGAAATTAAAAATTATCTCGAGATTATCTCAACATGAACTGAGCTCATCTTTTTCCCCAGATTAAACGTGCGGCTGTTGCAGGATAACCTCGGGCTCTGGTGCTTGGTTCGATCTCGGCACTCTCTTTCCCACATCGAGCAGTGCCAAATGTCAGTGTGCCTGAGGCAGCTTAATATAATATCTTCGATTTTGGTTGAATAAATGAAAATTTGTTGGATGATATTTAATGCAATGCAGGCACTTGTCTACTAAACGACCGTTTATCGACTCAAAAATGCATTTATTCTCTGCGTCTACACATTCCTTCGTTCTCTTCGTTGACTATTTCACGTTGGTGAGACGATCACCGATCGTTCCACGATGTTCTAAATGTTAAGCGAACGAGCCAAAATGCTTAGGATACGGTGTTTTCCGTGCGAGAGTTCCTACCGAAATCAGGGTTATTTTTCGGCATCTCGTTCGCTTAACATTTCGACTGTTGTCAGAACACTGTGGTTCAATGCAACTGTTAGCGATTTTTAGTATGCATCGTAATGACGAATGTTATCTCCACACATATATCTAGGTGGTTCCAAATACACGAGAGCCAGGTGCCAAAAGTATACTTATCTCCAAAAGATGTCAAAAGGGCTAAGAGAAGAGAGATGGGGCTTGGCGGGTGGTGACCGCGGATAGGCCGCTGTCCCCTCTATCCTAAGCCTAACCTAATTCCCTCGCCCGTGTGGGCGGCCCTTTCTCGGGGATACCTCACAGGGATAATACGGCATTTTAGTTCGTTGCTCTCAAAAATGACGCCTTTTCCACAATTAGGCTCGATTCGCTTACAAGGTTCTGCGCCGATATCCTTATTTTAATAAAAGCAGAAAAGACATCCCTCGACAGCAGGAAGTCTCCTAGTCTTTCCTCTGTGCACACGGGTCCCTGACCACACAAAAACTTATAAAGTATTGAATGTATTGGGAGCAGTAATTAACAATAATCACCACAAGTTTTATTTTATTACGTAGAACACTATATTGACTATTTCTTATTGTTAGTACAGCTTCAGAGTCGCAAGCTATAGAAAGAGTACAGCAGCAGAGCATCGCAGTCTGGTCTTCCCGTAAAGCCGGCTCGCCTAGGCGGAAGCCCCGGGTGACGTTTGTTGCAAATCTCCTCTCCTCAACCACCTCTCCTCTAAAGAGTTGAGATATAGCAATGTGAGCAATATCTTAAAAAATTAGGAAGAAAAGCTGGAGTCTTGATGAGGAAAAGCAGGAGTTCTTGTAAATCGAACAACGAAAAATGGATGGCATGTGTTCCGTGAAGATAAATCGGTTTGTCGCTGCTCTTAAAATAACGAGCTGGCTTAATAGAGATAAAGGGGAAGATATAATCGTTCCGGATGTATCTCAGATTCCGGTACTTTTATAGTAAGAATAACTAATAACGGCGCTCAGCCATTAAACTGTTTGTTCTCTCCGATGCACTAGGCATGGTGAGATGCTAAAAGAGTGGAAATTCAACGGGACTCAAATACACCAAAAACCGGCTCGTCTCGGCCGCACTACTATGCTCCCCTATAGAAACGGGTCGAAATAAGCCGCCATAAGTTAAGGCTGCTGAGCATGTGTGGCCGCCGTGTTTGGGGTTCACGGCTATCAGAAGTACGGTCTGGCACAGGACCTACGACAGAGAACGTCCCCCGTTACAGTTTTTTTTATTTTTTTTGAAAATTTGCAATGCGCTTTACTTAGATGTTCAATTTTTGAATGTATCCTTGGCAATAATCAGCACGAATTTTATTTAATTATGTAGAACACGTGATCCTCTCCCACTCTGCAGCAGAGTCTTCCCTAATGCTGCAGCAGCTGGCAACAATAGCGGATGGTCATAAACGTGAAGAAGACCCTTGCCATGACCGATCGCTTACAAATCCCAATGGTGGCGGATGGTAAGCCAATAAGCTACGTTGACAGCTTCATCAACCTTGGATCAAGACTTTACTTTGACCTCAACATGTCGCTGGAGATCGGCCGGAGGATTGGAAGCGTGTGGAAATCATTTAATCGGTTCTATGTCTTCCTCACGAGCCGCCGAGTTTTGATGAAATGCAAGACACGAGTGTTCCGAATGTGCGTTGTCCCTGCATTACTATACGGATCGGAATGCTGGTCAAGTGGTCTACAAGATCGTCGAAGACTTGTGACCATGCAAAGAGCAATGATGAGAAGAATGGCAGGGACAACTACCTACTCTACTGGACAGGAGAACGAATGATTGGCTGACGCGGAAAGTCCTACTCGAGGAGGATGTGAGGGTCTTGGGTACACTCAGCGAAATTTCACCACCATACCGCACCTAGTGAATCATTCACCACACAAATTTCACCAGCCCGCTGGTGAATGGCGCACAATTCACCAGCGGGCTGGTGAAATTTGTGTGGTGAATGATTCACTAGGTGCGGTATGGTGGTGAAATTTCGCTGAGTGTATGAAGAGGAAGTGGATGTGGGCGAAGAGGGTTGCTACCATGGAAGGACAGAGATGGGCGTAAAGAATGACGGAATGGCAACCCAGGAAATGGCCAAGAAAACGAGGAAGACCCAAGAGAAGGTGGAGAGATGACATGAGTGAAACACTCGGGACACGGTGGATGGCTGCGATACGAGAAGATAACGACCTGTTCCTATCCCAATGCACCCAACAGGCCCACGTCTTGAGATTGGAATAAATTGAATTGAATTCATGAGAACACAATCCACTTTTCAAGTACACTGTGATGTCTTTGTCTTAGTACAGGTTCCGAGTCGCAAGCTATAGAAAGAGTAGAGTAAAGGGGAAGATATAATCGTTCCGGTTGTATCTCAGATTCCGGCACCTTTATAGTAAGAAAAACTAATAACGGCGCCTAGCCATTAAACTGTTTGTTGTCTCCGATGCACTAGGCATGGTGAGATGCTAAAAGAGTGGAAATTCAACGGGACTCAAATACACCAAAAACCGGCTCGTCTCGGCCGCACTACTATGCTCCCCTATATAAACGGGTCGAAATAAGCCGCCATAAGTTAAGGCTGC
>LS934647.1:0-41718 GCA_900490955.1 Micoletzkya japonica
TCAGGAGATTAATCTTGCTAACAACGGGTGCCAAATCGTGAGAACTCCCTTGCTACTTTTTCTCATCGTTATTTTACAGTTGAGTATCGTTGCCCACGAGATTTCTCACGCTTTCGGAACGTACCACGTACAATCCAGATCCGACCGTGATTCGTAAGGGAAACAAGCTCGAGTCGTATGCCACTTGTGGAATTTTCAGGTACGTTCAAATCGATACTACAAACATACAATACAAAAAAGATCATAACTTTGCCCGTGATCCCGAACAAGGTCTCAGTACCTACGGAATTCCCTACGAGTTCGGATCCATGCAGCACTATGATCAATTCGCGTACGTGAATCAGTCGTATTCATAAGGAATCTATGTTGAGAAGAACAATTGTTTTCAGTTTTGCAAAGGATAAAGGACATTCTTCAGGTAAAATAAAATTATAAGCATCAATTAATATGGCTCTAGGCTCCTCAAGGACGCAGAATCGCAGTGAACATTAACTCGATCGGAAGGTATTTTTCGCAAGATTTTTTTCTTTTTTTCATTTTTAGCATAATATACTTTGAGCATGGTGTACTCTCGCTGTCTCAATGCTGGAATAGAATTCACCTTCGCCAAGGATACGCGTGCTTCCGGATACAAGTAAAACATTTATTAAACAGTAATATTAGAACTTATATTATTCAGATTCTGCAGTGCACCGAAAGTCAACAACTTCATGTCGGAGGGAAATACCATGCTTGTCTCTCTCTACAGAAGCAACACTTATGCCCTGTATTCGGACATCACCCTTTCCCTGGTTTAATACGAACTAATCGAGTCGATAAATCAGATGAGCATCAGTGCAAAGCATATATAACAATTCAAACCAAGTTAATTCACTGAAGAATGTATGCATTCATATATCAATTTTAGTGGTTGTTTCACTCAAAGTACTAGTGCCTCTTTTCCTACACTGGGGAATCATAAGCCCAAAGAGAGACATGTGCACGTTAACAGTCTACGACCTCTTTTCTACTGATAACGTTGATGTGCGCTCTCGACTATTCCATACCACTCTTCGCAATAACATTTGAGCAAACCCTATTCGCAGTGGCATGTAGTTTATCGTGAGAGATGTTGGAGGATACAATTCTAGTAACGGGTTTAAGAAGTCCGTGAGTAACTTCCTCAATATGTACAAGGAGCCATCAACAGTTAATTAATTTTATGCCATGGCCCTGATAGCTTTGCCCCTTATCAACGTTGTTTACCATCTAACCTCGCTATTAATCGCTCACCGAAGCAAAAGCCACATGGAGTCCGCGTATAAAACGATAAGGTGACCCTTGCGGATCACCTTATCTTAGTTGTTCTCTTCCACGGTACTTTTTTTTTTGCTTATATTGATGTACTTCAGATGCGCTCTGGACTTACTCTTCTTCTCTCCTTGACAACCGTAGCGGCCGTTGATATCAACGTATGTGATTTTTTCTTGTCGCAATCAACAAAACTGGAATCGCGACAATTTTTTCCAGAAATAAGAATGCTTGACATTTACAACATGTTCAGGTTTTCAACAACTGCCCATTCCCCATCTGGCCGGGAATTCAAGGAAATCCGCTGCCGGAGAATGGAGGATTCGCCCTGGGTGCGTACTCTGCCCGACTCATCTCAGTGGCTGAGGGATGGGTAGCCGGCCGAATCTGGGCGAGGACCGGATGCGATGGAAACGTGAACTGTGACACCGGATTCTGCGGAGTAAGCCATCCCATATATATATATATATATATATATATATATATATATATATATATATATAGATTTTGGTACTCAAGTTAAACGGATTTCTTTATAGAACAACGTCGCCTGCGGTGGCAACGGAGGACAGCCCCCAGTGTCTCTCGCTGAGTTCACACTCAATGGAGCCGGAGGACAGGACTACTACGATGTGTCTCTAGTCGATGGCTACAATATTCCTGTATTGATCGATGTTTTCGAGGTGAGAGAATACGAACAAAGCATGGATGACTTTACTTGTTCAGGGTACGTACAACTCGAACGGTGGAGCGTACGACTGCAAGCGTGCGGGAGGATGCAATAAGGACGTGAATGCCGAGTGCCCCTCGCAGCTTGCTGTGGTCAAGCACGGACAGGTATTGTTCATTATTACTCTAACCTTACTTACACAGTTTTGATTATCATTATTTTCATTCCTTGAAAATTTAATGTTGCAGACGGTCGCTTGCATGAGCTCCTGCATGGCCTTCAACACTGACCAGTACTGTTGCCGCGGAGCCTACGGAACTCCCCAGACCTGCAACACCAACGACTGGCCGGTTAACTCTGCCAAGCTCTTCAAGGATGCCTGTCCCAATGCCTACTCGTATGCCTACGATGACGGAACTTCCACGTACACTTGCCGTGGAAACGGATCTCCCAGTCCCGCGTACCAAGTACAATTCTGCTAGACTGATTTCATGAAAAGTGTACCGGTTGCATACAATGTATAAAGTGAATCCGTGTGAAGTACGTAGAAGCGTCCTGTCAATAAGGGTCTGTTCGACTTCGACTACTATATCGTAAAGATTTTATCTATGCCTCGGATGTAGCTCTCTTGTGTGAGACGTGACCGAGCGACGTAGATGATAATGGACAGGCAAAATTGCTGGATTGCACCACGTGATATGGAATTCTAGACTGATGCATAGATGATCCACGCGAAGGCAACACTGTTCGGATATGGAGGGATATCTTAGTGGATTGTACTGAAAAAGTGGCCGACTGGAAAAATTTTATTGTATCGGTACTACAGTGGCCTACAATGTTCTGCTCCATAGGATATATTCGTACGGAAAGCATGGAAATTGGAGAGATGCAGAGACAGTCTCAATTTTTTGAAATTACGGACATGTGGAACGTCGCGTCACCCCCCAACCTCGAATCTAGACTGATCAAGGAAACAATACTTTATCGCATATTTATTGCGCACAAAAACCACAAACAAAAAATGAAAAAAGATAATTCTCAAAAGAGGATAAGGACGGAATACGGAAATCACACTGTTCCTCATACTTCTGCACCCTGAGGATTTGAAAGTACCATCTTCCCGCGCTCGCACCCCTCTCCCCTCATATCACACTCTCTAGCCTGCGTCACTCTCTTTCGCTCGAATATTGGCAACGGGCCAAACGCACATCTTTCTCAATTTTAGCTTGAAATTCACTTGAATCCTATTATTTCTCTCGTTGTTTGATCGATTGTACTTTTAAGAGTATCAATCAAGAACAATCGGTCAAAGCTTCTAAAAAACGGGAATTCGCGAAGACTCAAGCGTTATCGACGGAGGCAAATGCGCTCGGTAGGTTGCTTTGCCCCGTTTTAGCGAATTTGCTAGCGTACTTTTGCTAATATGTATGTAAGACTCATCAGGAAGCGTTAGACATAGACTAAACCGTTACCAATGTCATACCTCGTGCAGTCTGTTCTCTCGACCCGAGTCTGTTCCTTTCTGATTTCGTATTGTGTGGGCATTAAAGCTAAGCATTTATCTTCAGACATACACCCAGACTGATGACTTCCTGCGTCGTTTCATGTGGCACGAGAATTTACGGATCGTGAGATGATTCCACGATTCCAGGAGCGAGGATTTTGGAAATGTAAGTGACTCTTCACCGTAACACACATTGTTCCTCTCTGTTAGTTCATTTCTGGTTTCCGTAATTTGGAAATATCAACGCAGAGGGAGGAATTTCCCCATGATTTGAGAAGGTACAGGAAAGCTGCAAGCTTGAGACGGGTTCTAAGTAACAAGTAGCTTTGAGCATGCATTTATGCCTTCTCCCATCACCATCTTCCGTATCGTCTTTTCCTATCCTCACGCCCTACAACACTGATAAATATCTATCCATGTGTTCTTGATTTGAGAATGAATGAAAAGCATATATTTACAGATAACTCTCCTCGACTACACACAAACAATAGATCATCAACATTGGCACGGTTTCATTCCGCCCGATTTGATTCGAAGGCAAGGTGCTCTACTGGCTATAGGAAAATTGTGAAAGCTGTTTGATAGACAAATATCATAGTATAATTGAGTTAGCGAAACAGAACTGAGCTTAGCCGGTTTTCGGGTTATTGATAGCTAGCTAATCAGCCGGAGCCGTGGATAATAAGGTCACGAGTGCGGTAATAACAATGGAGATAAAACGCACGTGGGACTCTCCACTGACCTCTGCGTCTCCATTTGTGCGTATTCAAAAAGGGGTCAGCGTCTAATCGATCCTTCGCCTTCTCGGTCATATTTGTAAACAACGCTATTTCAGTCGACTCGCAGGCCATCAACCATTTGTTTCGACTTGCACAGTCAAGAGGAAGGCGCGGTCTTCGAAAGAGTAAGTTTGCATAAATCCTTGTAACAACGCAACTTTCAGGAAGCATTCTCAGGCTATGCTTTTCAGGTTCGGGCATGAACCAAACACCTATGAAGCTCGACTTCGGGCATATCGTTCTCCCAGCACCAAAGAAGCCTGCAGATCGTAATGGTTAGTCGATAATGTATGAATCTCCAAAATCGGTCGAAAAGCCATCTAATAAGCAATTTAAAGACCTCAATTTCGCTATGAACTATGCAATTCAGGTGGTTACCTTTCGGACATGCCTACTACGTTTTCGTACACCCCGAACAAGTCGTATTCCAATATCGGCCCGGCAGCAAAGCACGCGACAAAGTGCATCTTCGAGCCATACTCAACCAACGGATCGACGCGGGGTGAGTATCAAGAGCACTATGTTTAGAAAACTAGCTCAAGCAAGCATAATTGACTATCCTTTTCTGCTATGCCGGTTTGTTTGTTCGTAATTTGATGAGAATTACGATGTTGTGCGCAAGAGAATGACGATACAGGGTCTTTGATTATAAAAATATTGTAGATTGCAATCGACTGGGAAGTCAACACATTCAAATTCCCTCACCCGTCCACAAGTGTACAGCCGTACGTTCCCTGTTCAGTAGACCCGGAAAAGCTCGGAACACGAAGCAAGGTTGGTTACGACTATCGCCATTCAAAATAAATAGAAAAAGCCGAGTGAGAATGGCAGAAGACTATTAAGAAATCAGCAAACGTCGCTGAAGTTATAAGCATAGCAACCTAGGATTGCGGCCTGCGTTTTTCAAGCCGAAGCTAGATCAGATTCCCGAGCAGAATGCATCAGCAGGTTCTCCTACTTTCAAGGAATCCCGCAGAGGTATTTATTTTTTGTACTAAGAGTTGGATAATGCAAGTCTTCATGATAAAACCTAGGGATTAGTTTTTATGATCTGTTGAGTTCTATTGCAGTGAACTACCTCGATTCGCTAGCCGACAACATGAAGAATGTCAGCATTGTGGAGACAGTCGACAACCTTTCGTGATCGTATGACAGAGTGCAGAATTAGAGACGGACTATCTTTGTGTCATGTTATTGCTTATTTGTAACTGTTTGTCGTATATCTCCTATTGTCCCTTGAAGTGTTCGTATGTTGACCGTGCTTTGTTATTGCATCCCCTCACACGTGTTCCACAAACATAGAACAGTATTATCGCGACGATTGATCAACAGTGACTCAGGGGGAGGCTGCCCTAGCAAAACTGCACCTGATAGTGCGCGCTCAGCTCCCGTCTTCCTCGACAAACGTAGGTGTAGTGTCCGTTGTGGTGGGGGTAGTAGTAGGAGTTGTTGCATGCCGAGTGGAAGAGCTCGACGTAGTTGACGTTGTTGAACTCCCATTGATGGGGGTTGCACCTATCTGGAGAGTGGTACTCCCCCGAGCAACAGTACTTGTCCTCCTTGAGAGCGTCGCACGCGCTGCGGCAACCGTGCCACTGCAAAAGCCGAAGATCTCCGTGTCACGTCTGAGATTTATCTGAGATCGGGAAATGACTATTGCCTTAGTACACTTACGGCATCCGGATTCTTGAGTTTCCGCGGACAGTTTACGTTGATATCGGCGAAGCACCCGCCAGCGCGCTTACACTCACGAACCCCTCCATCCGACTTGTACGTGCCCTGAGGGGAGAAATGTTCGCGCGAGGCTCTGTTCGTTGTTAACTAGTCAAAGTGTGTCCGCCTTTCAATGAACCATTCTCTGCATACACATAATCTTACGTATACTTACCTCGAAGACATCGATGAGTACGGGCAGATTGTATCCCTCGGCCATGGAGACATCGTAACGGTCTTTTCCGCCGGCCGAGTTCAGCAGAAACTGCGCATAGGAAAAGGGCGGCTGGCCGTAGGTTCCGTTGCATCTCAGCTTGCCCTACAATAGACACCTTCTGGTTTGAAGTAGAGTGCGACTAACGATTGTCGTAATTTGATCACAATAAGCAAGACAGCGGTGAACAGAGAAGAGAAAGGTTAGGCGTTCTCTACTTAGAAGCATAGCAACGTCAGAAACAACTCGTTCCCACCTTGCACGATCCGGTCGTGCAGGAGAGAACGCCATCCTCTTCTTCGCACTCGGTTCTCGCCCAGATCTTTCCCCTCCATCCTTCCGGGAAGATGAGCTTCTTGGCCTCGCCCGCCTTCAGATGGAAGCCACCTTCCTTGGGCAACGGCTGCTCTCCCGAGAGAGCCGGCCACAGCTCATGAGGACAGTTGTTGAAGACCTGGTGATATGTCAGAGCTCAAAGCGCACTATTTTGTTAGCAACAGTACGCAAAACACTTACAACGATTTTCGCAGCCTGAGCAGTTGTAGCCAGAAAGAGAAGTAGAAGAGTATGCATTCTTAAAAAGTTCAGCAGTTCACTAAGCAAGAGAGGCAGTGAAGTAATTGCATTGTCGATGATTGCTCGGGAAATTGCTCTGAGTGGAACGTGAACAATAGAAACAAACATTCAGCTAGTGCATAGAAAACAAGTAAAAGAAACTAGAAAAGTTGAAAGAATTGCATTGTCTACCGTAAATAATAATGCATATTCTAACTGTAAAGATACTACCTAGACCGGATTGCTGTTGGCACACTTGGGGGCGAAATATATACCCAATTAGTTGGTAGATAACTCACCAATTCCTGTACAGGGTAAACACTCTTTAGGGGCTGACTCTTTGCACAGATTTACGGTTGGTTGATATGAAATATTTGTTCTGGTTTCTAACCTAGCTGCTAATTCATGTGACATTTTATTCTCTTTCATTTTGTTCTCTTTACCCGCGCTTCTATGAAACTGCATAAATATTCATCTATCTATCTAGCAAGTCATCAGCATACCACAAAGAATAACGGCCTAGATGGTAAACATACTCTTTATTTTATAGAAATTCATTAAGTTCCATTCATACTCGAATGGTTGGTTTTGAAAACGCCAAATTGATACTTTCGGACGCTGCAACCCGTAAGATTACTCCTTTTATTGAATAACAAGAAATAACTATTTCAGAAGTACTCTAAGATACAATATGTGTGCAATAGAAGTGAACAAGTTGCCTAAACTAAGCAGAAATGGAATGTAGTGACCACATTGGTCAAGATGCAGGCCGAATTCTCTCCAGAAAAATAAGTAGCTTTTCCTGGTTTTCATGCCGTGTCACTCTGAGTCAGCTGTTGGGATGTTGTTGTGTTCTATCACTTACTGCTTCTCTTTCTCTACATCCCTCGTTCTTCTTGAGTCCAACGGTTAGCTTGGCCAGTTGTTTGCACGGCTCATTCTATGAAGTAAACATTGATCATCTTGCAATCGTACACAACGACCTAACCCAGCTCATGGCGCTCAGGAAATTGAAAAAAAAGTTTGTGCTAAAGTTACATATCTAACTCATAACTGACGCTGGTCTCCAGATTATTCCTCTTCTCTTGATGTTTGTCACTTTCGAGTAATCGAGGTCATAAACTGTCTCTGTGTGTGCACATCGCGAACAATCACAATGTGTCAAGGAAGAGGTTGATCAAGTGCACTATTTATTCAGTTGAATAAAATCAGGCAGACACTGTACACTGTACATCGGTGTACTCCTCCGTCTTAGCAGAACTGGACCTGGTAGGTCGGGCTGGGCCAGCCATTTCCACGGCAAGTGTACGTGGAAGTTCCGTCATCGTAGGCGTACGAGTAGGCATTGGGACACGCATCCTTGAAGAGCTTGGCAGAGTTAACCGGCCAGTCGTTGGTGTTGCAGGTCTGGGGAGTTCCGTAGGCTCCGCGGCAACAGTACTGGTCAGTGTTGAAGGCCATGCAGGAGCTCATGCAAGCGACCGTCTGCAACATTAAGTTTTCATGGAATGAAAATAATGATAATCAATACTGTGTGAGTAAGGTTAGAGTAATAATGAACAATACCTGTCCGTGCTTGACCACAGCAAGCTGCGAGGGGCACTCGGCATTCACGTCCTTATTGCATCCTCCCGCACGCTTGCAGTCGTACGCTCCACCGTTGGTCGTGTAGGTTCCCTGTAAGAATCTTTCGGTCATCCCCACCACATATCTCATACACGTATCTGGCATACCCGTGTATTCTCAACTAACCTGGACAACATCGATCAGCACGGGGAGGTTGTATCCGTCAACGAGCGAGACGTCGTAGTAGTCCTGGTTTCCGGCTCCGCTCAGCGTGAACTCAGCGAGCGACACGGGGGGTTGTCCTCCGTTACCTCCGCAGGCGACGTTGTTCTACAGAGAAACCCATTTAGTACTACCTCTATATACACCAGCATATCATCAAAGCATCATTATATGGTGTGACTTACTCCACAGAATCCGGTGTCGCAGTTCATGTTGCCATCGCATCCGGTTCTCGCCCAGATTCGGCCGGCGGTCCATCCATCCTGGACGGAGAACTGACGGGCTGTGTAGGCTCCGAGCGAGAATCCTCCTCCCTCCGGCAGAGGATTTCCCTGGATTCCCGGCCAGATGGCGAAGGGACAGTTGTTGTAGATCTGAACTTGTCAAGGCCAATCCTCCTCTTATTTGAAGAAGTATATAGGGAATATGATAGCAAGGATATCTTCTTCAGTTAATACTAACGTTGATGTCCGCAGCATACACAGCAGTGAGGCCGAGTGCGAAGAGTGCGAGCGACTGCATCTGAAGGGAACATTGACCAGGAATGAGATATCCCTGAAAACCAGTCAATGCAAAACTGAAACTGAGCACGATCGGAGGAGGAGTTTCGCGGCTTATATACCGATCCGTGAAGGAGAATGATGCCGAGGCATGACGGTTCGGTCGCGATCGGTAAGAGGGGAGAGAGAGATAAGGTCGAGGCTGAAAATATGGTCGATAAGGGGCGCGACCACTAATTCCGTATTCTATCCACCAAGTTCGGAGCGACCTCTGCAAGCGGAGACGGTAACAACCGGTTCAGATGATAAGAGCAGAGGCTTCGCGTTGGACTGTCGTCCCTGAATATGGTGTAAGCAATATAACGTTCAGTTTATTCTGTTGCATTCCCTCCATTCATGTGAGCAGCGCTGAGTAGTCGTGATTACTCAGTTGATGCGGAAATAGTGATTAATCTCAAAAGTCACTTATTCTAGATGCTTTCGCTCATCAATTAAATTGGCATAAAACGTAGTTTATGGCCTGCGATAGGCCTACTAGTTATGACCTCTGTTATAACTCAACAGATACAAGTATCCATTTATTCCATTCCATATGAAAGGGTGGTTTTGAGCCTAGCCACACTACTCACTCTCTCTCGACCCGACTCCTCAAGGGCGGAGCCAAATGTCTCTCATCTCCATTCTCGTCCTATCACATAGTGCAAAATGAACAGCACTTTGAATTGGACAGTGCGGTGTCAGAAGTTCACGTCGCACAAAGCTGTCGCACAAAGCTCACAAATCGTCCGATTCCCGGAAAGCTTGTACGATGAACGCTGTACTCTCCACTCGGCGCGATAACCAAGAGATCAGCTTTATCAGTTAAGCCCTGTGATACAGCCCACTTCCTCACGAGCACATTTTACCCCAAAACTTGGTGTGGTTCGCAGGAATCGCTTCAGAGTTTATTGAATTAGACGGCTTCTGTATTAAATTGTGCGCTCTTCTTCTTCAAATTTTGAGATATCATATGGATTTCAACAAGAGTTCAAAATTCATAATTTCATGTTGTTGTTCGCCAGACGGAGGAGCGTTTGATTTTAAAGATAGTGTTAACGTTTCAGTGAAAAGCTCATAAAATAAACCGAAAAGAAGGTTCATCAAGATCATTTACAGAGCGTGGATTTATTGATAAACTGAATGTCTCCTCATGTAGATTCCACGTTATTTCCGCTTCCTCAATGCCAATAGAGTTTGAACGTTCTCCGTACTCTAGGCTATTTGAGGCTTATCAAACTGTAACTAGAAAGGCGTGAGTTTTTGGAAACTATGATGCTATTTGAAGAAGAAGTAAATGACGGTTCAACAGAGAGAAAACTGCATGTGACTGGTACGCACAACTATGACACGCACCAGAAATGTTTTAACGATACTAGAACAACATCAATTTAGATTTGATGTAATGATAAATTTATTCACCGGGTTGCCTATCTCAATTGAGCCTATCTCACTAATTTGTGCATACGTGACAATTACTAACTTATCGAAAGAGTTTTTTTGCTAGTGATAAATTTATCTTCTATTGCAGCAATGTTCTTGTAGAGCCCATTTGTTCTTTTGCGAAAGACTATGCATACATATTCAGTTCTTAGGGAGGTGTGAAACGCTAGACGAAAACGTGTCTTTGAGTGGTCTGCTTGCGATCAAAAGACGCAATAAAGATAAAAATCGAACGAGATGTACTCTTCGAGAAACGTGCTCAATAGAATAGACAACAGGTTCACCCCAATCAGAGATCAAATGTTAAAGTGCCTGAATTGAACATAGTATGTGATCCAATATGAACTGCAATGTTTCCGATTTTCTTTGAAAAAGGTACTTCTATAGTAGTAATAAAACAGTTTATTTTCGTTTCAGAAATCTGGAAAACGCAAACGATATCCTATACATGGCAAGGTTGCCTCGTAACTTGCTCATATATACTTCATGAGATCCTGTTGCACACCGTTTGTTGACAAAAAACTTCTGTTTTATTCCCGTCCTTCTGCTTTCTCCCCTTCCTTCAGATATTATATTTGCCCTGAATTGAACGTGACCCATTACACCTCTTGCATCGCTTTTGTAGTTCACTTTTTGAAACCTTACTTCCTTATTCAAATACGTTGCCAAACGTTTCACGGTGGTAGTATTGTGTAGAAGAATTTTATGTATTATATAACACACTATACTTATTTTCGACTAGCACAGCTTTGCCGAGAGCAGCAGTTCGTTTTTTGATCGAGGTCCTAATTTCCTGGTCCAAATTCGCGATAGTTGTTCAAATGATCTACAAAAGCTGAGTTCCATATCACTGTACGCCGAGGTATCTTTAGCCCAGGAAAAGACTGAACCCGCGCACGCTTTTGCGCCTTATCTCTCGCTTTCCTCCGACCACTAAGCCTTCTATTGTGTTCCGCAGCCCCCCGATAAGAGCTATCAAAGCTCAACCCTACTGATAGCTTCTCGAGCAAGGCAGAAATCAGTGTGCACCATTCTTTATTATCAAGACACTGTACAATGGCAAGCTTCTTAGCAGAACTGTACTTGGTACGAGGGACTGGGAGTACCGTTTCCACGGCAAGTGTAGGTGGAAGTTCCGTCATCATAGGCATACGAGTAGGCATTGGGACAGGCATCCTTGAAGAGCTTGGCAGAGTTAACCGGCCAGTCATTGGTGTTGCAGGTCTGGGGAGTTCCGTAGGCTCCGCGGCAGCAGTACTGGTCCGTGTCAAAGGCCAGACAGGAGCTCTTGCAAGCGACGGTCTGAAAAGAACAATTCCCAGGAGAACTTCAATGATGTCTAAGTGCTTATAAGGATTAACTAAAGCAAGATATGACAGTGAGTCTTATAGTTAGTACCTGTCCGTTAACGACCACAGCCAGCTCAGCCGGGCACTCGGCATTCACGTCCTTGTTGCATCCTCCCGCACGCTTACAGTCGTACGCTCCACCGTTCGAGTTGTACGTTCCCTAGTAGGACCGTCTTACTTGCTCTATGAAAGATTATTACCTCGATGACATCGATGAGAACTGGGATGTTGTATCCGTCAACGAGCGAGACGTCATAGTAGTCCTGTCCGCCAGCTCCATTCAGGGTGAACTCGGCAAGGGATACGGGAGGTGCTCCTCCGTTACCACCGCAGGCGACGTTGTTCTGAAAACGACCTCTAGCTCCCTTAATAAGATATTATGGATAGTGCTTAAACTATATGTTGGATTGTTCTGCATACGAGCTCTATACTCCAATACTATTTCAAGGAAGATGCCTAAACTTACTCCGCAGAATCCAGTAGCGCAGTTCAAGCTCGAGTCGCATCCAGTCCTAGCCCAGATACGTCCGGCAGTCCATCCATCGGCCACCTGGACCACCTTGGCCTGGTATGCTCCTAGGGCGAATCCGCCCCCGGCCGGCAGAGGGTTGCCCTGGATTCCAGGCCAGACTGCGAACGGGC
Organism: Micoletzkya japonica; assembly: GCA_900490955.1. Classification (NCBI taxonomy): domain Eukaryota; kingdom Metazoa; phylum Nematoda; class Chromadorea; order Rhabditida; family Diplogasteridae; genus Micoletzkya; species Micoletzkya japonica. Next base: position 12,484 of record LS934647.1, read on the forward strand.
AGTTGTTGTACACCTACAAGTAGCGATTCCTAGATAACATAGATGACATCTATTACTAAAATAGAGGCTAAGTGAATATCTTACGTTAATGTCAACAGCCGCGACTGTAGTGAGTCCGAGGACGAAGAGTGTGGCAGACTGCATCCCTTAATAATAAAAATGATCCATAAATAATCATATATATCATTGTTTCATAAAAATATGCATCTCACAGCGTTGCCTAAGAAGTATACTTATCGATATAGGGCTACAGTATGAAACGAGATCTTAAAGTCTAATGCCAAAGGGCATGGAAGAAAGGTTTGGGATGAGATGGGCGGTTGTCTCTCGTCTTATATACACATCCAGGAGTATGATGCGAATCCTCAGAGAACTTGATAAAATGGTCGACGACGGGGTAAATATGACCGATAAGAATTGAACCCTTAATCCCGTACTCTATCATCAAAGTATGAAAGGAGATACGAGACGAAAGAGGCAGAGAGCATCGAACGTTGGGATCAAGCCTTTGTTAATTTTAAATTCTTCTTGTTTTACTACTTTTATAGCATCTTCTTGAACGTGTTCCACATGCATTGCTTCTGATTATGGTACAGTTTTTGCGGCAAAAATATCTTCATGATACGTCTCACATTTTCCAGTGTGTTTCTCTTTATGACTTTTTCTTCTTGCTTCCGTATTTCGTTAACATTGCCGCACGTGGGCCTGCTATCTTGGTCTGCTATTAGCACCACTGATCACAGACATGAATATAGAGGTGAGAGACACGCTTGTATTTTATCAGTCGCCTATTCTCGAACTCTCCGATTCCTCGGATTGGCGCAAACAACGGGAGGAGAGATAAGAGCACGGCCCGACCCCATTTGCAGGCTCTTTCCCGCCGGTTGCCGAAGATGATGCAGTCGGACGAAGAACGAGCCGAACTTTCAGAGAATACGGGGGATTTTAAGACAAACTTTATTATTATATATGAAAGCATTAGCATATCGGGTGTTTGTGCTGCAGTATCCGGCATAAGACGTTTATTGAAAATTACGTTATCCGCCGCAAAAATAGGAACAAGACCTTTCGGAACAGTTCGAGCTGCAGCATGTATTCATTTGCAGCATGTAGCATGTATTCGATGGCTAGTACGGCAATCGACGCCGCTAGACCTATGGCGAAGACAATAAGAATCGGTTGAAGTTGGCCGACAGACAGGGCATGCGCCACAGGAACTCGCTTCTCCACGAGATTGCGACCTCGGCCCGCCGTGAACCGACTCCACCAGAAACCTTGGATCTGAAAGTGACAAGCCTTCCTAGATAACGAGTACCCACTACAAAGATTGATCGAGTTATTCTTTCAGCGAGAGCTAACATTTTCAGCAGAGAAAAGCGTTAGTGTAAGCGTCTGCAGAACTCGAAACAAGTATCGAGGCATCTTCTTCGACGCGTAGAGATAGAAGCGCTTGTTGAACTGCGTATTGAGAAAGCCTCCCTCGATCTTGTCATAGCCCGCGGTGTCCACCCTGCAAGCATACTTTGCTCATTATTTTCTCTTATATTCCTACGTGCGTTCTCTCAGCAACCCCTAACAAAACCCCAAAATACCAAGCGAAAAAATCCAAGACGCATTCAACCCCAATCTCACCATGCCAGTTCGCACAGTGGCTTGTGGTACTCGTGCGATTCTTGCTGTATCAACAGCAAGTCGTTGTTGCAAAAGTTGGCGACCAACGACGTATCTTGACAGACGCGCGTTATCAACTTCCAAGTATCCGGCTGCTCCAGGTTCGTATTCTCGCCAAGTAAGATTGACAACTTACGGAGGAATATTATGAGAAAGTGACGGCATAGCGCACCTGATTTTGATTGAAGGTCGACGACTCTCTCATGATCAGCGTACGAGTTCCTGATCGCAAGCCGTTTATCATCGTCTGCAGGTCACTAAAAAATAAATAAGTCATAGCTGGTGCTCACATCTTTGTCAGTAATCTAATATTTTAAGCGCATTGTACTTTGCATTATTGTTGTATTACCCTTTTACGCACATTGGTATCTTGGGGGGAGGCAGCGCCGCTTCTCCACTGTAAGTGCTCGCGTAGATGAGAAAGATGAAGAGGCCAGTGATTACGCTGATGCTTAGTACGGTAAAGTGCTGTATCGAGAGGACGGTTGATAAGGCTGAATAACAGGTTTGCTGGTGTGACGGAACACTAGCAAACTACGTACAGTAATGAATGTTGACTGACCTGTTTGCGGGGCTCGGACCATTAGCTTTCGTCGATGAACAATGCATAGTAGATACAGAACGGTGATGGCCGTGAAAACCAGAAGAAGAGTTCCCGTGTTGAATACGATATAGGGCTTTAGCGATGCAAGGGCGCCCGTTCTCTCGCTGCCTCTTGCATTGACGATGAAGCCACACTGAGAATGAGAAGGTCCCAGGACGGGTACAAAAGACGAGAGAACTTCAGTCACTTATTTTCCAACATTTTGTTCTCAATCATTGCCCAATTACGTAATTAATTGATCACTTATGTAGTTAATAGCAAGCAGTGGCATATTCATGGAAAACATTGATTTCTCCTATGACTCCCAAGATGGTAAGTATTACTCACAGTTCTGAACTTGTGCGGGCCGAGTACCTCGAAACGCGAACCAGCATAAACACTGGGAGCTACAGCGTTGGCCGAGGCAAGAATCGTTCCTAAGCCTCGAGTTTACACTTTTAAGACACAGGCGAAATCCTCTATCCGTTATAAGCTCACCGTTCATTATATATATTACACTGTTTCAGACATTTCACGATGGTCTTGCGCATAGTAGGGGTTATACTTACCGTCGTACAGGTCCTTCATCACTCCGGTAAAGTTGGCAGTCCGCAGCTTTTCTGGAGTAACAGTGCTCATTGTAACGCGAAACTTCTGGCTGAAGCCTGCTAGAAAATATTGCTTCAATAATCATTATGGCATTACTATATCCTTAAAACGTAGTTAATACCTGCATAATTGACAACGCCAATGCCTTGACCAGTGGAGGCCGCAACCATTTTGAGCAACTCTGCTTCAACCCCTGGACAATAGATTTGAGGAAATCACAGTATTATAAATGTTAAGCAAGCGATTTAAAATGCTTAGGATACAATGTTTTCCATACGAAAGCGCCTACTGAAATTATGGTTATTTTTCGGTATCTCGTTCGCTTAATATTTTCACTGTTCTCAGAACGCCGTGAAATAACATGAACGATAAAACCAAAACCTTGGAGTTCCTTCCAGTTGTCAATCCATACCGTCGGGTAGTCATCGAAGATGTAGCCAACATTCATCTACTTTCCTAGAGAAGACCTCTCTCTAGTTAGCTCGTCTCATACATTGTCTCTCTCTCTCTCTGTTTATGCTTCCCACGATGTTCTTGCTACTTTGCAGAACGAGTTCCAGGTATAGTCTATGGCACAAAACACTATGTGAGATAAATTGCTAACGGAAAAGTTGCGTATATGCAGACTCATGCCTTGCAAATAGGACGATTCGAAAACATCGATAAAAAACGCGCTAAGCTTCCCAGCCTGCATCCCGAAATAGCCGGAGTTATGAGCCCATCTGTTTGCGGCAAATCGCGTAATGCAAATACTATGCCCGATCGCGGTGTCTGGTTCTCCGTGTATAAAAGCATCCAAGTGGAATCGTCCAGTCACCAACCAATCATCATGCTACAGCTAAATTCCATTCTCCTTTGTCTCGCGATCATCGACCTTTCCACAGCTCAAGGCTGCGGTGCTGATAAGGTGTGCTTGGAGGTAAGCGGATTGCGGGGAGGGGAGGGGTTATGGATGAGACACAAAACCGCCCTTTCGTGCACATCTGCAACATCATAAGTGACTTCGTCATAGGAAGAATTGCATACGAATATTACAAAAATAAGTAAATATGGGCGAAAATATGAGTCATTCTAGAAAACGTTCCATTAAGTTCTACAACAAGTGCCCGTTCACCGTATGTGACCCGGGATACAGGGCGATCCCCTCGTGGAGAACCGTGGGTTCGTGCTGGAATCGGGCAAGACACGGAAGGCCTAATGGATGGCAGGCCGGAAGGGAATGGGCCAGCACAGGTTGCGACTCGAACTTCCGGTGCCAGACGGGATTCTGCGGGGTGAGAACGATCGATGGATTCGTTGTTTGAAGCTTAAAGCGTCCCTCTGATCATCTCATTCATTCCTAGATAACTCATTGTTTGATGGGGTTCATCTCATTCATTTCTAGATATGCCCATTTAACGAAATTGATTGTGAGAAACAAGAAGGGGAATGAAGAGATGCAGACAGCGAGAGAAATGATTGCACAGCTTTTTTCCAAGCATTGCCAAAGTTTCTCCTTTTTACTCGAGCTTCAGAGCACTATCCAAGAGAGTCAAAACAGCATAGTAGAAGCCATTGGAGGTCGTTATGATATGACGAAAACCTTTAACGAATAGTTGTCTAAATTGGTTTTTGAGAGAAAGAAGGAGTGAAGATGAGAAGGCAAAATTCAGAACATGGAACAGTGCGATGGACGAGGGGGCGAGCCGCCAGTAACACTGGCCGGGTTTACCCTGAATGGAGCAGGCGGACAGGACAACTACGACGTCTCTCTCGTTGACGGATACAACATTCCGATTCTCATCGACGTCGTTAAGGTTATCGAGATCTTTTATCAGATTTGTTATGTAGTTGTGTATATGGACGGACAATATCCGATACATAGCTTTATCGAAAAATGCTCAAGGCACGTTCAAGTCCAACAACGGGCAGTACGACTGCAAGCGGGCTGGAGGCTGCACGAAGGACGTCAACCAAGAGTGACCCAATGAGTTGAAGGACACGAAGAATGGCAAGGTAGGCAGAATTTATGGATTGCAGCAGAAAGCAGCCCAGAGTGGCTACATCGGTTAGGTGTTCCGTGACATTTTCACAATGTTCTGATGTACGTAGGTGCTCTCGCGCGAAACAGGCAAATATTTGCTGCCAAGAAAGTGTGTTAGCAGCTTTATGAGGATCTTTTGAATGGTTTGCAGACAAGAGTGCCTGTCTTGCGCTTAGTACGGACGAGTACTGTTGTCGAGGTACGCACAGATCTCCGCAAACCTGCTAGCCAAAGAGATGGCCAAAAGACTACGCCAAGATCTTCAAGATTCGTTCACTAAGTAGCATACTAGGGATGGATTGATGAGCGGAAAGTGCAAATATGCGTACTCTTTATTTATACCGATAGGCACATTTTATTTATCATTTTTCCATTCTTCCTTCCATCCCTATGGTACTCCTAGATTTTCCTCATTAACGTTGAATATTGTAATGGGGATTTCGGCACGCTTCGTGAACCGCCTAAGCATGTATTAGGCAGGCGTCTTGGTCCAACAGCACACATACATCATTTTTATCCCACTATATTTGGAATTACAACGGACATTGGCGTATATTTCGAAGAAAATAGGTTATATGAAGTGAATTATAAGTTTTCTACTACGTAGTATACCATAACCAACTACGTTCGTCATTTGTACACCTGTGATCCGGGGGCAGGGTCTGCGGTTACTTACCCCCTTTTGAAACTTTTCAGAACGATGTATTTATGTGAAACGGGATGCAGAAATTTCCGCACAAAATTAATTGCGCACGATCTTACTGGAGGCGTTTGGTCATCAACTAATAGGTCATCCCATGTGAAACATATCTGACGCACTATTCTTCCTATCGCTGTTTTCTAAACAGTACCCACAAAGAAGCCAGTCCTCGTGTTTCATTTGTTTCTAAATTACTAACCGAGGTGTTTTATAGGTTAGATATCACGATATTATGAAAAAAAAGTTTCCCCGCATTCGCGCAAAATCAGCAAAAGAATTTGGCTCCAATGGGAACCGAAACTGCGGGAATCCGCTTTATGGACGGGGCCACTACCCACTATACCAAGGACAACCCTCACAGCCCACTCAAGGAACTCTTCCAGTATTCGGAGGGCCGGGACATAGTGCGTGCAAGGGAAGAGAGGGAAGTGCCCGGAGAGCAAAAATTTTCTAACAAGGGTTGTAATGGTGCAATGAAATTGGAATCTGAGACATATGTGTTCTTATAGATTGGACCATGCTGATTCCGAATCTGAAGTCAGAATTTCGGATTCATGCACCATTTTCGATAAAATTTATGTTAATTTTTACGTGTGAAACGCGCTCTTCTCACATTTCGGCACTTGCCGCAGACTGCGCACCCTACCGGCATGACCGGTTGGTGTAGTGGAAAGTCTACGTGATTATGAATCTTTTGTCGAAGGTTCGGATCCCATTTTACGGTTTTGCCTTTTGCTACTTTGACAAAGAAATATTCAAGAGTGAAAGGATCTATTTCTATTACAAATCGTGTAACAAGAGCGCCAATTGTTCGGTGCAATTCAATTTACCTACTTCAGCTAAAATCCTTCAATATCAGAGACTTCCTTCCCTATGATTCATCTTTTTTCTCTCATTCTTGTCCGTTAACAGATCTTCCACTGATTTTAATGCATGTGTTACCTATGACTTCATCGTATCCCCCTTTGCGGAAGTGTCAATAATATTGTTTGACTGACCAAAAGGAAAAAGAGAAGAACAGAATTGTTCTTATCACGGAGGTTATATTTTCCCATTGCCAAAAGATACACTAAATATGTTCTGATACCATTCGCCAAAACAGCAAAAGTCAAAACCGTAAGATGGGATTCGAACCTTCGACAAAAGATTCATAATCACGTAGACTTTCCACTATAAAAACCGGTCATGCCGGTAGGGTGCGCAGTCTGCGGCAAGTACCGAAATGTGAGAAGAGCGCGTTTCACACGTAAAAATTAACATAAATTTTCTCGAAAATGGTGCATGAATCCGAAATTCTGACTTCAGATTCGGAATCAGCATGATCCAATCTATAAGAGCACATATGTCTCAGATTCCAATTTCATTGCACCATTGCAACCTCTCCTTGTAAGTTTTTTTACAATGGGATTTTTCCAAAAATGATCCCCGTGCTCTAAAACGCGTTCTGGCAAAGTTTGAGCGTTTTTGAAAATTTTCTCAAAATCGATATATCTCAGCCCTATGGGCATATTTTCAAAATCGGACAAAAATGGGTTCGAGATATTCAAAAGATAATAGTAGTCGCTTTGAACTTTTTACGATATCTGAAACGGGAAATGAGTTATGCTTGGTATAAAAAACGCGGAAAGACACACACACAGACATACGTATAGACAGGTCTTATAACATGATAGCAAGCAGTAAATTAAGGATGCGTGTCCCACAGCGTATTCGTATGCGTACGATGACAAGACGTCGACGTTCTCCTGTCGAGGAAAGAACTCTCCCAGTCCTTCCTGTCGCATTCAGTTCTGTTGATCGCGTGGTCCCACCATCGAAAACGGTTATCCCCAATGCGGGGTTATCGCGTGGTCCCACCACCGAAAACGGTTATCCAAGTAGCGGGGTTGTCGCGTTTTCCCATCACCGAAAACGGTTATCCAAGCAGCGGGGTTATCGTGTGGTCCCACCACCTAAAACGGTTATCACCACTACGGGGTTATCGCGTGGTCCCACCATAACCGCTTTCTATTCATTTCGGCAGTTGTTTGGTTTTCAAAAAAATGTATTCAATTCATCAGCTCAGATTGCTTAGAATGCTTCAAAACGTCGGAAAAACATGGTCTGAAATTACCTTTTAAAAATGAATACAAACCGCAACCGTAACCGCTTTTTATTCATTTCAGCAGTTGTTTGGTTTTCAAAAAAATAAATTCAATTCATCAGCTCAGATTGCTTAGAATGCTTAAAAACGTCGGAAAAAACATGGTTTGAAAATAGGTTAAAAAAGCCGTGGCAGCAGTTGTTTGGACTAGCCGGAACCGCAACCGTAACCGTAACCGAAACGGCAACCGGTGGCAGCAGTTGTTTGGGAAAACGGTTACGGCTAGCCGTAACCGTAACCGCTTTTTATTCACCGAAAACCGTAACCGTAACCGTAAGCGTAACCGCTTTTCCTTCAATCCCGTACAAACTCAAATTTATCGAAATTCTTCGTTCAATATTTATCTTATGAACGTAAACAGCACTGCTTACGCTGGTATTTCTCTGAACCCTATGTGCTATTTCTGTATAAACTGAGCTCATGACGCATTCGTTATCGCATATGAATTCTGAGACGCTAAGCGCTAAGCCGAGGCCAAAGTATAACTGATCGCTTGTTGTTCGTTTAAAGTGTACAGCAGAGATTCGACTCACTAATCAAGACATGAAGGCTGTTCATATGGTGAAAGAAGATACGAGACACGATCCTACAATCAACGGGAGTTCAAAGTTTGGAAAGTATCGTGAATCTCGGGAAATTGGCTATGTATCCCGGCCATCGATGTCGATTGACGTACTATCGTACTGTGCAAACACAAGCAAACTGAGCTCGTCTGTGGAAGGTCAAAGAATCGAGAATGTCGTCCAAACATTGATACACGAACCACAATTCGCAAGCTTAAAGATATACAACAACATAAATAAGCAAAAAAAGATTATCTAATTCTTTTAAATTGACTCGTTTCTTAGCGAGGTTCCGATTATCGCGTAAAGGTTCAATTCGACCAATAGGACAGACCAACCGCGATGTTTAATTGCCTTCGTGACATCTTCCATTCGCAACAGCTGTTATAGCAAACGACCCGTTTTCGGCGCTATAAAAATGGGGAGGAATCCGGAGAGGACATCATTCAACGATGTTCACCGCTTCCCTTCTCCTTCTGTCCTCTGCAGCTGCAGTCAAAATCGAGGTAAGTTAGACTATCCAGACAATACTTTGACTGGTGGATTGAGAATATGCGAATATTCTGTCTGAGAAAGTGCATTAAACAACACTCAGCTTATTTAACCTATCATTACGAAACCCGTTGATGTCATATGCGATATGGGGAGACTGAGTCCTGAAATTAAGTTGCTTGCCTTTGCAGATCTACAACAAGTGTCCCTTCCCCGTGTGGCCCGGTATCCAGGGAAGCACTTTGGTGGAGAATGGAGGATTCTACCTTGCGGGAGGGCAAGGCAAGACCATCACTGTACCCGATGGATGGACTGCTGGTAGAATCTGGGGAAGAACAGGATGTGACAAGAACTTCAACTGTGCCACTGGATTCTGCGGAGTAAGTACTCGAAAGCTGTTGAGTATTTAATGAAATGCTGAAATCCTATAGTCGGTATAAGCAACAAGAAGCCAATTACATCGATAGAGCACCAATAACGCGCTGCCTTTTTCAGAACTCGCTGGCTTGCCAAGGTCGTGGAGGCGAACCCCCTGCGACTCTCGCTGAGTTCACTCTGAAGGCTAGTGGAGGACAGGATTACTACGACATCTCTCTTGTCGATGGATACAATATTCCGATGCTCATCCTCCCCAAAGCAGTGAGTTAAACTATGTTATTCGGATAGATCAAACAATTCATTTGTAGATTTACTCCATGATAAGAAGCAAATAAATAAACAGAAATGCTTTCAATTTCAGGGAACATTCAAATCCAACGGAGGTCAATACGACTGTAAGGTCTCTGGAGGCTGTGTCAAGGATCTTCTCAAAATGTGCCCCGCTGAACTCTCCAAGAAAGTTAACGGACAGGTATTAATAAGTCGAGAGAAAAAATAAACAATACTGTAAAGATCAGAAATGTAAACTATATATTTCCAGACCGTGGGATGCAAGAGTGCTTGTCTCGCCTTCGGAACTGATACCTACTGTTGTGCCGGTGCCCACAATACCCCCCAGACCTGCCAATCTTCCAGCTGGCCTAAGAACTATCCTGCCATCTTCAAGGATGCTTGTCCCACCGCATATTCATATGCCTACGATGACCATACTTCCACCTTCACTTGCCGTGGATCCAAGTCTGCGTCTCCCGATTATCTTGTACAGTTCTGCTAAGTAACTGTGATAAATATTCTCAATTTCTCCCGTTTAAAAATAGTAGCAAAGAAAATGGGGAATCGGTTGCCGTAATAGAAAAGACCGAAATATGGGAACACGACACGTCTAAGTACATAGAATGCGCAAATGGGAAGAAAAATCGCACCCTATGAATACCTAATGATAACAGATACAATTTTCAACCTGTGCTATAGGTTATTCCACCGCGACCCTGGCGACCAGGATAGTGAAGCTTGCGGTACGTTTGCGTTTTGAACTCATTCGTCCCATCCTGCCCACCACCCCCTTACTCTTTGCCGATGGGCACTGAGTGTGTTCACTGATTTGACCGGAAGTATCCAGTAATCAGTTGTTTGATATCGTGTTACGGGAGGCACCCGTGTAGATATCAGTGGTAGTTCAAATTCTGTGGAAGGATAGATTCATTGTGTGGAAGTGGTCTACCTGGAAAGTTGCAGTGTGTGGATCGTACTCTGACAGAAACAGAGATTGCTGAACCGTAGGTACGGTATCTGGTCGAGACGACCGGTAGACACTAGAAGAGTGAAGTGAAGTGAGTTGAGATCGACTGGCAGAATGGTCAACGAAGGACAGAGCAATGTCTTCGATGATCGGTTGATGCAAATTGTGCAAATGCGTACTGGTTCGATACGTGGAATGCGCTCAACTCCGTCTCCCTCAAGTTTCAGTTCCTGCTCGAAGATGTCATGGTTGTCGTCCTAGAAAAGAACAGTTAAGCCAACCTACGCGCGTCTTCTCATAGATCAATCACAGTTCCTTTTATGAAAATCTTATCATTCTAATTATACGTAATATCTTGTTGTTTTGAAAGTCAATAAACGTGTTAAATAACTATTACCCGAAAACATGGCTACACCACGCCCCACTCATGGGCCCTCAACCCTACTATATGATCTATATTATATCGCCGAAATCAACCAAACTTACACTGGTCTCTTTTTGATCTTCTAAAGAGGTCCTCCTCTTCTGCCGTCGGTTGCACCCATCCCGACTTCCGCGTACATTCTATCTCCTACAGAGTCTCGAGCAGAATGATTATGAGCTCCCTGCAAACGTTACTACTGATCATCCGAATCAGGATATCTCCGTGGTTTATCACTTACCTGGTTTATCACTTATTCTTGCCAAGCTAAAACACGTACTAAGAATATTATGGGTAGTCACGTTATGATTGAGAGAGATATTTTTAGATAGCTAGTTTTAGATTTTTAGATATGAGAGAGATATTTTTAGATAGCAAATGTCGTACCCAAGGGTCCCAGCGGTCGTTGAATCCTCGTCTTCCCGCCGACTTTCTACATGAGCTCCTCTTTCTTCATCCCCTTCTTCTCCTTTTCAATTGAAACAGGCTGAAAGAGACCGATGAAAGCAAAGTCGAAAGACAGGTTTAAAAATAATCTTTTTCCTCTGTCATATCCAGCACCCAAAACTCTCCAATTGCGAATAGCAGCTTCCGGGTATAAGATTCCATCTTCGGAGAATACATATGATAAAAACGTCTATGCTAAATCACTTTCTAAACCACTAGACCAATTAGTAGTTCGGGAGAAATCAAATCAGTTCCTTCATCTGTGTTCACAAAGAGAAGACAGAGACGAGAAAAGTATGATCAGTATCATCAGGACATGCGGGTGGTCCGCAACTTGAAATCATCTGGAAATCGGAGGACCTTGCCTTCGGCTATCGTGAGAGCCACTCTAGGATAGCCCGGCACCATATCGAATCATCCAACCGTGTGATCCTGCCAGCACACTCCCATTTTACGTAAGAAAGTGGAGGAAATTTTAGAGGGGGAATATCTTAGCTTGCAAAAAATCTTCAAAATGGGGATGGGGACGGTTGACGTTCAAGTCGTCTAGATGGGAAACGGCAGCCTCAGAAGAAAAAGAAAAAAGGAGGGAAAAGGAAGAGACGACTTGTTAGGCTATGGGGCACCCTTTACTTGCTTAACAAGGTCAAAGGGATTCACCTCATGTGGTAGAATTATGGAGAAAGGGGGCGAAGAGGGTCGCCCGACCACCCGATGCGAAGAAACTTTATTACAAGATCCTTTTTTACGTTTTCTTTTTAATTTTTACGCCTTATCCAGTAGTTTTTCCACCGAGCAGAGTGATATCCAGCAGGGACCTCTTCCCATCTACTCTATGCCACAGCGAGGCTATTTTCGACCATATGGCTGATTGTCCAGGTGCATACGTTTTTGGGCAGAAAAGCGCCTTCGAATGAACGCCTTTTGGCCTTGCGACTCGTAAGAATAGAGCGGTACTTATTGAATGTCAAATTTGCAGCCCCTTCCGATTTCAGTCAAGAACCGACTTTCATTGAAAGAAACCACTTCGACGAAGTACACGCACCTATCCACGAGCTCAGCCCTTTGACCTCGAATCGTTACTTACGCCCCCCCATGATTGCTTGCAGCCCCGAGGGCAGATTCTTGGTTATAACAACGGTCTTTGCGCCGAGTGCAATTAAGGAAAACAACTTTATCCAGATCGACAGTCAGTTCATCCACCATAGATTGGATTTGCCAGTTGTCGTGGAGAACAGCATGAGAACAAAGCATCGTCCCGACCTCAGGCTTTACGAGAAATGAGACGAGATAAGAAATAGCGGGCCTATTCGATGCTAATGGGTTTCCACTCATCCCACTCCACCACTCTGGTATATCCGTCACTTCCGTTATCATGATGGTAAAGTTCATTGTAAAAGTTTTGGGACACATGTTCGATTTCGGTCTGTTGGCTCATAATTCGATCCTCCCCCCTCCACCTTGGAACAGACTTATGATCTCGGTTGGTGTTTACTCACTCGACATGGATTTCCATGTCCTACAATTGACAAAAGCTGACGCCTTTTGTTGAGAAAATCGCGAGTAGCTTGTGAAAAATCGGTGTCTTAGACACTGCTTATTGAGCGAGCAGTATTGATTGCACGAGGCGATCGTATGATGGAGAGTCGCCTAGTGCGTTCACCTCCATTTCTAGTGCATAACGGAAAAGGAGGCAGTTGATTTTAAAAAGGGAAAGGCAAGAAAAAGGCGAGGAGGGTTCATAGTTCATAAGAAAGTTCAGCACTGCCCGAAAAGGCGGTGGTCAGTGATGAAATCGAAGCGAATCACCACATCAAGGTTGAAGATGTGAGCGCCCCGGGGGCAGAGAATTCATATAGTTGATTTGGTTGCGCGCCTGTCGGGTAGGCCTCCTAGAAGTATATTTGCGACCTAATTTCTTGCGGAAAAATGTATTGGAGCTTACTGAAGTCAACTAATGATTGGCCTATATGATTGTCGAATCCCTGTACATATTGGGTTACTCCAACTTAAAGGGCCCCTCTGAGGACATTTCCAGCCCTCAAAGGTGGTGTAAACAGAATTTTTGAGGCACTAACCAGGCATGCTTTTTGTGATTTCAGGGTGCTAATTCTAAACAAATATACAGTAAAAGTGAAAAACATTCGCAAATTGCTGAGAAAACGTGAGCGAAAAGTTACTTGATGCAGTATGTCATCCGTAGAATAGTTTGCGGAAAATTGCGTTTGGTCGAATGTTTGGCTTGGCTGTCATTACCGTAATCTTTTGAGTCTGTACAGGCTCTTCGTGGCGGGAGTTTCTAATGTTGTTCTGTTTACACCACCTTCAAGAGCACATTTTGAACATTCATACATTTTATCTTTAACAGAATCCAAATGTCTTCATTCTTTCAAAAAGCGATGCCTACGAATCAAACCGCTCGTGCGCTATAGTATTCACAAAATGACATTCGTATTCGCGTGGTCCCTGAAGAGCAATGTAGCTTTGCATACAACTGTTCTCCTCATTTAAACAGCGAGGAATGGCGGGGAAAAGATGCAAATGTAGGATTGCAGGTTTTCGATAGCGCTTTTTCAGATGAAAGAAAGAAATCAAGGGGTTAGAAAGTCGGTCCCTTTAACAGTTGAAGTAACCCAATACTCTCTGATAGGAACTCACTTGAGGCACAACCTTGGTAGCAAACCCCCGATTGATCCTAGAACAAAACCCGGGATCAATCCGCGGATCAATCCCATTGTTTACAATGTAAAACTCGGGATCGATCCCGGGATTGATACGAGGACCAATCGGGGGTTTTGCTACGGGGGCACGAGACTGGAATGCCAGATTCATGCTGAGCATGAAGTCATCTTATTCGAGGCACAGACGAGGCGGAGCTGGTGCTGTGTCTGAGAACAATCTGACGAGCGTCCTTCCGCACTTGCCCCGTACGAGGCTAACTCATTTATCTCCAGCCTAGTTTTTTTCATTTATCTCCAGCCCTTCGGCATTCATCGTTTCCTCATTGTCGCTTCATAATTGTTTCCTTTCAATACATTCAGATACTTCTCATATTTTATTTTTTCATTTCACAAGTTAGTTGAACTTCCTGGATTCTGCTCAACTTTCTGCATTCAGTTTGCTTAGCGAATCTATTGACATTCTCATGAAGAGTGCAAACGCAAAAGCTACTCTATAGTTTTGAATGCAAATAGCAGTAAGCGTATATCCGATAATTTCAATCAGTAAACAAGCTCGTTGGACGGATTGAAGATACCACAGGCTATATTTATTTAAAATTATTACATCCAATGGCACTCCTTCTATGCTACTTCTCACCTCTCTGTTAACAAATGAGAATGTAGCAAAAACCACAGTTTCCTTCGCTTCACAAGTTCGCAGCCTTAGCATGCAGTTATGCTTTCTTTAGAGTGTCTTGCGTTTATCTAGCAATTTATTCATAAGCTGGTGTGCTAAGACAAATAACGTCTGCCTTTTGTTCGTTTGTTTGATTCTAGTATACTCTTTCGTCTCCCCCTCGTTCTCTCTCTCCTCTCCCCTCCCTCCCTCCAGTTCGTATGATCATCCTCTTCACCCTCGTTCACTTAGTGCTTTCCGAAGATGTACTCAAGTTCCATCTCCAAACCTACCTCAACTTTTCCATTTCTCCTTGTGATAACTTCTTCCGTCATGTCTGCCCGGTGGATATTCCGCTAGAGGAAACGATCATCGGCAAGTCGATACAATACTTCAAGAATTTAACGGAAGAACGACACTCAGAATCACCAAACAATCCAATTCTTGTGAGTTCTAATCAATTATTTCTTATTTATACTGTCGCTTCAACTGTTTTAGTCTTTTTATAATAAAAACATGCAGAGAGGCTCTTATTTGTTCCAAATACTTTCTATTTTTTTGCAAAATTCGCTTATTCCCTTAGCAGAATAGAGGTTTCTATTAAATATTTCAGCTCGACATATCCTCCTCTCTCGAATCTAACTGTACCTTTGACAGTGACAATTACCAGCAGATACTACAGGACAAGTTCTAATGACTCTTCTTCTAGCTGTAGAACATAAATTCAGATGTGCTAGCAACTATCAGTGCTATATTGATGAGTTCCAGCACTTTTTCTCTATATACATGGATAGCAGTGCTGCGCAAGAGGTGAACTAGCTTAAGAACTTCGATGGAATAAAAATTAAGGTTCCGGAAAGCTTGGAATACTTCTCCAGGTACTACGATCGCTTTAATGACACTGAATTGGCCAAGAATGTTACTGCTCAGTTGATTCAAGCAATTAGCAATCTTAGCCCTGCCGAAAGCAAGGTTCGTTTTTTTCGACCATTCTTTAAAAAAGTCTAAAAAAGTCTAAGCGCGATTGCCCATAATCTATTTAGCAAAGCGTCGACTTCTACATTGGAATGCAGCGACATTTGTCCATTATGGAGTACCTGAATGTTACTTCGCTTAGTGAGGAAATCGACCTTCGGCGCCTGCATAGCATTGCAGAAGAAGTCAAGGCTATGTCCAAGATAAGATTTCAGGTAATAGCAAGTCATATGAAGGTTTAGCTAATTTATTTGAGCATCTATTGGCTTGTTTTAGATGAAAAAAAGAAAAAAACAATAAGATAATAAGAGGTTGAAATGTGCATGACAAAATTTAGTGGCAGCCGCAAAATATTCGCGACGAGTAAATCCGTACTTATAATTATACATATATTTGTTTAGAGCACACCTTGGCTTAATGATCGTGATGCATTTAATATTTCTACAATGAATGTCTTCGACGATGTCTTGAATATTCTAACTTTGTATACCGATTTCGATGAATTCGACAAGAACCTGACAGAGATTAGAAGATGGAATCGGAATTTTGCAGCCGAATATTTTGAGAGTATGAAGAGGTAAGTTTGATCATCTTGATTGGCTAGTGGTCAAGTATCTTTCCTCTACGCGAAATTAGTTAATACAAAATCTTTCAGGAGCACTGGATGCAAAAATCTTGATGTTTCCTCATCTTTAATGTATGCGACTTCGAAGTTATACAAATCTTTTAATGGAAAGGATGTTGTAAGCATGAGCTAGACCACGAAATAAGAAATTAAGAGTAAAGAATAATTCAGGACGGAACTACTCTGTTTTTTCGACAGGCCTTCTCTTTTATATTCAACCCCTTCAATATCAAAGCCGTGGATGCGATAGTCTTCCCAGCGGCTGTAATATACCCTACGGCAACCACAAATTCCGACGTCATGCTGGTGAGTTTAGCTCTTTAGCGCAAGCAGAACCTTTATCTTCTCTTCTCATGTCGAAACCTTGACTGTTTTATCCAGTGCATTATAGCAGGAACTTTTGAAAACATGTATTTGGAGGAAATTTTTATTGATCTTTTAGTTCCAAATTATGTCTAAGGAAAATACAGCTTTTGTGTTTTCCAGCTGGGCTCGACCGGATTCCTACTGGGGCACGAGATATTTCACTCGTTTATAACCACGTCCAGGATAGAAATGACCGCTGGACTGAACGAGAGCGCGGAATGCCTTATGAATCACATTAGCGCTACGTGCAGCACGTTTCCCGAGGTGCGAACTCGACTTTTCCGTATTTTATTATATAAGTGTCTCTTCATGAATGAGAGTGTTTGGTAGGTTGATTATTTGAATTAGCTATATTTTTGTATCGTTTTCTTTCCTTACAGAATCCTTGTCCGGTCCAGATAACGACGTTGAATGAGGATGCTCCAGATCTCGAGGGATTCCGATCTGCTCTTGAAATCTTCAAACGGCGCTATTCTACCGAAGATCAGAAGGTTGTCCGAATCATTATAACCAGTGGCAGGGATTTCTTGAGGTGCTCGAGATACCAGGATTGGACATTGACAGGACACAACTTTTCTGGTACGCGTACGCTGCTCAGTTGTGCCTTCCGATAAAAGTTGACGTAAGAACGATTTTTTCGGTTGCGAGCAGTCTGTGAGTTTCGTGATTTCATAGGGTAAAAGGGTTTCTGCAGGAAAGCGGCGACGGCCATTCCAGTCATAACATCCGTGTGAACGGTGTAGCCACGATGTTTCCCGAGTTTTCGGCCGCTTTTTCTTGCAGCAGTGATGATCGTATGTATGCCACAGAGGTTCTATATATGTTCAGAGAGACCCTGAAATGCAATTTCAGGACAGCGAATGCTATTTCTTCGCGCCCTTCGACACCACGAGTTCATGATTGTGTATATTTTAATTTTTTTGAAAGCTTGCAATTATTGGAGAATACTAAAGTTTTTATACATTCTGTTCAACTTTTTGCAAGCTATTGTGCTAGGTCAATCTTAAAATCACACGTTGTAATTTTGCCGGGTGAAGAATCTCCGCAACGTTTCGCGCTAGAGATTGCGTGTGACGGTGCGAGCGAGGCTTCGCTTATCAGACGCCTCGGGGATCAAACTCGCAGAGCGCACTAGTCGGATAACGTTATCACTATGTTGCGAAGAGGAGGCAAGCGCGTGCTATTATTGACCCCCGTAGCAAAGTGTGAGAACAAAGAGATTACGCAAGGCGAAAGAATTATGCGCAGAAATAGGGTTTAAGAATCGGCCTGTCCGCGCCTCATCGTTCTATCATGTCTTGCTTCTCTGTCTGGGTGCTTCGAGCCATGCTTACGCCACTGTGAACACATAATTATCGCTACTCGAAACGGGGCATGCAAAGAACAGTCACAAGTAGCTTGGTTCCTCGAAGTCTCACTATGTTCGGGTTCCCGTTCCGGTCTCAGTCCTCGGTTTTCTCGCCTAACACACGTTTCAGAAGATGAAATGCATTCAATCCGTTAAAAGAAGCCTTTTACAATAGTATTGCTTACTGTCGACTGCAATATGCGTGTCAGTATAAGCCTCTTTTCTGGGTTGCTGCCATATTATATTAAATGAGTCACAATGCTCGTAGGGGCAATTTGTTTACCACGAGAGAAGGGGTAGTATCGCGGTCAGGAAATCAGCCATTCGACCCCATAGCCTTTGATGTCTTGCGGTTGAAAACACCGCGTATCATAAGAAATTTACATGCTATAGCACCATTTATGCCTACGTTCCTTCGAGAGTTAATGCAAGAAACCGAAAGACAAGAGGCCACACATCGTCTGAGACTCGTGATTATAAGATGAGAAACATTATCCCGTCTGCCATTAAGCAAGTATAATGTTTTCTGGACCTCCTTCGGTATGTTATCTCGTATTTTTCCCGGGGTTCTCTGAAGCCTTGCTGTTTCTTCTGCGTTCGTCTTATAGTCAGGACGTGACCGTGACCCTTATTACTTTTGCGGCTTCCAGAACGCCTTAACATACACGACTACGTAGTACTGCTCAAATGGCAAGTAAAGCGGGGCTGACGGAAGATGGAATATGAGATGGCTCAGCAATACGACTCAAAAATCACATGACCGTAAGGCGGCAAAAGCGAAACGGTCTTGAAACTTCTTAAGTCGATAGAACTTTCTGTACGGAAACACCAACAAAGAGCTACAGTACCCGCGATTACTCTTGCCGTTTTCCATTTTCATAGCAGTCTGCATTTCTCTTCGCATCTCGCTTCTTCCAACGGGCCAATTACGAAGGCGCGAGAATTGTCGACTCGAGAACATGAACAACTACCGGAGGAGCACCCCGTAATAAGCTTGATTCTTGACTCCGAACAACGCAAGACCGTTACACTAACTACAGGAGATGCCAAGAGATCATCGTCCACCAAGAAATACAGAGGTTCTATTTCCAGAATAATAAGCACAGTCTTCTCCATAATAATGCGTTATGGATGTTTATAAATATTATACAACGCGAACTTTATCATCAGACAGCGACGGCGGGAAATGAGGGAGATTTCGAATGGGTTGCAGATCATCGGAAGGGGGGGGGCGTGTAGGGGGCTGTGAGGGGGACGATGGAGAAAAGAACAGACGAGAGACGAGTCGGAGCATGACACTTAGTCGTAGTACCTATAATAAGTTAACTCCTTTACCTTCAATCTATTGGTAAATGCTCATATGTTATTTAAGTTGCCTTTTATGCCATTCTCAAGCTGCAACAACTTTGTATCGGGAAGTGGCACCGATTACTTTTATAATCTCGTCACGGGTCTACCAGCCAAGAAAAGACCCGAAAATGTTTCCTTGCGGTTCCCATGGCTTGTTTACATGATCGTACCGTAGGCACTCTATTCACGGGACAAGACTCTAGGTTGGGCACGTGAGTGGACAGAGTGGATACACTTCCATTTCGTCATTTCTTTCAAAAACACGAAAGTCTTACTTGCAGCAAAGAAGCTTCTGGCCGTAGAGACACGAATTGCCGAATTTGTGCGAAGAAAAGACGCCCGGATATCGCTCAGAGTTGCGCACGTGCTCACTGAAAAATGCCCGTTTTTACTATGTCCGGATAATATTACGCGGACGCGCAGTAATTCCCAGCTGGCAACTTCCAGAACAACAACGTACTTGCATGGTATGGGATCTTTGTGAGATAGCTTCTTCCTTCTTTCTTCCCAACATAGCTACTGCATACTCTCGTGTGCTCTGAACTTCGAAGCGCACATGTCAGTGGCCTCTGAGTACGGGAGAGAAGGTTCTCCCACTATCTCTCTCCCCTCGCTCTCATTGTCTATTCTCAGTCTTGCGTTTACAAGAACACCCTCTCCCTCTCCCCCTCACCTCCCCCGTACTAGTCTTTCACCCCTTCCTCCCTCCCGACCTCCCGTGATTCAGTCCCTCACGTCGCATATTCATTCCTTCTCTATGACCACAGCCAATCCAGCTAAGAGGGTATCTCACGTACTCTCGTCTACTGCTTTGTTTCGTATGTGTGTGTTTTCATTTGCAATTCCTTGTCTATGACCACAGCAATTGTCTACCTCCCCCCCCATCCCCCCTCTTCTTAATCCACGTGCTTCCCCAAATCTCCCCATTACCCCCTTAGTGACCCTCCCCGTTCGTGCATTCCCACCATGTGGTCTGAGTTCTTTTTTGTCCTTCTCTCTGTCCCTGCAGGAAGATTCATTGCCAGATGGCCCCACCACAGAGACACACAAACACGTGTAGCAAGCGACCGAACAACTTCCAATATATCTTTCTCACGAGAGACAGGCTACGAGTGCCTAAAAATTCTAGGAACAAGGCCGATTCTCGCATTGTAAGTGGTCACGGCTCAAAACGCCAAACTATTTCGTAAACAGGCGCGTCTAGACCCAGTTTATCCCGTGAAAACTAGCCCCATTTTGGAATGTTCTATGAGATTAACTAAGGTTTGTCAAATCAGCATACCTCTCCATGGCGGTCATGATCAGTACGTTGCCCACAGGGCAGTGTTCCTCAAAGCACAGCGGACCCTCGCCTCGCCAGTGGCACTCGGACATGGAACGGATCTGGAAATTTGCATATTATTATATGATTTTATGATTTAATAAACTTAGCTAATAACCACAATCTTAGAGGGTGTTAGGATACTTCATATGTGTCGGGATGCTCCATGGTTCATAGATCCACAATAGAACCGCTGGGTTGGTTGTATTGTGGATGTGGCTTACCATTCTTGCGTTCGTTGCAACCGCGAGCAGAGCGATTAGCAGTAGAGAATAGGAGAGTCGGGCAGCCATCAAACGTTCTGGACTAGGAGTGAGGGGTATGACTGAGAAGAAACGGAGAGGGGTGGAGATAAGGAGGGGAGGGGGAACTGGGGGAGGGGGGTGAGGGAGAGGGGAGCGGAGGGGGGAGGGTGGAAGAGAAGAACATAGGAACTAGGAAATGGCTAGGGGTGAGAGGACAAAGGCGGCGACAATGGAATGACTCTGCTCATAATTGAGCGAGTCACCTGGAAGGATGTCATCATCACCACGTGCCTAGAGCTATACTTAGAGCATAGAGTGAAGTCGGGAAAGGTGGCTCGGTTAATCAATACTATGGGTCTTTACTCTCTGCGGGTCAAAGATCAGCCTGCCTATCACTGGCCTGAGAGATATCATTGTTCATGTTGGCGGGGGCGCTAATCAGGCTTAGGCTGTCACTGCTTCGTCAGCACAATTTCCAGCGAAATGACTTGTTTTCCGCGGAAAATGGGATGATAAGAAGAGGAAGAAGAGAGCACGACCCCGTGCCCGCAGAGGCTAAGGGAGAAAGTTCGCGATGACTGCGTTTCGACGAATTTAGAGGCGACAGCTGTCACTCAATTTCCAGGGCTTTACTGTCACCGAACCGTTAGTAAGCATGATGCTATCAGTATGCTGCAATCGCCAGAATAGCACGTGAACAACAGCTCAAATCACGTTTTGACAGACCCGATAGCATACCTAGGGGTTCTAGCTTAGAACACGCCCGGGTATGTTCAGATTCTCGGTGGGTAAATATCAGTCACACTTGTTATCGTGCCTGCTATCACACATATCTTTGCTTCCCTCTGAAACACGCTCACAAATTTACCCACGGTCTTCGGCTTTCCTTCTCTCGTGTATTCTCTTCGCAGTTCCGTGAATGCTGAATATCCCGCTGTTTATCTCGTTGTATCTGTCGTAGACTCTTTCTCTCTTCACGTGCCCCATTTCACCGATAAGCGCATGGCCACTACCTCGAAGAACAAGCGCGGAGAATGAACGAAGGACCTTTATAGCCTTAATGAGTCAGCGCTATACGAAGAGCAATTACCGAACTCGGCTGAACTCGGCTTCTTTGCACTATGTTGCGGAGCCCTATTTCGGTCGTCATTAGCTGCCTTTTCTACCTAGAGAGTATGTAGACGGCGTTTGCAGACCGAGCAAAAAGTGGGGATTACAGCCGGAAGAAGACGAGTGGTGCGATGTTCGATAATTGTTGCCATGACGAGATCTGAATTTCAACGATAAGTCAGATTCGAGATGACATGGACTCCGCTGTCAGTAATCATTGGCTGAAAGAGGATGGAAGAAAAAGAATAAAAAAAGCAAAACAAAACACTTGAGAAACAGCCAAACCCTATTCTGACGTTATAGTGATTCACACGCCTCGTGAGTTTACTGCACATGTCATGTTTTGGCTATCGAGTTAGCCTTGTCCGGTGAAATATCCTCGTATCGATGATAGCTAACCCATAAGTAAGTGGTTTACTTCATGCAATGCTTAGCTGGCAAGTATATCGAGTACGAAACGTATATGTCTTTCGGACCAATCGACAAAAGTTGTCATGCACTCTCTCGCTAATCCCGTGCCTACGACCGCTTGCGTTATCGGACAACGTACGATACGCATCCGTCTCGAAGAACATCCACATTCACTGCTAGTCTCTCCACCTGGAGGTGCATGCCAAACGCTAACTCAGCGAACGAGATGAAGTATTAGGACAAAAGGTTGTCCGTACCAGATTCCCTACTGAAATCGGGTAATATTTTGTAACATTTCCATTTCTTTAAGAAAATTGTAAGACGATCACGCGTCGCCGCGGCTCGAAGGCCGGTCAACGCGTCATAATAGCTATTTACGAAGCGCCCGTTCAACATCACGAACGCTGTATATCTGTGCATAATGTAAAACTACGCATACAAAAACGTAGTTCCGACGTTTTCGCTTTTTAGCTGCGCAAGCGAAACATTTAATGTAGCTTGCCGACGTTTTTCGCATATGTACGTCTTGTCTCAATTCCTTTTTATGCTACAAAAACTTTTCTGAATAGCAGATACTCAAAGCGAGATATAGACCAGAAGCCCAGTTACTCGGTTTATCGTCTTATGATGATATTAGTAAATCAATAAAAAGAAAATGTTTGTAGGTAGGCTAATTCTGCAAAGTTCTAATGTACTATGTATCGCTTACCGAGGAGCAATACTTTGTTCTGAAACTTAATATGATCATTCAAGTTCAGTCCTGGAATATCTATAGTAAACGATTCTTTGATTGCGGAAATATGCAAAAAAATACGCTCCCGGGTGGGTTCGAACCACCGACCTTTCGGTTAACAGCCGAACGCGCTGCCGATTGCGCCACGGAAGCATGTGCATTTGGAGGGCAATATTGTGGCTCTCCTTATTCAGCATGCATAGTGTTTTCGAACTAAGATAGAGAGATGCTCGACGCTTAGACAATGAATGGAAATTCTGCATCTCGCAATGGATACTTGAAGCATGTACAAACGGATTCGTGGGAATTTTTCATTTCGGAATTCCAATTCATTTTCATTCCAAACTTTCCGTCTGTGAAGTTTTAAGGTCATCAATTTTATGATTGTGCCAAGAACAAAGTGTATTTTTCGAATTGACCTTCGCTCTTGATTCTGTTTGTCTCACACTGACGTCAAACTATGAGTCTGCACAAATACATACATGAACAGACAGGAGGAATATATCCCTGAAATGCGAATCGAACATGACATTTTCTAAGAAAAGCATTGAAAACGATTTACAATAGACGTACAACTGCACAACACTTTTTCTCAGAATTGCTTCTCATATACTTTAAAGCTCAGATTTTTTTCTGAGCGATGGTCAAAATAATTAAAATGAGATATAAATTCCACTCAATAATAGACACTGGAAAATAAATCACCACTATATGGAACCTCCGTGAAAGTTGTTCACGGTTGTAGACGACGGAAAAGCCTATGAGTGAAATAATATTACACTAACAGGGGAAACCGACATATGCACAGTTCACAGAACATGAGAAGAGTTGTTATCGATTGTTCGTAGAGAGTTACACTACTCAAATTAAAGGGCTCCTCTGAGCACATTGAAATCACTCAAAAGCATATTTTGAACATTCCTTCAATTTTGCCCTTTTGGGAATACATATCTCTCTTCGTTCAATAAGCAATGCCTACCAATCAGACATCTCGCGTCATGCATTTTTTGACATCATTGGATAGCTCTCAATGTCCTGAGTCTCATACTCTCTCCTTTTTATTGAAACTTCGCCGTTTCTGGCAAAAAGCTGTGCAAAGATTTCTCTCGCGGTCAGCGTCTCTTCATTACTCTCTTGTCTCTCACAATCAATCAACCGAACTTAATTAGTTGTCTCTTGAAATGAATGAGATGGTTGGAGGGACCCTTTAAGTGGTCATGACCCTCTTTAGGTAGATATAACTTATTTTAAAGCAAATAATATAATACCTATCACTTAAACATTTTCAAAAAATGCAATTTTGTCAAACGACAAAATGAGTGTAATGGAAAGTGGTAGTAAACAGTAAAAATAGGGCGCAACAATTACGATGAAGTTGCCCGATATATAAGGAGATCGAAAATATATGACGAGAGTTAGAGAACAGCGAGAGAGTGTGTAAACAGGAGAGAGAGAAAAGGGTCTCCATTTATGGGGCACCTTTTACTCTCTTCAAAACACACACTCTCTCGTCTTTCTCTGACCTCCTCGCCATAAATTGCGAGCAAAAGCTGCGCAATTAAGGTCGCAATTAATTGCTCAATAAATGACGTCCTAGGAAAAGAGTTTGGGAATGGAGAGAGTCAGAGAAAAAAGACGAGAAAATGTCGCAATTAATTGAGCGTTTATTTGATCAACTTTTTCCCAGATTAGACGCGCGGCTGATCGAGTATTTCGAATTTTATGCGATTTCATTCACTCTCCGCGGAGTATTGAAAATATAAAGCGCAACTCGTTTTTTTCATAAACTCGGATATATTAGCTGACTGAGATGAGATAGAGCTCCGATTCGTTGGCAAAACAAGTTTTCACATTGCTCTGATGCAATATCAGGTTAGCGAGCGAACTCAAATGCTTCCGTACCCGTAGGCCATCTCCTTTAAGTAAAAAGAATTTTTTCACATTTGGAATGTAAAAAAGGATCCAATGGTTCAATGCTTCCACAAAATTGTTTGGTCATGATCCATCATGCTCATGACTTACCGTTCTGGTAAGCTGTGATAACAGAAAAATGGGAAAAGAGCTAGTATAAAAGATCGGATGAACCAGATGGAATCACCATCAAACGATGTTCACTGCATTCCTTCTCCTTCTCTCTTCTGCTTCTGCCGTAAAGATCCAGGCAAGAATAATTACTAATTTTAATTGCTCTTTCATTTTTCATAAAAAAATTATTGGTTAATATAATTTATATAATCACTCTTGCAGATCTACAACAAATGCCCGTTCCCAGTCTGGCCGGGAATTCAAGGCAGCACGCTGATTGAGAATGGAGGATTCTATCTTGCGGGAGGAGCATCTAAAACGGTGACAGTTCCTGATGGCTGGACAGCGGGAAGAATCTGGGGAAGAACAGGATGTGACAAGAACTTCAACTGTGCCACCGGATTCTGCGGAGTAAGTTGATCTTCAGGTGCCAATAGAGAGAGGTTATCTAATAATGAACAGAATTAAATAAAAATAAATAAGGGAATACATAAGAGTGCTAGGTAAGACATGATAAGAGCATGCTTTTGCTTCCAACCATTCCCCCCTCTAAGTTTTCCATTACCCACCCTAACATGCGGATAAATATATGTCATGACAAAATCTAACTTCTTCAGAACTCGCTGGCTTGCCAAGGTCGTGGAGGCGAACCCCCTGCGACTCTCGCTGAGTTCACTCTGAAGGCTAGTGGAGGACAGGATTACTACGACATCTCTCTTGTCGATGGTTACAATCTTCCTATGCTCATCATCCCCAAATCAGTGAGTTATACTATGTTATTCAGATAGATCAAACTATTCATTAATAGATCTACTCCATGATATGAAGCAATTAAATAAATTGAAATACTTTCAATTTCAGGGAACATTCAAATCCAACGGAGGTCAATACGACTGTAAGGTCTCTGGAGGCTGTGTCAAGGATCTTCTCAAAATGTGCCCCGCTGAACTCTCCAAGAAAGTTAACGGACAGGTATTAATAAGTCGAGAGAAAAACTAAACAATACTGTAAAGATCAGAAATGTAAACTATATATTTCCAGACCGTGGGATGCAAGAGTGCTTGTCTCGCCTTCGGAACTGATACCTACTGTTGTGCCGGTGCCCACAACACCCCTCAGACCTGCAAATCCTCCAGCTGGCCTAAGAACTATCCGGCCATCTTCAAGGATGCTTGTCCTACCGCATATTCATATGCCTACGATGACCATACTTCCACCTTCACTTGCCGTGGATCCAAGTCTGCCTCTCCCGATTATCTTGTACAGTTCTGCTAAGCACCTGTGATAAACTGCATTTCATCATCATTATTATTCAAAGAGTGTAACACGCAAAATAAAATAAAATAACCGAAGAAAATATTCGAAAGACCGAGAAGAGCCCCCGTGAACGCTCTTCTGAAAAATACTCACGATTTAAATCTATAAGGCAACATTAAATAAAATGCTAAATTACCTTTTCATGTTAAAAGTCGAACGTTCCGTAGGCAAGACGAGGGTGAGTAAGGTATCTAAGGAGCTTGGATGAGAGATATTGGAGCATCCTTTCGCGAGACATTCACTAATGCGCAATGAGTAGCCTAAGGAAGGATTGGAGACACGCAAGGAGCGGAATGCATTAGTGCTCTCCTTACAAGTTAGAGGCTATATTTTATAGACACGATATTAGTGAAGGCTTAGTTGATTCATAACAGCTTTCCTGTCATTCTCAATACTCAAGAGTCTAGAGATACACCGCCTCCCGTTTCCCGTTAAAGGTGGTGTAAACAGAACAACATTAGAAACTCCCGATACGAAGAGCCTGTACAGACTCAAAAGATTACGGTAATGACAGCCAAGCCAAACATTCGACCATACGCAATTTTCCGCAAACTATTCTACGGATGGCATACTGTATCGGGTCTAAATAATTGTTCGCGCCGTTATTTTTTGAATTCCCTGTACATCAAGGAACTTTTCGCTCACGTTTTCTCAGCAATTTGTGAATCTTTTTTCATTTTTACTGTGATTTTGTTTGGAATTAGCACCTTGAAATAACAAAAAGCATGCCTGATTAGCGCCTCAAAAATTCTGTTTGCACCACCTTTAATCAATTTTGAATTTTTAGTTTATCCCGATTTCCGGAATATTTCCGGCATGAGAGGAACACAATGTAAATAAGGTTAAGACCATCAGAGCCAAGTCAAGAATGGTCGTTTGATATGGGAATTTTATCAGAATTTTAAAAGAATTTTATTTATCAGAGAAATCATACGACTATTTAAATGGGAAAAAGTGCACGATTCCCAGATTTGAGTTAAATAGTGATAGCATGTACAGATGAATGGTAATTGAATAGGCAAAATCCGAAGTATCTTCTCAGGCAAGTGATAAGAGTAAGCACAGTCCCTTCTTAGGCATGCTACATTTCCGTATCGTTGCACTTTGTGCAATCGTATTCTTCGTCTTCCATCGAAGGTTCTCTTTCGGAAAATAGTTGCTTAATTCTGCCCTCAGACAGCAATTATACTCTGGTATTTGCTCAAATCTCTCGACTACCTTGATGTTCTTCTTCTCTATTCATGTCCTTCCCTTCCTGACACTTCTCGTAATCAATTTCTTCGTATTCGTCCGTTCCTGAGTTGATCACATTGTCATTGAAGGGCAGAGGAAAACTGCGATTTGGAAAAGATGCAAGACCAAGTACGTTTTAGTGTAAACATCCAAAAGGAAAAGTTCATTCATCTAATACTCACCTATTCTTCACCCGAATCCCTCGACTTGTCGCTCTCCCCACTATCATCCTTTTCCATCTCCTCGTCTATTCCTCCAAGCATCCCTATAAGAAAGGTTTAACTATGGAAATGATGCCAGTATGCAAACGACAAGTTACTTCAAGTAGATACATATTTCACTATTTTATTTTAGGCCGTTCGTTTTCAGGAGAACTGGCCAATTTTACCCAAGTTCCGAACTCTGCATAGATATGAAGAGACCGATCTGCTTAGTGCAAATCAATCTAACACTCACTCGTCCGTCGAATCTTATCCTTCTTCTAACAATGTTAGACCACTTAAGCATATTTGACAGCAGTTTTGGAGAAAGTCTCGTCATCCTTGTCGTTCAGTGCCACACTGTGTGTCTCCTTCAGTTCCGATTGCACAGTCTTCGTGCTTTGTAATCACGTGGGTCTTCAGAACCTGTCAAAAGTCATCTTCTTTATAGACCTACGTATTTTGGAATAGATAAAGTGTCATGGTAAGGCTGGATATTCGTATTATTAGGCTTCCAATATGCAGTATTTCACGAACTTTCTCAGCAGAGCCAATTGGGTTTGACGCTCGTTGCCGAAGTACTTCCGATGCCAGTAACGTCTCGACCGCAGTTGTCTGGTCTCCACATATTCTTCCCAGATGGAAGTTCTGACTGAAATGTACAAAATCCAATGCCTTAACAGTCCTAGAATGAACTAAATAAGCAGCTACTCATAAATGGTGCTCTTAAATGTCCACCAAAGTTTGAATCGACGTAGTTCGGCAGAGCTCCAACGCGTGTTTAGCGGCCCTCCGCACCGCGCTCAGTTCTTTTTAAGTTGCTTCAGCAGATATGCTCTTCTCGGTGAAGCAGAGGATGAGTGCTGTAATGGTCAATATTGAACAGATAATTTTAGCTTTAACTTTAAAATATTCACTATAATGACCAAGTGTAGAATTTACCTTGCGACTTCGGGGGTGATGTTCGGGACGCGAATGGCATAGCCCTGCTTGAGTATATCGACATTCCGTCCAAGAGAGAGACTTTTGGTCTTGATCTCTTGAATGAGAGGGAGGAGGGATTTGTCGAGGAGGGTATCCTGAGGTAGGAAGGTGTTATGACTATTACGTGTTACGTAGTCATAACTCACGAGATGATTAATTATTGATGTGCATGTGTCTAATCACATCACACATCTATTTATCATAATTATCCCCCTCGCCTCTACCTCATTACCCTATTCCAATGTGAGTGCAACTCCCTCTCTCTCATTCATTCCATCCTTGGGCACTAGTGTGGATAGGTTGGCTCTGCTCCCCACACCATCCCTCTCCCCTCCCACGCGGTAAATACATACCCTTCCCTACTCCATCCCATCCCTAGTACCTCG
>LS934838.1:1749-18834 GCA_900490955.1 Micoletzkya japonica
TTTTTTATATATATATATATATATATATATATATATATATATATATATATATATATATATATATATATATATATATATATATATATATATATATATATATATATATATATATATATATATATATATATATATATATATATATATATATATATATATATATATATATATATATATATATATATATATATATATATATATATGCTTACGGTGGTGCAGAAGGAGGAGGTACGGGGTCCCGATCCCGCATCCGTCATTGCCACGGTAGCCGTCCTTCCTACAACAAGCGCCTTTAGTCTTTAGTTATGATGAAGTGTATCAAAAAGAGCCGTCTGAAAAGCATTCCGAATGTAATGCGAGTGGGTGTGCAAAAGGGAGAGAATTAGACTCATTTTAACGAAAGAAGCCGACGGATCGGTTTACTCCACTGAATCTACTTGCAAAAAACAGTTATGTCTCTGGTTTCCATAATTACGATATGCGTCTGCTTTTTCGCGCTACTGTAGCATGACTGACCGCAGGGTGAACGCGAATTCGAACTGTCGTCCGCGGTGGACGGTGGTCACGAGTACCGACGAGCCGCGGGATGATGAGACCAGCACAGGCAATCCGCCGTCCGCGTGAGCGGTACACAGCGCACGAATGCCCTCGGGGCTGCCGTCGAGGCAGAAAAAGGCACCTTAGATAACATTTGGCGACACCTCCCATGGCCTTCTAAAGGGGGGAGGCTTTGGAAAAGGTGCGTGAACTATCTAGAGATGTGCATTAGGGACGGCAATATGGGAGGGGAACGTAGTGTGCGAATCAGCAGGTGAAATAGCGACCGTGAATAGCGCTTCTATGCGCCGGGAATCCCGGCCCGGGATCTCCGGCCAAAGTAGAAAGTAGAACTACCGTAGTACGGGTACCGTACCCTTGACGTAGCCCGACTGGTCGACCAGCGAGCGGTCCGTGCGGACGGAGGCGAAGAGGGCATCGAACTGCTTCCTTCCTCCCGGATCGACGTCGCCCAAACAGCAGTCCGTCGGGAGGAGCGACGGACGGAGAAGGCGGATGCACGCCGAGATGCGGGAACGGAACAAGAACGAGAACTGAAAGAGAACACGGTACGGTAGGTCAGCTATTGCGTTAATGGCCGAGGAAACTGTTCCATCGGTTGTACTCGGCTTACGATAGTTTTCAAGAGATACGTCATGGGTACTATGTAAAAACTCTCAAGATTCACAATCTCTCTACCTTTTCGAAGTTCATTGAAGATCGCGGTGGCAGTTGTCAACTTGACCACTGAGAATACCTGAATGAGCAAGATCAGAACGGAAAATAGGCTAAGGAGGGGGGGTGCTAGGGGGGAATTGTAAGGGGAACAGAGGAGGGAAGGGGAGAAGCAACCGCACGAAAACTGACCAATTGGAGGGTATGAGGAGGATGAGAGAAGATCGCTCGATGAGAGAGGGGGGAGGAGATTCATTCCTTTCCAACGCGAAGGGCACCCCTGCATAGCGACCGAATCAGGCGAAATAGCAAGAACGAATGAAGAGAATCAGACAGTAGATTATGAACTGAGCGAAAATTCACCTCAAATATCACTACGAAATGCACTTCGGGAAAAAATTCCCCAGTCCGCTAGGGAATAATTCCCCAAAAAGCCGAAATTTTCTCAGCCGGCTGGTGAATTATTCCCGAAGTGCAAATCGTGGGGAAATATTCCCCACAAATTTCTCTGAGTGTTGCACTCTTCGCCCCATTCTGCCATTTTCATAGGTTAGAGTTGTTCAGCTTTCTGGCACCTTTGGACCCCCTAGACTTTTGGAAAGCGAGATACGTCTCTGACATTGCTATCCTCCTAACATTGCTCGAGTCAAAGGCCGAAGAGCATTATTGCCTAGCATAATCTCGGTTCACTGACACCACAGTAGATCAATCCGAATATCAGGCCAGAGAGAGCGTGCAAAAATGGGAGGAATTTTTTTTTGGAATCAAAGCAACTGACGGACCGGTTTATTCTACTGTTATGTATCATTCTTCAAAGGTCACAGCATTCCAAACGTTCTAATAGCGAATAGCGGTTTTCGCGCATAGGATCCGATCCTGTGAGCCAACCAGTGAACGAAAAATTATAAATTTAAAAACTTAAGTTCTTCACTACGCATTCTAACCCCTCTGAAAATTTGGTGTAGATTGGTACAGCCACTCTTGAGAAAATTCAAAAATTATGGTCAATTCGCTATTAGACACATTCTTCACTGGGCGGAATGCTGTGAGGTGGTGACGCTGGCCAGCCTCGAGAGTTGGCCGGTGGACCTGAAGTGGCCGGACTGCGAGATAAGGCGTCTACGGCGATCGATCGCTTGTTGCTCAACACCTTGGAGGACGACAAACGGGATTCAGTGGTTGTCGTCGACCCGGCAAAGAGGACAGCCCAGCGGCTTTGCTGTGGAAGGTTCATCTATGCGGTATTACAATATTCATAGAGTTTGCCACAAGTGGGATTCATTGTTTTGCTCGAAAACAGTACAGTATTTGATTATAGGACAGTGCCAAGTATTGTATGTATGGTGGCTATGACCATGTTCAATGCCGTTTCAAGATTCACATAAATACCGACTATTTCCCGGCTAAGGTAGTCATCAAAACGGAACGTTTAATGACAAACTTTTTGAATCTTGTATTACACTGATCTAAAATTCCCCGAATACTACCGTGAAATTTTCCAAGTATGCAAAGCATCTGTATGTATAACCGAGCTACCGTCAACTTAGTGCATATCGGGACAGATTCGGTATATCTTATACGAGGCCATAACTCCGTTCAAAAAGGGTCTAGAAACTTCTGGTTGGGTTCATTCGATTCATCTCATCAAGACCTACCTGTGTACTAATTTTGAGCTAAATTGGTACACGCAGAAAATAGTTATGACGAAAAACATTAAAATCGCATTGGGTACGGGTCTATCTGGACTGCAAGGCAAATGAGCTGTTTTCAGGCGTTAGAAGTTGCTCAATCGTATTCGAATTTGGTATGCGGGTAGACAGGAGCCTAAGGATTCCAAAAATTCCAACCAGAACTTTCTACGTCCATTTCTAATCGAGTTACGGCCTTATTTTGAATATACCGAATATACCGAATTTGTCCCTGTATGAACTAAGTTGACGGTAAATAGAAACACTCCCCGAAATATTATTGAACAAAAAATCTGCGCCAATAGCTCTGACGAACAGCTGAATGTTCGCAACGTCATGACAAATGCATTTGTTAGTGAAATCGAAGGTTTTTGGGAAAATTTCAAAAAAAAAATAACCTGTGTATACAGTTAACCGAGTGCAATTGAAATCTGCAGTTCGGAATCCACGGAGGTTTCGTGTACCTGGTGGGACGGGATGAGAGTGGCAGCGGTTATCCTATTACCCGCATACCGCTCAATGGCGTGAGTATCACTGGCGAAAAGGTTCCGTCATTAAACTCATTCCTACTTCGTTTGCACTTTCTTCATACCGCGTATTGTTAGAATGAGACGACTGACGGAAAATTTTCCTCAACCATAACTACAATTTGCTTCGAGAAATCCCCTAGACTTGGTAGAAGCTTTTGGAAAATTAAAGGAACTGTCCCACGAAAAAATCGTTGTTGAGTTATCGGTTGGAAACATTGTGGTATGGGCTAGACAACAAGATGAGCGAAAATTCCGAATCTAAATGACCCTCTAGGATGCTCTAACTGCCAGGGATTATTTAGATAGTAGAGATGTGCAGACTGGTCAGTGCAACGATTATGTTTCATGCATCATTCTTAGCTCGTCGCCAAAAGTAATGAAACGTATTGGCCAAAATGACCAGTCTGCACAACTCTATTAGATAGACGGTGTAGACTACAAGCTACCCCGCGAGATATACCGTATCTCGCACATTCAGATGGGCGTATTGAGCCCTAGAGGGTCATTTCGAATCGGAATTTTTACTCGTCTTGTTATCTAGTCCATACCACAATGTTTCCAACCAATAACTCAACAACGATTTTTTCGTGGGATAATTCCTTTAATTTTCAACATCTATATTCAGTCAAACGAAGCCATAAGCATGGTGGCAGACATCGCGTCTCGGACACATGACGGAAGGAACGAGGCACAGCGTGTCAGACTGTCTCAATCGTTTCTTCTTGGCATTTTGCAAAAAGCCCCAAACGCAAAATAACATTGACAGCCTAACCCTTATGCATGTGGAGCACAAAATAGCTCCTGTATTTCCAATAATTCCGTTGTCACAACCGAAAGGATGTTGGCCAGATTTTGGGTCGAAGAAATTTGTAATTCTCACTTTATTTATCTTTGCAAAAAGACGAATACAATCATTTTTCATTTGTTAATAATAATTTATGTATTGTAGCTTTAGTCTTCACGTTTAACATTTCACTTCCATCCTGCGAGTCGCTCATATAACCCTCGGCAATAGTGATTGCAACAGCATAACATCAGATAAACAGCCGAAAACCTTCATTTCCCGATTCGAAGCAAAAACAAAAGGATAACAATCAAAATCATGCACGAGATATCATAACGATAGTTCCAATACTATAGGCTATATAGTCATAGTCCATAGCTCGATTACTTTTTACCAATAAATATAACAATCTTCCTTCCATTCAATCAATCAATAATCAGTCGATATCTCCTCTATGCAATAACAGTCTGCGCAAACTTCTCGGCCAATTCCACGGCCTCGTCCAGCTTGTCCACGTTTTCCCCCGTGGCCTGAGCCTGGCCCTCCTTGCCTCCGCCCCGGCCGCCCAGAACTGTGCACACCTCAAAGATCAAAGATCATCCGGGAAAGATCAAAGATCACTCACTTCATTGATCCACTTGTTGGCTTGCAGCTTGTCGACCAAGGCCTGCAATCAATCAACCAATCGATTATTGTACTTTCTGTATCATTTATTTCCCCGTATTAAAAAGCATTTTATGTAAACACCGAAAATAACCCTAAAGCGAAATCCCTCACCTTATCAACCTTTGCCAACACGAGAACCTTGCCAGTCTCTTCATTCGTCGAGAATGCCATGATTGCCTTCGCCTTCTTCAGCTGCTTCAGTGCCGTGTCCAGCGCCTGCACATCAAAGCATTCAAACTCATCTTTCCCGCCAAAAGTCGAATTCAAAACTCGCCTTGCTATTGGCTCCCGGCGAGAAGACGTGCACGATGACGTCAGCGTCCTTCTCCGCCAGTTCCTTGGCCTCGGCGTTGATCTGGAATGAAGGAGGAGATGAATCGCAAACTGAAATCAATCTCAGCCAGTGGCTGGTAGATGAAAGACACGCTTTTCCACGAATCTATACACGTATTCGAAGGACAAACGCGTTTAACACTTTTCCGCCTTTGAAGACCTTTAAGAGCTACCTTTGAAACCTATCACGCATGCATGCTTCTCCCGTAATACCAAAAAATGCCTTGGCTGTCCACCGCAATTTAATAATTGATCTCTTATCTTCGATCTTCTGACCTTATCAGCGACGGCGGCCTTGGCGGCCTTATCGTACGAATCGAGCAGTTTCTGCGTGCCCTTGGCCTTCTCGCGTATCGCGTCCTTCCTCCAGTACGGTAGCTGCATGCTGTTCAGCTCCTGCAACGAACGTACTTCAAATTACCGTAACCCGCGAACGCCAATACATTCTCTAGGTAAACAATCAGGGAGAGATCACAACACATCAGCTAACAAACACAGCTAGTGTTTTTCAGCGAAATGGGCGATTTGTTTCCCCCTTTCCGGCTGATCTTTGATCTTCACAATTCCACCCCTCCCCCCCCCCCCCGCACTCACATCGATCAGCTCATTCGCCTGCCTGGTCGCCTCCTTGAACCCGTCCTTGTCCTCTGCCAGCTTCTTGTTAGCCTCCACCTTCGAGTACAGCTCCTGCAATGCTGGCTTCTTCGTTGGGGAAAGATACTCGCAAGTACTTCCCACAAGTGCACAACTTAAAGCTAACACAATAAAGTTGACTAGTAAGAGAGAGATAGCTTTTTTCTCCAAGGTTACATATTATGATGCGCCTAATCTACTATCAGGGACGAGCATGAATAGGGGGTAACACCTAAAAGAACATTCTCCTGCTGATTACCCTACAAACAACAATACACGTAAGCCCTTTAATCTCCTTCACTTACCGTAACCCTGGCTTCGATCCGGTCCGCCCTCTGGATGGCCCGATCCGCCTCGGGACCCGTCAGACCCACGATACGTCTGCAATCGAATTTTTTTATATTTGTCTCTGCGTCTCTGACTACATCTGTGCTCTGCCGTCTGCGTCTCTACCTCTCCCCCTCTCTCCCGTCCTCACCTGATTCCCTTGGCAATCGCCTCTTCGGAGGAGATGACGAAGCGCCCGATGTGGCCGACATTGTGCAGATGCCTGCAACACAGCGAGCCATCAACTGACCAAAAGTCAGTTCGCGATACTCCCCCTGGTGTGCCTACCGTAACCCCCCGTACTTACGTTCCTCCACAGAACTCGACAGCCGTATTCAGGCCCGCCTCTCCCTGGGGATTGGCTAGCAGCTCATCGACGGAGACGCCCACGGCCACCACTCGCACGGGGTCCGGGTAGTTCTATAACTAAGCGTTTCCCGCCAATTTCCAGATTCAAATTTTCCCGCCAATTCGAAATGTAAAATGGCGAACCTCGTCAAAGACCGCACGCAGTCCGTTGATGGCCTTGGCCTTGTCCAGGGCCGCCTCCTTGGCATACACGGGCTTCCGAGTGTCAGCCGAAGCTTGCGTGATCTGCTCCGCCTCGCGAACCTTCAAAGCCCCAGGATAATATTGTTATTATTTTTTTCTAATTTTATCATTATTTATTGACCGACTAATCGATGAATATCGATTGATTACGAGGTCCGGGGCCGTAAAATAGTGTACCTGCTTGATCGTCAGCGCGCCCTTGGCGGTGAAGTCGAAGCGCAGACGGTCGGGGGCGACGAGCGAACCCTGCAAAGGTGTACGGTATCATACATGGGCTAGTCTCTGCAGGCACTCTCACGTAATTAGAGAAAATTAAAAGCAGGAATCTTAACAAAGCCTTTTACTTTATGATTCTCTGGTGCAGTCACCCATCCTAACGTCCGATCGGACAATCGCGCCCATGTATGTACGGTGTATTTTTGGGAGAAGAGCTATGGCGGTTCTCCCGGTCATCTAACTGCAAGCTCTTCAACACAACGCGCCGCTTTCACACGTAGAAACGTAAAGTCGAGAGACGTTTAAATAAAATAAATAAAATTTATGCCGGCAATCCAACCATGCGCTTTTGTGACTAGTATTTACGCTTTCTAGGCGGGTCTTTCGACAGCAATCCGTCGAATCGGGTACTTCGAAGATCATGTTTCATGAGCTACATTCAGAGTCGCATTCTGTTTGATAATCACCAGACGACTCGATTCGACGGCTATCAATCATGCAATTCCCTTCTCCCATTGCCCACCTTCTGCTCCACATCTCCCAGCACCTTCCTCAGCGCGTGGTTGAGTACGTGGGTTCCCGTGTGGTTCTTCATGATCAGCCAGCGGCGGTCCTACACCGAACAAATAAAATCAAAGACCAGAGATCAAAGATCAAACATCATCGCCTACCTCATCAAACTTCTGGGTGACCTCGTCTCCGACCTTCAGACTGCCCTCCTGTGATCCCACCATCACCACGTACCCACCCCGAATCTGCACGTTCTTCACGTTGAACGATGAGTCCTGAACATTGTCTTTAAAAGTAAACTCATTCACTGACTTTTTATGTCCATAATGATTTTGTTTCAAAGAGGCATTCACAGAACTAATTGCTCCAGCAACATTCCTTTATATCTTTATATATTTCATACAAAATTTCAATTGGTACGCTTGATTTCGTACACTGGTAGGCCCGTTCTTCGAAATATTGCGGAGAAGGCTGCCCCCAGGTATGCCCTCTACTCGTACCTCCGACTTTGTGAGCACGCCCGTGTCATAGATCTGTCCTCCCTGTTCCGCGTAGAAGTTGGTCTGGTCGAGAATCACCGCGCCCTCCTCTCCGTCCTGCCGAATACACTACCATATTCATCCATCGATCATCTTTATTTACGTAAAAGTACGCGTGTTTACACGTAGTACATAAACAATAATTCCCGGTATTTCTTACACATTGCACTATTTCGGTTAAGGAAGTGTACGGCTGATAAGGTCACGATATGGTTAAACTAATGCAACAAGCCTACCTGAAGTTCGTCGATGAAGGCGCCGGCCTTGCGAATCGCCAGCACCTTGCCCTTGCACGACTCGAACTCTGCAAACGCATTGATGATCCTGAGCATTAATGCCGGTAAAACCCGTTAAAGGAGCAAATTTCACGAGCTCGACCCTCCCGCTCATTCCTGCCTCGTGGTATCCTTTTACAGTAAGCCTACCCCCAACACAGTATATCTCAGTTCAGTTCATCTGTTCCTACCGTATTTCGCCTCCATATCGCTCTTGTCCTCGGCCTTGTAGTTGTACTTCGGCTTGTCGTTGGTTGCGGGGACGCCCTTCGACTGAAATGAGCGCATTCTTCGCAAAAGAGCCACGTGGAAAGTCCTTTCCTGGGTTACGTTTCTCCCATTTTTTGTGTGAATATTTTCAATATTGAGGTCACGCTTCGAAGCATAGAGCCGGAAAAACAAAGACAAGCGATTTTGCAATCGCGGGGGAATTCCCCTGTCCCACCTGCAGTTCAGCGATCGCATGCACATCCAGATCCAGAGTATCCCGGAACTTGCCCGCTCCAGCTGCAGAGACCTCCTGCAATCGCAATCAATTATATTAAAAAACCTCCCACCCGACGACAATGTCGTCCTTTGAGAAGCTATAAAATGGATCTAGATGGCGTCCACGGCGCTTTGATGGGATATCTAACAAGTAAGTACTTGGTAAGTGCTATGCCTCACGCTTCGCATGACAACAATAGGCATAGGTTCACTATCCATTGAAGCAGCGAAGCGTTTATCCATGACCCACTCTACTCCCGACCACGCCCCCCTCCCAGGTGTACGGAAGTGAAGTATTATAGATCAAACGATCAAAAGACCCTAGGACCGTGATTTGTGCGATGCTTACAATGGCCCGCTTCCGCTGCTCCTCAAACTGTTCCGTGTCGACCGTCAGTCCCTTCTCCTCGGCCATCAACTGGGTCAGATCGGCCGGAAAGCCGTACGTGTCGTACAGGCGCCAGGCGATGTCTCCTGAACAGTGCGAGCTTTACGTGGACACGGAACAGGGGATAGATACTCATACTTGACATTATTTTCGCGGTAGGGGTCATTTTCCAGATGCGGTACGGTAGCCATGTAAATAGAGAATTTGCTACAACGGTGGAGGTAATTTCGCACCGCGGTACGGGTAATTTCACAGTAAACAGCGGCCTGCGGGCGGGAGGCGTCCTATCCCGTAAATTACAATCAAATACTGTATTTTCCCCCCTGACACGGAACCGGCAGTCCCCTCATAGAGTTGTCAACAATCTGACCAGGCGATATCTCCTGAGCATTCGTACGGTATCATATTATTCGGTTCCATAAAACGACGTCATCAAACAGCCGTCCAGAACGTGGTACGGTATGCACAGGGTGCACGCAGCTAACCTACACTCTGGCACGGGTCACATTGGAACATCCAAGAGTCGGTTCGACAAGCACGAATATGGTATGTACCAGCCGCAAACACAATGTCTGTCAAAAGATGTACGGATCAAAGGCAGTAGCCGATTACAGCTTATAACTACCGCTTGCAACGGCAATCTGCATGGAAGCCCATATTAGGCCATACCACCGTTAGCCTCTTGGCTGTTTTGGCATGCTGCCAGACAATCTCTCTTCGCCCACCCCCCTTCCCCTTACTTACCCGGGAAGACCTTGCCGCCCTCGGGCAGCGCGGCGACCGCACGCGTGAACAGGACGCGGCCGCGGTTGAGCGTCTTGAGGAACTGCGTCTCCTGAGGGGAAAACATACCGTATGCCCCTGCTTATGTCCGGCATTAAAGTACACTTCAAAAAAAAAATTAGGTAAATATAAAGCCCAAAAGACCGACCTCGTCGTTGATGATGTCCTTGACCGTCTCCGGGTCCTTCTTCAGTTCGGGGAAGACGTCTCCCTGCAATCAATCGGATATCCATCAACTATAACAAGACTCTATCTTCAAGATGATTAGTAGGGGAACTATCAAAAACACAAGTTCTACGGGCATTCACATCCCCCATTCACTCACTACCATAGTACCTAGACTATAGTCTTCAGACTCCACTCTAGTCTCCAAACTGACCAACTGGTCGATGACCACGGGTACGAGGGAGGCGAAGAAGCCCGCCTGCGCTCCCAGCTTCTCCGTCGCATACCGTACCCCTCGGCGGAGGATGCGCCGCAGGACGTACCTGCACATCAACGTACAATATTATAACAACGATAGTTATTATTGCTACTACTTCAGCAATACCATATCCGACTTCCTGCTTGTCGTCGAAGCCCCCCCCCCCCTTTTCTCTCACATCCCTTCAACGCCATTTTAGTGTAATAATTAAATGGAGAGTACTGTGTGATCCTAATTATTGCTGAATGTTTGAGGAATCTTCATGCGATCAGCAGGATGAGGTCGTGCATGTCATAATGATCTATCAGCTTACTGACCCTCTTCCGGTGTTATCCGGCCGTCCCCCGTCACTCAGAGCCACGGTCAACGTCCGTATATGGTCGGCCACCACCCGATAGGCCATATCGATCCCGTCCGTGTCCTCCGCACCCACGTGCCCCGTGTAAGCACGGGCACCCGATCCCTGCGAGAGGGGGGATATACGGTAGTCAACAAAGCTAAGACGCCAGACGCCAATGCAGGCGCTCGGGCGCAACTAATTCTGCTTCAAAATACACAGAAATACAGTATTTCATAAGTAGCTTCATCTCACACCTTTTCATTTAGAACAGTGAAAGGAACTCATCGCCTTAACAGAGAGAGCAACGCGTGGAGGAAGAAGCACAAGACAGTACGCCTCCAGCAAACAAGCAAGGACCTTCCACTTACCTTCTGGATGGCCTCGAAGATGGGCACGAAGACGTCGGTGTCGTAGTTGCTCGTCTTGTTCTGCAGGACGGCCACCAGTCTCTCGAACCCGAGCCCGCAGTCGATGTGCTTGTGAGGGAGCGGACGAAGGACGCCACCCTCCTCGCTGAAATATTCACGATCATTATTATTACTTTTATTTTTTTATTTAGTGTTCCATATTGGGAACGACCTAACTATTATAGATACTACTGGCATTCTCACTGATACACTTAATATGTGCTCAATATCTGATACTACCTCCTGGCACGACACTGCTAAATCCCATTCCAACTCAAAGACCACGAAAGGTTTCCACTATACGCAAAGACGCAAGACGCAAAACGAGGCAGAAGACGCAAGGCGCAAACCGGTTGTACTGCATGAAGACGAGGTTCCAGATCTCGACGACCATCGGGTCGTCCGCGTTGACGAGCGCGGACGCGTCGCGGCCGCCCACCTGCACATCATCATTCTTCGGGCATTTAAAATGCGAATCGCCAACTGACCCGATCGTAGTGGATCTCCGAGCACGGGCCGCACGGTCCTACGTCGCCCATCTCCCAGAAGTTGTCCTTCATCGAGAAGGGAAGAATGCGGTCGGAGGGAAGGCTGAACGGGGCAGATTAGACGGTGGTACGCTCGGCAACTCCGATCCATTTCCTCGGCAAGATTTTGTCATGTATACAAGACGAAGAGGTGTAAAAAACAAGAACCCCTGAATGCAATTATGCAAGGCAGCCTGCAAAAATGTTCGGACAATATTAGCCCATGTAGGCGTGTGCTATCTATCATTCATCAATTTTTTTTTCTAAATTACAACAGACCCGAGCTCTTATCCTCACCCCAAGCTGAGCCAAATCTGGCGGCACTCCTCATCCGGCTCGAGGCCCGCGTCCTTGTCGCCACCAAAGTACGAGACGTACCTGGAATCGGCTACCGTATCCATAAATCAAATAGTACGTCGGAAACGACGTAATTAAGGCCTTTTTGCCGCCTTGAAAATTTAGAGAATCAAGGCACTATGGTCGCCAAATTTATCGTTTTATGCGAAACTATGCTGAATTCCCACCCAGTTCATTAGTGTGAACCAAGGCAATTTTGTCCGTTTTCCCCGTATAAAATCAAGGCACTTTGAAATTTAACAACGTGACTACTCTATCTATGACCGTACCCCAGTCAATCCGTGCGGGAATACCGACACGAACTAGGGGTGGTAAGGGCAAAGTTCCTTGAAATCAAAATTTGTTTGGTAGGCTCAATAAAAAACACGATTTCGTACAATGTTAGGCCCGGTTCTCAAAGTATTGCCAGGAAGGATGCCCACGCCTGCAGGCACTCTGTGCGGGAGTCCCTACGGTAGAGTGCGGCTATCGAATACATTATTTACATCCTCTCCATATCTCACTCTCTTCATTCTTCTCCGCTCTCTCGCGTGCCTGATCGCATCATCTCTCACTCGATAGTCGCGCGCTACTCTACGGTTCTGCACTTCAGTTGGCTAGAAGCGTTACCCGCGGTACGTACTACCTTGTACACGGTATCTAATTGGCAGGCTAACAGACAGCCCAGCTTATACATTGGTAGGCCCTCATCTAAAATAATTGATGATACGGCTGCCCATGTATGCTACGGTTCAACAAGCGTTACTTACAGTCGGTCGGCGGGAATGCCCAGCTCCTTGGTGAGCAGCTGCCAGGCCCACGTGCACACCTCTTTCTGCAAACTTATAGCATAGAACAAAAAAGTAAAATAAAAAAAGTATAGAATAATAGAATAAAAAAGAAACCAGTGGCGCAGTCCCGAACATGAGGCGCGACAGTGTGCAAAGCGAGAGATTCAGACGCATTTGGAAATCAAAGTAGCGGACGGATCGGGGTTATTTATTCCACTACACGTCAGAGTGTGCCGTTCTAGCAGGAAACAGGGTGTACAATATAATAACGCATTGCTTCCGCCTCGTATATGAATGCTGGGTGAGACTCAAGAAATGCGATAGATCGCAAAGTTGAAATAAGAACAGTTTCCCGAGTTGACTTAAAACGAACATTTTGGGGAGTTGTGAATTCACGTATACATAGATCTATAAAAAGTCTTTGTTCAGATTACCACCCACAAGCCCCTTTCAATCACGCCCTGCAGTATCAATCCTCGCACTCTATGCGTACCCACCTTCCCCTCGTTTTCACTCTCCTATTCTCTACCCTCGCATCGCGCGCCCTTTTTCTACCCATCTATCCAACGTATCGAACACTCATCCACGCTGACCCACATTGTGAAACGCAGAAAGAACAGACCCGAAAAGCATAAATATTATCTTTAAAAACAATAAATTGAGAAAAGAATAACCTTGAAATAGTCGCCAAACGACCAGTTTCCCAGCATCTCGAAGAATGTGTGGTGGTACACATCCTTGCCCACGTCGTCCAGATCGTTGTGCTTGCCACCTAATTATGGAACTTTCCCGGATCCGGGAATTAGCAGACTACTTACCGGCCCGGATGCACTTCTGCGTGTTGACGGCACGCTTGAGCTTGGCCAGGTCGGACGAGGGATCGGCAACTCCGAGGAAGGCCGGTTTGAACTAGAACGAATATATAATTAGAGGGAGATCGACATTCGGCAAGAGTTCAGGCCCGGGTTCGAATCCGGGCCGGTGCATTATCCTTCGCTGTTCTCAAAAGCTTTAAAATACCATAAACAATATAAAGTTAGAAATAAAGAGGAATATGGAGAAGTTAAAGAGGTAAAATTACAATAACTAGGAGATCGAACCTGATTCATGCCGGCATTCGCGAACAGAAGCGTCGGATCATCATGGGGAATGACCGACGACGAGTGCACGTATTTGTGGTCCTCAAATAAGCATTCCTAACCCAAATAACATAGACCGATGTTCAAAGTATATAACAATGGCCATAGAAGGGGCGAAGCCATCGCGCAAGAATTCAACCTCGAAGTGCTTTTGAGAATGACCATTCAAACACCCTTCACTCCATCTTCTTGAGGAACGTCATTTCGAGGCGATAAATAGGAACAGAATATCCAATTTACCATTAGAGAAGACGAAATAGGAAATTAACCTACGTATTT
The DNA here is from genome assembly GCA_900490955.1 of Micoletzkya japonica. Classification (NCBI taxonomy): domain Eukaryota; kingdom Metazoa; phylum Nematoda; class Chromadorea; order Rhabditida; family Diplogasteridae; genus Micoletzkya; species Micoletzkya japonica. The sequence continues at coordinate 15,912 of LS934838.1, forward strand.
CTGGAAGAACTCGATGAAAGCCTTGCGAACGTCGTTGGCGGGCAGGTTCTTCATGGTTGTCGAGATACGACGGGTTACCCTACAGGACTATCGTAGGGATGACACGAAAATACCACAAAAAAGGCTGAAATCCTTGCTAAAACTGACGCAACAGGCGGAGGCGGGCGAAAAGAGAGTTGGGAAATCTACAGTAGGTGGTGTGCCGCACCACCAGGCACACCACGGGAATACCGTAATCCCGACTGATTTACTGGATCGCGTTTTGCATTCGTTCCGTGCAATTTTATACCGAAAAGCGTTTTATTTACACGATGAGAACTTGGAAATGTTACAATAAGTTTAAAATGTGAGCTTTACAAAGGAAAAGTGAAAGATTATAGCAGAAAAGAGCGAGAAATGTAGTTTACTATAGTAAGTATACTAGTGGATCATGCAGTAATCAAGACGGAGATTAAATAGCATATAAGATACGGCGATCACATGAGGATTGTGTTCGAGTTCTCCTCATCGTCTTCCGTTTGTGCACCCTCTTCATCATCAAGAACGGCCGTCTGAACATAGACACAATAATCACATAAATACTCTGGTATTTCAATTTCTATTACAGATCTCCTTCTCATTCTTTTCACGGTTAATTTTCTGTGCTCATTCTATATAAGAATGCTTCGGTGTTCATTGAGGCGTGAAAAAAAAGGCCAGGGAAAAGCGTCAGAAATAGAACCCCAGATCAAATGAATACCTGAACCAGCGACGATCTCATGATCTTCCCTGTCGCCGTTTTCGGCAGTTCATCCACTATCGACACCCCCGCCAGATGCTTGTAGGAGATGAAGTGATCTCAATTCTCGTCTTTTGCATTTTTAAGCATTTTATATTAAACGATAATATTGAAAAATATATTATTATTTTTTATAATATTGAAAAATATATTATATTATTTCCGAACCTTTGACAAACTGCAAGACGTCGTCGACGTTCGGCTTGCCCACAATGAAGGCATGGGGAAGGGTCGTGCTGCCCATCTCTACCTGTGATGGTATAGTTACTAGAGATATTATGTCCTTTCAATGCTTATTCATTACGTATATCTATAGACCTGTCCCGGTATCTATGAAAGCGTACATATTATTGACGTAAAAGTTCCGTCAGTAAACCAATTCCTACTTTGTCTGCACTCTATTCATACCGCTCCGCTCTCTCGTCATAAATAGGAATGAGACGACTGACGGAACATTTTCGTCAACCATAACGTATCCAAATTTCGAGAAAGTGAGCCAATTATGGACCCACCCCAACCACGGCACACTCCTCCACGCCGTCGCAGTTCTTCACAATGGCCGACTCGATCTCGAAGGGATTGACCTGCCAGCCGCGAACCTGATAATATTGGGGATGGACAATTCAGTCATACGTAAAAGGTAAGTGAACGCTCTGAATTCTATAAACACAAAAGGAGGCGAAATTATCACAGAGACCTGCTTGTACGCCTTTAGGTGACTTTTGCCTTTTTTTAGCCATTAGGTAGACATTTGGCATGAGTGTGTCCTAAGGACGTAGATACACTGAGCGAAAATTCACCACAAATATCACCACGAAATGCACTTAGGGAATAAATTCCCCAAAAAGTCGAAATTTCCCCAGCCGGCTGATGAACTATTCCCGAAGTGCAAATTGTGGGGAAACATTCCCCAGAAATTTCTCTGAGTGTACCTTGATCATCTCCTTCCTCCGTCCCTCGATGGTCACCACCTCGTCTTCACTCACGGAAGCAATGTCTCCCGTATCGAACCAGTCCTCGAATCTGCACATCACTTTTCGCTATGCCGATCTCCGTCTCAAGAGCTTATCTAGATACAGTGAGACAAAAAAAACCCGCGTCGATTTATGGAGAGAACTTCAACAAGATAGTTAACAAAAATGTTCCGTCAGGTTCCTCATTCCTACTCCCGACGAGAGAGCGAAGCGGTATGAAAAGAGTGTAGACGAGGTGGGAATGACATTTACTAACGGAACTTTTTCGTCAACAATACCTCTCCCCATCCACCGTCCCGGAAGCCATCGTCGTCGACTTAACCAGCAGCTCGCCCGGCACGTTGGCCGCCACCTCCTCTCCGCTGTCGTCCACGATCTACAGTAACCCGGGGTTACGGTAGGAAAGCAATAGGTAAACATCCATTTCCTGACTAACTAGTATACTAATATATTGGACGACTTTTAGGATCGGCAAAGCGGATCATATTCCCAAGAAGCATCACCACTCTATCATGAAAAAATAGTTCAGCCCTAACTATGCTTCCGAAATCGGCTTCATAGATCGTAAATATTATTGGCGAAAACGTTCCATCAGCTAACTTTCTTTCCTGTTTACTTTGTCCTGCACCGCTTCGTACGCTCGTCGGAAGTGGGAATGAGGCGACTGACGGAACATTTTTTTCTACTTACTTTGAACTGTATTCCGGGCATGGCGACGCCCACCTTGGAGGGATCGCCCTTCTTCGGAGTCGCGAAGACCAGCGTGCCCACCTCGGTCAGACCGTACACTGCAAGCAACGCATGATATATCTACCTATAGTGGATTAAAAAGATCCGTCGAAAAATCATTCCGCATACATGGTAAGAGAGTGTGTAAAAGTGAGAGCATTAGACTCATTTTGGAACCTCAATCGGTGGATCGGTTTATTCCGCTAGCTCGAGTCAAAGTACCGTTAAGCTAGTAAATTTGCTCCCAAATTTCAAACTTTCCCCACTTTCCTCCACTTTTGGCATAAGTCGGCTCAAAATGATCCTACAGAGTTCTAGTTGGCCGCATTCGAATCCTCACAATGAGATCTATCTCTGTATCAAGTTTGACCGAAAACGGATCACGTTGAAGGATTCTATGGAGCGAAATAAGAGAGCGGAAAGGGTACACAGACCTATGCAA